>OU503054.1:6968713-6979069 GCA_912172775.2 Fraxinus pennsylvanica | reverse complement strand
ACTGCAGTTAACACAAGTAAGTTAAAGCTCTCATTCTTTCCTTCTTTTATTTTACTTTTTTTTGAAAAGAAATAAAAATCTTTTTATTATTTATTTGAATAATTTTTTTATTTCCTAGCAGGAGATTCTCACATGAGTGAGGAATATATTTTTCCGGCTTCGTGTCACATGAAGTTGAGTCTTCTTTGTTGTGAAACAAATTATCCTATATTATGGTGTATTTGACAAGGGGTTGGACCTGGATCTCAGCCTAGAATATTTTCCCTTGTAATTTTCTTTTATTTACTTATTTATTTTTATGTATTTCTCTACTTCTACCAGTGCAGTACTTTCAAGTGTGAAATGAAATTCAGTTACTTTTGTATTTTTCGTCTAATTAATGTTTTTGTGTCATTCCCACATATAAACTTAGAAATATCTAAATTTAAGCATGGTTTATAATGCGTAGTTCTAGCATTTTTTCAAAGGTCAAATAATTATTATATTACCTTGTTTTTGCAATATCTCAAAATTTAGGACCTTTATATTGCAATTTATTGAGATGCCACGTGAAAAATGTGTGACTCAATCGAACTGGGAAATACAAATTGTCTAGGTAATAATACTTGGGCAAAAGACATCTAAGTAGATGAGGTTTACCTTCAAGTAACCACTTCTAAAACCTAGTCCAATCCATTGCTTTCTGGTTCGACTACGTAGGTATATAACGTTAGTTGGAGTGAATTGCCTATTTAGTCACTGAACTTTCAAAATAACGCAATTAGTCACTGAACTTTACAATTCATCATCCCAGAAGTCACTGAGCAAACGGCCGTTTATAAATTGGAGGGAATTTCCACGTGGTAGCTGACGTGGCGAGGGGTCAACGACGTGGACGAAAGTTCAGTGACCCCTTGCGTGCATAGCCGAAAGTTTAATGACTAAATAGACAATTCACACCAAATCATTCATTTCATTATTTATATACTTCGTACAACCGCTGGGATAACAAAACTAATTTCCGTGAGCACTTCAAATAATTGTTTTCAAATAATAAAATATCGATAATATAATGGAATAGAACAGTTCAACCTCTCTCTCTCTCATAAAACATATTATTTTCTTTAAAAGATTTGAACAAATTAATTAAAAATGAGGTGAAATGTAAAGAAAATTAATTAATTAAAAATGAGCCTAGACGCTAGTCGCCTCACCCTTTCTTTGGCCTTTTAGAAGATTCTGATATTTTAGCTTCATACTTTAGAATAAAAAATAAGCTCAACGAAAAGTCACTCCTAACAATGCCAAATGACTTATAAAAAGACAAGCATACTAAAATTTAACTTCTTTTTCCCCATAATATTATCCACAGTATTATTCAATCGTCCATACTAAACATATCATAAAGTAGTTATTAAATGCATGTAGCAAGAAATACAAGTCTATTATATACAATTTCACGCGTCAACAAAATTCTAGCCATGAAAATTATTTGCCCACAACTGGAAGTCCCAAGGACGAAGCACCAAAGGCCCCAATTTTTCAAAACTAAAAAGTACATGCTTATTACACATTAAACTATCCAGATTAAAAGTAAAGTAGAAAAAACCTCACCATAAAATAACCAATACAAAGTTTATGAACAGGAAAGCTGAGTAATACGATTAACATCTATGAAAAGGGTATACACTACTCACCACATCTCATTGTCTTATGAATGGATCGGGTATCATGATGAATTTGCACGAAAAAATTCCATCTTCCACAATGGAATCTGAGAAGAATCAATTGAGAAGAGCATTTGGGTCCAAGGGCATAACTGTAGTCGGAAAATCTGTCCTTTGCCCAACGAGGGAATAATATGCTAGTATATGTGCTGGATGCTCAACAATTACTTGTGCATTATCATCATGAAAATTAATTAATTTGTTCAAATCTTTTAAAGAAAATAATATGTTTTATGAGAGAAAGCCATTGAATGGTTCTATTCCATTATATTATCGATATTTTATTATTTGAAAAAAATTATTCGAAGCGCTCACGGAAATTAGTTTTGTTATCNAGTGTTCACGGAAATTAGTTTTGTTATCTCAGCGGTTGTACGAAGTATATAAATAATGAAATGAATGATTTGGTGTGAATTGCATATTTAGTCACTGAACTTTCGGTCATGCACGCAAGGGGTCACTGAACTTTCAATCATGCACGCAAGGAGTCACTAAACTTTCAAAAATGCACACAAGGGGTCACTGAACTTTCGTCCACGGCATTGACCTCTTGCATGCATAGCTGAAAGTTCAGTGACTAAATATGCAATTCATTCTTAAAACTATATATTTTACCTATATTTTCCTAATATACTCCCACATTGAATAATACATATTTGTTGATAATGAGGCACATTAACTAAGGCTATATTATAAAGTTAAGATATTAATTATTCTCTTAACAAGGAAAGTGACCTAAATTTTGATACAAATGAAAAATGAAAACAAGTCTATTTTGTGGGATGGAGGGAGTATTCTTCTTCTTTTTTATCCGAGCTCTCCTTACTCTCTTAATAAAATAATTTCAATGACATGCTAGAATCTCATGGGTAGCCATCAAGTTAAAAATTAAAAGAATTTTTCTTTGCAAAAACTCTATTATATCAAATTACATATAATGCAAATTATAACAATTTTTTTTTTCGCCAGTACTGAATATTTATATTTTTCTGATAAATTTATAGCAAGTAGTTCAAGTAAGGATGACACAATACATTGCTTTGCTTCGTCGAGGAATTCGGGATGGATACGGCAAATATGGTCTCTGTCCCATATTCGTCCTCACTTTTACTAAGCATTTTTATTTTATACTTTTAAATTTAAATCATATTTTAAAATTAAAAGTAAAAAATAATTAAATAAAACAATATGACAAAAAATAAGAATATTTAAATTTCAACCCATCCCGTCTCTTGAAAATTCCTGTAAAACTGGAGACAATCTCACCCCGTCCCGTCTCGCATCGTAGACATCCATGCCCAACTCCAAATCACGGACCAGGCATTTGGCGCGGACCATTATTTTTCATTTGTTTTGAATAAAAACATAACACTCTATCGACTCATTTTCTTGTACTGTTTAATAAATATGAACAGGAATCTCTGTGATGGCGCAATTTAAGGGACGACATAAAAAGTGGCTGTGCATTCATTCAGTGCTTTCATTATCTCCTATCCCAACTCTCCTTCAGGTCCCATTTCATTTATTTATTTCTCCACTCAAAAACCCATTAATTTTTTTTCTCAATTTTCCTGTTCTAAATTGTATATTTGTATATGTTTATATTCGATTGATCTCGTGTTTTTATTGGGTTCTACTGTGTTGCAGGGATTTTTCATTGGTGGGTTTATAATTTATAATCGATTTTGAGATATAGATTGATATATCTATATACGTGATTGTGTTGTGGGAGTGAAACTGTGAAAATGCTTACATGCATAGCGCGTTCGAAACAACCCAGTGATGAATCTGTTGATGCCACTCCTAATAAACAAGCCATCAAAACCCTAACTACTCAGGTAATAATTTTTGTGCATTTCAATTAATGGTTTGATAGAATTTCCTTTTCGCATTTTTGGAGGTGAATTTTTGAATGTGTTGGGTTGAATAGATCAAGGATATGGCATTGAAGGCTTCGGGTGCATACCGCAACTGCACGCCGTCATGCACTAGTCAGCCAACTCAGGCGCAGCAATTGAGGAATCGGAGTATAGGGGGCGAGTCAGACTCAGCGGCGTCGGACAGATTCCGGTGGTCGTATCGGCGGACGGGGAGCTCAAACTCGAGCTCCACTGCTGGGAGGAGGGAGCTAGAGGCTAGGCTGAAGGGAATTTCAAGTGGCGAGGGTACACCGGCGTCGGCTAGCGGCCGACGAGTTGACCCGATTGTGTTCGTCGAAGAGGACGAGCCGAAAGAGTGGGTGGCTCAAGTGGAACCTGGAGTGTTAATTACCTTTTTGTCCTTGCCACGTGGCGGTAATGACCTTAAGCGCATTCGATTCAGGTACTGTTTGGTAATTTTGCAAATTTTCTTCATGGACTGAATGGTTAATCTAACATTAAAATCATTTAGGTACACAATTAAGTCTCAATTTAGCGATATTCATAAATTAATTATAAAAGTTCAAACTTCATCAATCACTCATTTCTATTTATCTGTAAATTGAATCATTTTTATAAATTCGTCTAAACATAGTCTAATTTAATCCAATGCTCAAATATTATGTATTTTTATTTTTCTCCTTAAGAAATTAACATTTAATAGAAATAATTAAATTGTGAGTGGAGATTATAATTTGACATAATTAATTATGTGGGTCCACCATTGACAAAATTTGGTGTATGGCCCCTATGAAGGTTAAATTACCCCACTCTGAGTTTGCATGCTTAAATTATATATTATATGTGACAATATGCTTTCCACACATTTTTAAAATTATTGCTCAACTTATACCCTTTACCAGGTAAAAAATTCCTACATTTTTAAAATTATTTTTTGCTATTTTCGACAGAAATTAATGTAACTTTTTTCAGTTTTTGTCGCAAAACTTTGATTAGTCATACTATAATTGTTAACGTGAGTTAGATACTAGTATAACGCACGAAACATGTTCTTAAAAGCTATTGCCTATAACAATCTTTAAGAGTAATGTAAATGTTGCAATTTTTTAATTCTTTTTCATGAATAACATCTTGCGAATTATGTATTTTTGACTTTTTTCTTGCTAATTTATGATATTTGAGATCAAGCTATTAAGGGTTTGTTTAGCGTGGCTTTTGAAAAGTTAAAAAAGGAGATTTTGAAACGAAAAAATTGTTTTTAGACCTATTTGGCTAATATTATGAAAATGCTAATTCTTGTTAGAAAAACTTTCAGAGGAAGTTGATTCAATGTGACTTCCTCTAAAAACACTTTTGGAATATGAACTTCTTTTTAAAATTAGTTTTCAAATAAAAATTAAGGTAGCTTCCTTCTGAACCTCTTCCACAAAAAGCAAAGACAAAAGCCATGTCAAATCGATCCTAAATAAAAATAGGAGATGTTGATAATTTCTTTCTTTATTTCTTTCTGTCTTTCTTTTTTTTTTGGGGGGGATGTGGGGGGTGGGGGTTTGGGTAGGCAATGCTGTTAATTAGTGTACAGCAATTGAATTGATTAATGTTCGCATAATCCATGCAAAAATGTAAGTTTACAATCATGACATGAAGAAAGTGTTTTTCAGTAGAGTTAATTTTTCCAGTTTTAAATTTGTCCAAATTGGAAAATTCAACAAATTTGTTTTCCAGTAATTATAGCCAACATGATGAAAAAGGGCATGAGGAGAAAAATAGGACTGCTTTCTTTATGAAAGTCCAAAAGGCAAAACTCATAAAAGGACTTTAGTGGGTCTGTGTTGATTGTGTTGGGCAACCTTTTACTGAATTGTTATTATCTTGTCGGGGATGGTCCTTTCATTTTACATTTTTATTACTATCTACCTCTTCTTTAATTTGTCCATTTGCGACTGTTTCTTGTCTATTTGTTTACATAGACAAAAAAACAAATGCAACATTCTTTGCCACTCGAAACTTGAGTAGTGACAAAATATGCATCAGAATTTTGGCTTCTAAACAAGAAACATAGCTATGGAACTTTCACTTTGTTGTTTTCTAAGAAAATGAGAATGAACACGTGGGAAGTTCTTGACAAAGTAGGGAAGCCCGTCTATGAAAATTATGTGTGTCAGACATTTGTTGACAAAAATTCGAATATATCCTTATAGGGCGTGCTCAAAATATGAAAAATTGTGTACATGTCATTTCGGTGTATTCTAAGAAAGCAAGTGAACATATCAGAAGTTCTTGACAAAACATGGATTATCACGGGTTTTGCTTGTCATGTAATGCTATGTAGTACCATTTGTGCTATTCGCCAATTTAGGTGGGAGTGGACCCCAATAACTCATTGTTCAGGGAATCAAAATACATTCAAACTTCATTGCACAACGAATCAATGAGCTCCATTGTCATGTAGATTGATACTAAGCATTATTCTTGTCTAAAAGGAATGATATCATAACCCCTCTACGAAAATTATACTAGTGTCACACAGGTCCGCACGTGTGAGGCATGATTAATTAAATTTTCTCCCGTTCTAGAAGCTTGAACTTTTTATATTCCATCAGACACTAAAGCGAAGTAGCACATATAAGAATGCAATTTATGACAACGGACTCATCTTTTTGTTCTTTTTTATGATCATAAACATTTCTACATGATACCCACTAATCAATATAATTTAAGGTTTAATATCCTTCATATCATACTCCTTTTTGAATGGGCTGTGACTCAGTATGCATCCTTGTGAAAACTTTTGAATATTGCTTGCTAGCCTGTCATAACTCATTACTTGGTGGGAGGATTGTCTTGCCGTCTAAGAAAAGTCAAATGTAATCCAAATTTTACATGTAATGAAGGCCAATCTTTCATTTTGAGTATGCAGAACATGTAAAGAAATCTTGTGGAGGGCCAATTTAATAAGTGGCCGCCAAATAATAGATAATTTGACATTGTGATTTGATTACTTGGTGTAACGGAATTAGGCTTTGACCCCCCAAACTTTTATTTTACTTTTGATTTTGACATAATGCTACCAACCTTCTTGCATCAAGAATTCGACCTGCAGGTTTATTCTTTCCTAAGTAAAAAAGCCAAATGTATCGTTTAAACCTTAATATGTACGATTGAGCTTAGACATCAAAAATTGATTTTAGACATTGGAAATTCTTTATAATTGAGACTTGGACCGGCTTCAAACATTTGAACTCTTGCTGGATGACTATTTTGTTCGAAAGTCCATTAGGATTGGTGACTGAGAGTTATGAGCTTGAAAATTCGCGTTTCTTTGTATGATCCATTGGAAAGTTCTTTTCATTTCAAATTTGTAGAGCGGCAACACTTGATTATGTTGTTTAAATGACCTTTGAGAAACTATTGATGGAGATATCAAAACTTTCAATCTTTGTCTCTTTTGCTTAATTTTATATATTACTTCATTTATACTTTCTTCAATCATTTTACAGATAGATTGAAAACATTTAAGTCTGATTCATGTTGTTCTTATTTGGTCAGCCGAGAAATATTCAACAAATGGCAAGCTCAGAGGTGGTGGGCCGAGAATTATGAGAAAGTGATGGAACTTTACAATGTCCAAAGACTGAACCGCCAAGCTTTCCCTCTCCCGACAACTCCAAGATCCGAAGATGATAACAGTTCAAAGATTGAATCAGCTGAAGCCAGTCCAGTAACACCACCACTGGGCAGAGAACGACTCCCACATACTTTACATCGACCAACTGGAATGGCATTCTCATCTTCAGATTCACTTGATCAACAGTCAATGCATTCTCGCTATAACTATGATTCTTTCGGTGTCGCCTCAACTCCTAAACTTTCGAGCATTAGTGGCGCTAAAACAGAAACGTCCTCAATGGATGCCTCCATGAGGACTAGTTCCTCCAAGGACGCAGATCGCTCTGGAGAGATATCCATAAGCAATGCCAGTGATCTTGAAACTGAATGGGTTGAACAAGACGAGCCTGGGGTTTATATTACCATCAGGCCATTGCCAGATGGTAGAAGAGAACTACGACGTGTTAGATTCAGGTTAGTTTCTACTTTCTGCCTCTATATATTGGATTGTGAAGAGCCTAATCATACTATATGCTTATTAAGTATTTGTACTAGGTCCCTCTATTAGTCTTACGATATATAAAGTATTTTCAAGGCCCGTCTTCTAAGAGACACTTCATATGGAAAACATGGAGCAGCTAATGGATGTAGCTCTCACATTGAGAGTTCATTTCCTTTATTGCTCTTGTAAATAGTGATTAGGACTTGATCCATAAGGCTATTCTTGATCTTAAATTGAAAATGCAGCCGAGAGAAATTTGGGGAGATGCATGCTCGACTATGGTGGGAAGAGAATAGAGCCCGGATACATAAACAATACTTGTGATTGAATCAACACCATATCTGAACATGCTGCAAGTTGCTGGTGGAGGTGATGATGCCTAATAGACACCGATTAAGTTACCCTTATATATAGTAGCTTGTAAGTAATGCATCTGATACACGAGGAGTCTCGGCTTTGCTACTTCTCAAAACAACCTTTTGGATTGTGGGGATGTTTTATTTCTTTTTCGATTCATTACATGAAATTGTGGTAAATTATGAGCTTTCATAACGTATATGGAGACAGTAAACACTGAAGTTGAATTTGGAAATACTAAAATGTCCTCTCTTTTTTTCATTCTTTCAAGTTACAATGTGTTGAAGATCATAATTGTTTTGCAATGAATGATACACAATGTAAAGTTTTCTTCCATTGATTTTTTCGCCCTCAAAAGTATTACTCAGTGGCACAGTATTATTTTCGAAGTTATCTTTTTAAAGCTGTCAAAATGCATTTATAAGTGTTTCGTGCGGGTTATCGCTAACAATTAAAAAATGTTCAGACGATTGTGTAAGGTACAGACTTCTTGAGATGAAGTCCCAAAAAGGGGTGCTTTATTGGTGAAAATTACAATTAGAAATAAACAGAATGTTTTCAAGGGGCGCAAGCACACGAGTACTAAAAGAAGTGTTTTAAAGTTAAACTAAGAAATTGAAATTACATATTCTCTGTTGAGAGTGTTTGATTTAGGGGTCTTTCTTCTCCCTGTCTTCCTCTTCCTTTCCTTTTATATTTCCTCGATAGTTTCTTTGTGAAAAATTACTTGGAAATTACTTGGTGCTCTATAACTATCCACTTTCTTCATGATGGCTAACTTGTCATGGAACTGCCGTCTCTAACTGTTGTCATTACTTTTATCGTTTAACTGCCTACAACCGTGATTTGTGAAGATACTGTTTGATGCTCTATAACTACTCATTTTCTTCATGATGGCCGATTTATCGTGGAACTGTCGTCTCTAACTGTTGCCATTCTTCTTGTCGTTTAACTGCCTACAACCGTGATTCTTGGATTGTGGGGCGTGATAAGGTTATTCAATAGCCGCTTCAATAACTGTTGTACTGGATAACCATAATACATTATGTTCGCTAAGATCCTGGGCGATTCGAGGGTTTGGGCGATAACGGGGTCATCGCTTTGGGCGACTTGTAAGGCACTCCATTCGCTCAGATCCGGGGCGTCTTGCAAGTTTGGGCGATGATTGTATCTTGTTCGTGAGTCTTCACTGCATTCATTAATGGTCATATTTGGGACTTCATCCTGAATTTTCTAATTGGACTTCATCCCTTGAACTATTCAATTTGGGCTACACTTTTTGTATGTCAACAATAAGCACGGCCCACGGGGACTTACATTATTAAAAAATAAATAAATAAATTGTTAGTCGAAAAGATGTGTATGGGAGCGTTACCTAGCATCTACAACCTGAAATCTAGGTTTGAGGGCCTTGTCACCTCTTCACACGAGCGCTCTCTTCGTGTTTCATATGCTCGTTCGTTCTTTTATTGAGGGTGGAATTCAAACTTTCACAAAGAAAATCAAAATACCTAACCAATAGGGATTTTAGTCAAAAAATTAAATATTGAAAATTCCTTGATGAGCATCAAGGAGTAATAATATTCTGCACCATAAATCTTTTATGAAAGAATAAAAAGGAACTGAATTAAATCAAGAAAGTAAACCTAGCAGAGTTAAAGAAGAAAGAAAATCATGTGCTTCGGGAATTAGATAGAAACATGGTACCCATAGGTGACACTTTTTTTATGCAATGTTGTTCCTCGATAATTCATTTCTCAATATGGCGTTCTTGTGGCTCGACCTCATGACTCTTATCACTTATACCATTTATTAAACCAATTGATGTAAAAGTTTAATGTTTTCGATAAGGATAATACTATGTGTACACCACAATCTTTTACACCCCCCTCACATGGAGGGGAACCCAAAAATATTTTATTGTGTGTAGGCCCCTCTCCATGTGAAGGGGGTGTAAAAGATTGTGTACACATAACACAATCCTTTCGATAAAGTGGTACTAGGTTCAAGTTACAAGCACCATTTAAATAAATTGTGTAGTCCTTTTAGATGGGGAAAAAAAGTAGAAAACCTTTGTCTACGTGTGTGCGTGTGTGTTAAGGACTATGCACCTGTTTGACACCTATTTTTTATCTCATTTTCATTCTCATTTTTCTACAGTACTCATTTCTAACCACACATTCTTCAAATAAAATAATATTACACATAAACCCAAAAATTCTTCTTACTTTTTAACCACACATTCTTTACATCAATCACTATTCAAAAACTCATTCTTCAAAATAATGGGTGTCAAACGGGG
>OU503054.1:6942715-6967753 GCA_912172775.2 Fraxinus pennsylvanica | reverse complement strand
GTAACCGTTAGTGCAATTTTTAAACTTCAGTGACCGTTTGCGAAATTAATCCATGAAAGTTATATTCTAATGTTGGGAAGACTCCATTTATCCATTTTCAGCAAGCCTCTAATTTCACCATTTATAGGATGGCAACGGGGCGGGGGAGGGCGGACCGGGGAAATTCCCCACCCCGTCCCCGCCCCGTTACCCGTTTAAGGCGGGGCGGGGACGGGTCTTTTCCCCGTTTATTCCCCGTTAAAAATTTTTTTTATAATTTATTTTTATTGTCCATATTCATTAGATTTAGATAAATAATTTTAGTTGTTATTTTTTATTAGAACTAATGAAAATTTTCATATAAAATATTGAATTCTAAAAAAAAAAATAGAAAAAAAATTTAATGGGGCGGCGTCGGGCGGGGCCCCCGTTACCCATCCCCGCCTCGAACCCACCCCGGGACAAAATTCCTTGCCCGTCCCCGCCCTGTTACCCGTTTAAGCAGGTTATCCCCGCCTCGTTCCGGACGGGACCCCGCGGGTATCGGATTTTTTTGTCATCCATAACCATTTAGCTCATTTGTGAGCAAAGGCTTGAAATTCCTCTCTTCATAGGCGAGGCGGATGAGGCGCACGCCTCAGGCCCAAAAGTGGAGGGGGCTTCATTTTTGGCCCCCCATTTTTTTTGGTCAAGCCCAATCCGACACCCAATTTTTTTTTTTTTTGTTAACCTAAATGAATCAACAGCGACTTTCACTCTCATCTAGTCCCCTTTTAACAATTCAACTCTCCAACCCAACTGTTCTTCACGCTGCGCCGACGCCGTTCCGAACACCGGTATTTTCAGTCTCCATCTTTTCATATTTTTTAATAATCAGGTTTTTTCATTATTTTTGTTGGGGTCTGTCGGTGTAGGCATTGGGCACTTATACTGGCTTGTTGGAGTAGTTGATCAAATTAAATATGCATCTTATTTCCTTACATCTATATGAGCTTAGACAAATTTTTTCAAGAGTCAAACCTCAATTTTGACATGTATAGTTTACCAGTTGGCTGTAGGCTCAGTCCTAAGGTGAAAAATAGTTGGTCCTCTTTTTCCTTCAATATATTCAGGATGATGGTGGAAGAATGGGTGGGGAAGGGGTAGAGCAAGTGGGTTGAGATATTTAGATGTGATGACAATGCCTGCTGGGAAGATTTGAGAAAGTATAATACTGGTGATCAAAGTTACAGGAAGATATATGATTTGTAATGATATTGTCAGTCAATCTACATCTGCATTTCTGAAGGAAAGGATGATCTTTGAGTGTGCAATAGTGAGTTGAGGTCTCGTAGTAAAGCGTAAAAATGATTGCTGGGACTTTATGTGGTTCTAGAAAACTTTCTAGATGAGGATTGATGGGTTACATTTCATGTATGAATGTATATTCAGCTCTTTGTTTGAATTTCTTGATTGTAATATAATATTCCATATGTTGTGAGCCTGATTGTTGTGAATGATTGTGAATATGATCGTTGTGAATTTGACTGTAATATAATAGCTTCCTTAATATAATCTGATGGTGAATCTGTTTTTACTTCCTCGACGTCGGAGTTTACCTTCTAAAACGTTTTTTTAACCTTTTATTGATTAAAAAGGGTAAATTTCGTAACTTAAGAAAGAGTGATGATGTCGTCGTTAATGTGAACTTTTGATTTCAGGCTTGTGAGATGCGACGGTGAAATTCTGAAGGGTGTGATTCAATAATTTTCGTCGAAATTCTACTTCTCAAATAAGCAATGGCTTGATAAGGAACAAAAAATAAACTGAACAGTAGAACAACGCGTTGCATTATACACTGTTGGATTTTGCATTTATGTTGATTTTGGGGGGGCCCAATTTCGGGAGTTCGCCTCGGGCCCCGAAAATCACAGGTTCGATCTTGTTCACACAGTATTGGCCAACCAATCAGCTACAGTAGTACCCCTCTCCTTATAAGTGAAATGGAACTTTCCATTAAAATTTGTCAATGTTGGATTTCATGTAAATGATATTGTATTTTCCAAGGTCTATTCTTTTTCTCCTTAATGAGCTGGCTGGATGCAAGCTGTTGAATCTGATTCAACCTAAATCTGTTTCAATTCAAGCCTTTCTTTTATTTATTCATGTTGGAGCTGCCAGATGGAGAGAGAGAGAGAGAGAGAGAGAGATTTGGGTCAATGATTTGAGAATTTTAGGGTTTTGATAGTTACTATTTAGAAAGAGAAGATAGATCAAAGAGAGAGGATATGGAATATTTTTTATATTAAATATTTGAATTAATATCTGATTTTTGTATAAATCAATTTTAGATCTGATTTTTGAAATTGGATCTCTAAAATTCTGGTTGGGTGTAATTTCGATTATATTTAACTATTATTTGAGCCCCCTTTTTCAGAAAAAATGTGTTTTAAAATATTGATTTTTTTTTTGAATGTGTGGTTAGAAAATAAGAAAAAAATTATTGATTTACATATAAAATTATTTTATAGGAATATGTGTGGTTGAAAATGAGTTTTTAAAAAAAAATGTGGGCCAAACATTACCTTAGACTTCAAAAGTTGAAATTGTTTACCCCTTCTTTGGTACAAATCGAAAAGTGGATTAAAATGTAACTCAAAATAAATAAATAATTAATTTTAATTGTATATTTTATGAGATTCACAATTTTTCAATCATACATTTTCATGATGTTTTATTTAAATCTACTAAAAATCAAATTTTTATCTAGGTTATTAACACAAAACGTTAATTTGGAGTTCATTGCGTAAAACATTATTACGTTTCAATTTTTTTTTTTTTTTGCATTTTCATCTTTGATTGTAGAAATCATCATTTCCATCAAATTTCTCAAGAAAAAATCGTGAAATGATGAATATACCCTCCTATTTAAATAAATAATAAAAAAAGAACTGATTACAACAAAAACCACATACCTTTGAAATATTAGTGAACTTTTTTTAAACATTTCATTTATTACATATCTTAATCTTTTTCAACCAATTCCCCTACCCCCATCCCCAGTGCATGCATTCTTGAAAAAACTAGAAAAAAAAAATAAAAAAGGAAAAAATATTTTCTTCTTCCTCACCCCAACCCACACGCCTCACCCTCGTGCCAAACCCTCAACCCAAAACTAGAAACTTGCCACCACCACACCCACCACAATCAACCACCCTAAACATTAATTCCTTATAAAACCAAGAACAATCTCTCTAAGAAATGAATAATCATCAAAAAGGAAAATTCCAAATGGAATCGCCACACTTCACCTCTTTAATCATCACCTTGCAGCCTCCAAAGCCGTTGAAAAATACCCCCATGCCAGTGGTATCACACTCCCAACACACTCCAACAACCAGCCAAATCAAACAACCATTTTAGAGGAAGAAAACTGTCAAAACCAAGCTTGATTGTCGGTCTTTGACAAATCGAGAACACCACTTTCGACGACACCCATTACCGTCGACCACCACCGTTTATGTCGCATCATCTAGGCATACATTCTTATCTAGCTACCTGAAAATTTATCTTCAATTAATGGTTTTTCGCGTGGAAATCGAACATCACTAACAATTAAAAGATGGTTCAGACGATTGTGTAAGGAACAACAACCTTTCGAGACAAAATCCCAACGAGGGGTGTTTTATTTATGAAGATTACAATATGGATGAAGCGAAATGCCTCTAAGGGGCACAAGCACACAAAGTAATTGAAGGTTAATAAGAAAAAAAGAAATAAAATTACATAATTCTCTATTTGAGAGTCGTTTTTATCTTTTTTTGCTTCTAAATTCTTCTTTCTCTTTTATACTCATTTGACAGTTATCATTGTAGAACTGTTAGAAAACTGCTTCTCGTTCTGTAACTACCCACGTTCTTCACAATGGACGACTTGTCAAGAAACTACCGTTTTCAACCGCTGCCATTACTCCCATCACTTAACTCCTTGCAACCAAGATTTTTGGATCATGGAATGTGATAAGATTACTCATTAACTGCTTCAATAACCGTTGCTCTAAATAGTAACCCAAACACTACATTCGCCCAGATCTTGGGTGTCTCACAAGCTTAAGCGATGGTAGGCTCGCCCAGATCTTGGGCCTCCATTACATAACTCCGTCTTGAGTTTTTATATGGTCTTGTTTGGGTCTATCCTTCGAATTGTTTAACTGGGTTTCGTTCTTTGGACCATTTAATTAGGCCTCAATTTTTGTATGTCAACAATTACCCCTTAATATGGAAAAATTAATATCAATTATTAATCTTTGCCATATTCTTCATTTGTATTTTTTGGCAATACTTGAAATCCCAAAAGAGCGGAGAATCCCAATCATTATTTCCGTTTGGCGGTAACCTTCTACATCCTGAAAAGTGTATCATTACACAACGTCTAAAAAACCAAAGAACACGCCACTTCATCGGATTTATTACACCTACGCCTTTACATTGTACGCTTATTTTTCCCTATAAAGACCACTGTTCATCTTTTTGCTTCTCTATTTCGCTTCTTACAAACCCTCACGAAGACTGTAATTTGTAGCAAATGACGACTTCACAGAGCCCTTCCGACAACTCCCTTAGTTTTGAAGACTTCTAAAACCTCCTCACCAAATCGTATATAAATCCAGCTTCCCTTTCACCAGCTAACCCTGACCTCCATGAATTCTACTTAGGCCTATCATTTAATGATGCTGAATCTGTTGGGCAAGCTGCGGTGGGCCAGCTATTCCCTTGCACTCAAGATTCTTCTTTTCTGAACCCTCTACCGCTGAAGTCAATCCGCGAGAAAGGTATTCGTACTTGGCCCAAAACTGATACTACTTTTTGCATGTGGCATGCACGTATGGTAAATCATAGCCCTACTAAGGCCATTTTTGATCGTGCTAGGATTTCAGATTTATTAGAAATCGCTCTCCGTCCCCCCATCTATGATGTCGTGCTTTTCCCTATTGCTTTAAGTTTTTGGTCTTTTGAGTATAATACTTTTATTTTCCCGCTTGGCCCAATGTCTATTACTCTGAGGGACGTCAGAGCCTTAATTAACCTTCCGCCCCTGGGCGACACCATTTCTCCTGCCATTTTGGTCACTGGTACTATCATAAAATTTAATAAAAGATTCACTACTTCTTATTCGGGCATGCAATAACTTTATAATAATTCTGTAGCTGAACCTACTCATGATGAGTGTGTTGCTTTGCTCCGAGTTTGGCTTTGTAAATATAATCTTTGTGTACCCAGTGTTAAAACTTCTATGAGTTATTTTCCCATAGCGCATGAATTAGCGAGTGGTAGGCCTCTAAATGTTTGTTCATTATTCTTAACTGCTTTTTATAGAGACATGGCTTCCTTTCAATACCAGTTGAGGAATGGTGCATCTCCTACTAGCAGCAGACCTTTTTGGCTGGCTCAATTGTGGTTGAGAGCATATTTTCCACAACTTGGTGCTCCATCCACTCCTCCTCAATCTGTCGGTTGTTACGGGCTGGTCATCAACCAATTGAGCCATGTTAATATGTCCAATAGGACTTTTCTCATTCTTTAAAACTTGAATTCAATTTCTACCTTTTTTTTCTTTTCCCTGCTTACTTAGTTTCCAAATATGTGTATACTCCTTCTACCATGGATAATTTGAGCACCTTTTTGCCCATTTGGGCTCAATATTTGACTGGGAAAGAGCTGTTCCATGACATCTTAGCCGGAACAAATGCTAAGGCAGGGGTTGAGATATATGCTCCCTAATTTGTTGCCAGTCAGCTTGGTTTTGGCCAAACTTGGCCGATTCCTCCTTGTTTTTCCAAGAGTCTGACAGAACACGTTCATACCATCAATAAAATAGAGACACAAGCCATTGATGCCCGTAATACTCTTTCAACAAATGGTTTCTCTTTGGCCCCTTTTAGTCCCACTTTTGTCGTTCACCCTTTTTTTGAACAATTCTGGTCATCCGCGAAGTGTTGGTTGTTCGCAACTGATGTTAACCATGCTTTCCACTTATTGGAAAGGCTAGGGACTCCTTCTATTTCTCATATTCCTGCCATTCCTATATCTGTCAGAAATCCTATTTCTCTTTCGCAATCTCCACCTGCTCGTGTTAAACATCCTGCTATTCCATCTAGTTCCCCACATGCTTAAACTGGAACAGCCAAAGGTGTTCCCAGCCGCAAACGGCCAGCTTCAGCTTCGTCAGCTTTGCCCAATGACAACGACGACGACGACAATGATGATGATGATGCCCCTCTCGTCATCAGGAGAAAGATAATCGAGTTTGTTTATTCATGAAAAAATCCTTCATATGTTAATGTTTTAAACGGATCTTCAAGAAAAGCTCAACTTCTCATCTGAAGACTTTAAATACCGGGCATGCAGGAGCTTTATAATACTTCTTGTGCTGAACCTACTCACGTTGAGCGTGGCGCTTTTCTCCAAGTTTGACTTTGTAAATACATTCTTTGTGTGCCCAGCATTAAACCTTCCAGGATTTATTTGTCCATAACTCATGAACTAGCACGTGGTAGGCCTTTAAACCTTTGTTCATTATTCTTAGCCGCCTTCTATAGAGACATGGCTTCCCTTCAATACCAGTTAAGGAATGGTGCATCTCCTACAGACAGCAGGCCTCTTTGGCTCGCTCAATTGTGGTTGAGAGCATACTTTCCACAACTTGGCGCTCCATCCACTCCTCGATCTGTTAGTTGTTACGGGCTGGCCATCAACCAATTGAGCCATGCTAATATGTCCAATAGGGATTTTTTTTTATTCTTTTATAACTTGAATTCAATCTCTTCCTTTTTTTTTCTTTTTCCTACTCACTCAATTCCAAACTATGTGTATACTCCTTCTACCATGGATAATGTGAGCACGTTTTTGCACATTTGGGCTCAATATTTGACTGGGAAAGAATTGTTCTATGACATCTTAACCGGAACAAATGCCAAGGCAGGGGTTGAGATATATGCTCTCCAATTTTTTGCCCGTCAACTTGGTTTTGGCCAAACGTGGCCGATTCCCCTTATTTTTCCAAAAGCCCGACGGACCGTTTTCATACTATCAATAAAATAGAGGCACAGGCCATTGATACCCGTAATACTCTTTTGATAAACGGTTTTTCCTTGGCCCCTTTTAAATCCCACTTTTGTTGTTTACCCTCTTTTTGAACAGTTCTGGCCATCCGTGAATCGAGGTTATTTAAAACTGATGTTAATCGTGCCTTCCACCTGCTAGAACGTCCGAAGACTTCCTCCCCTTTTCCTATTCTTGCCATTCCTATGTCTGTCAGGAATCCAATTTCTCCTTCGAAATCCCCGTCTGCTCGTGTTAAACATCCTGCTCCTCCATCTAGTTCCCCACCGGCTCAAGGGATACAGCCAAAAGTGCTCCCAGCCGCAAATGGTCAGCCATGATGATGATGCTCCTCTCATTGTCAGGAGAAAGGTATTTAAGTTTGTTTATTCATGAGAAAATCCTCCAATACTAATGTTTTACCTGAATTTTTCAGAAAAGCTCATCTTCTCCTTCGAAGGCTCTTGCTTTACCGGTCTTTGTTTCACTATCTTCCACCAAAGCTACTTCGTCCAAGTTATCTGACGAAGGGATTTTACCTAAGGAGAAGGACATGGTCCCAGAGTCTTTGGTCACGCAGCCAATTGGAGAACTTCCACCTTCCTAGGGAGCTGACCCTCTATGCCCTGAATCATCATGTAATACATGTTTTGTGGTCTTTTCCTTTGTATGTGTTATTGGCCTTCAACTAATTATCACTTGATTTTGGCAGAGATGTCCCTAGAACTACCTATTGTGGAAGAGTCTGCTCATTTGGACAAAGGGAAGTCTTCCCAAGTGGTTGGATCGACTAGTGTTGAGCCCCAATTTTCCAAGGCTAATGATGAGGTAGCATTTATTTTATCTTTCATCTTTACTTTGTTCACTGTAATGAAGATGCTAAATACTTGTATTTTTCTTTACAGGATGCTGACGTTATGTTACGCTAAATTCAAGATTTGTTCACTTCTTGGGAACAAGTTAGGGCAAGTGTAGCTTCTCGTTCCTCTTAGTCCAGTCATCCTTATGTTTCATCTGATGCATTCTCAGAGGAAAACATGAACATTCTCAAGCATTTAGTGCTTGAATATGTTTCTTTTGTGGATGTAAATATCAACAAGGCCAGTGCTTCTGGTCAAAGAAAAAAATTTGATCATCTAAGTGTCAAAATGACTTAAGCACTTGAACTTCCTTTGCTTAAAATTTCATCTGACGTTAGGCTGACATTGAAGATCGTCCACTCAGAGATAAGCTATTTCCTAGCCAAAAATGGTGAGTTAAAGGCTAAGAAGACTCAGTATCTCCGTGCTGTAACCGAAAAGGAGTCTTTGCTTCAAGAGATTGAGAAGGCCAAGAGCAATTTACATGAAATCTCTTCTGAAGTTATGGTTGAAGACTCTTTGATGATGAGCCTGGCTGTAGAGATGAAGGCACTTTATGCAAGAATGGATGACTGTAAGGCTAGATTGGCCGCTAAGAAGCGTACTATTTCCCAGGAGGTTGAGCGAAGCAAATCTTTGTTTGAGCGTTACTCAAAGTAGGAAGTTGCAGATGGGCTTATGATCGAACTAACTACCGCTTCAAATGAGTAGCACGATGAATGGGAAAAGCTTAGAGAACAAATGTGTTCTCTTTGGGGCAACCTGTAACTATATTTTGAGCTTTCTTGTAGGACGATTACGTCTCACACTTCTTTTAATTTCGTGATAGCAGCCAATGTTGGCTACAATGTAATGACAGCCAAGTTCATTAATGGAATGACCATTTTATTTACTTGTGTGATGGCCTTTTGCATAAATTCTGAAATAGTAAAATTGACATTTTTTCTTTAGTCGTCAATACGCCCCAAAAATTTAATTACTAACCTTGTGCCGTATTCATGCACATTTCCCCTCGTGGGATCTTTACACAGAATGAAACTTTTGGTATTCCGATTTGTTTCTCCAAGATTTGGACTTTCAATTTCGATTACTATGTGTGTATATGACCGTTCGTATTCTACCTTTCGCCTTCAAGCCTCTATAAAGTTGCATTTTGTTACACATTCGTCATCTTCATCCTCGTTCTCCACAGAACCAGTTTGTTGTCATCATGTGGCATTCAAATGATTGATCAATTATTTCCTTTTTCAATACAGATGAACTTAATCTTCTCCCAATTTCTCCATCAGTCTTGATATTTTNGATATAGGAAACATTCTTTGGTCAATGAAGGTCTTCTCAGCACCCTTTCCATTTATGATCTCCAGAGGGAGTTCTTGATGTGAGACAATTTCTTGTTGAGAGTGCTTCTTTGACCATTTGTCTATCACTGTAGCGATGCATTTAGGAAGGTGACGAACGCCAATTTACCCCTTGTTCTATAATAGTTGATAGAAGAACAATAATAGCCTGCTTCCAACTGCGGCTTATAGAACATTTGTATTTTGTACCTCTTGATTTGTAAAGAATATTTGTTAATGAAATATTTTATTTTGAACGTACTTCGCTATTATTTTATTTGAACATAATCGTCCAACTCACTTTATTTGTGCCCAGCATCTTGATTTTACTTATGCATAAAATTTTCTTCTATTTTATCACTTTCTCATATAGAAGGAACATATTTCTGTAAATATTTACCATTAATAAACCTCATATACTTTGTACCATCTAAATCTTCCAAATGACAAACTCCATTAGGCAATATGTTTTTCACTTTATCTAGTCCTTCCTAATTGAGTGACCATATACTATACTTTGGATCTTTGCTATCCAAATGGAGTATTATTTTCCAAATTAACTCGCCCAAGTTAAAAGATTTGGCTATAACTTTTTTGTTATAGAATTTAGCCATTTTTCGTTTTTGAACCTGCAATCTATCTAGGACGTCCAACTTTAACTCGTCCAATTCCAATAAATTTTGGGTTAATGATTCGACATATTCGCCATCGCCTAAGTCATTTTGTAAGCCTACTCTAATTGACTACACATTGATTTCCTCATTTCCATATGCAACACAGTCTCTTGTCCATAAGTAAGTTGAAAAGGGGTTACTTTGGTACTTGAACGTGGTGACGTCCTATAAGCCCATAAGGCTTTATTTAAACATTCATGTCAATTTCTGGCATTTTTATTAATCATTTTTCTCATGATATTTTTTAGAATCTTATTAGAAGATTATGCATCTCCATTAGATTGAGCGTAATAAGGTGTGGAAATTACTAACTTAACTCCAAACTCGCTCAAGAATTCCTTCACTTGATTTACATTTAAAGTAGTTTCGTGATTCACCATTAAAGTTTGTGGAATCCCAAATCTATAAGTAATGTGGTCACGAATAAAGTCTATAATANATCCAAATCTATAAATAATATAATCACGGATAAACTCTATGACACTCTTTGAGTGATTTCTTTTAAAGATATCGCTTCTTCCCACTTAGTGAAGAAATCAGTCGCAACTATGATATAAGTATGTTGCTTGGACGATGGGGGATAAATTTTCCCTATCAAGTCTATCGTTCAACCTTTAAATGGCCAAAGTTTAATAATGGGCACCATTTCTCTTGTTGGCATTCTTTGTATCGGGTCATGCTTTTAGCATGCTAAACAACTATTTGCGTACTGAATGCATGATTCTTCCATTTTGGGCTAAAAGTATCCACTCCTAACAATCAACCATCTCATCCTTTGGTCTAGCGTAACCTCATTTTCATATTACTCTCTTTGTCAGGTTCTTTCAAGAATCTTTTTATTTCTGCCATCCAATTTATTGTATCTCCATTTTGTATGCAATGAATCTTAATCCTTCTCACCCTCCTTCGTATTACAGGCAATATTACTCCATACTCAACATGGATTCCAAATTTAGCACCTTTGAATAACTCGAAGCCATTGGTCTAATTCGTTTACTAGATCGTTATACATCCTGTTAACGTATTGAAGCTCCACTTAGTCAAACTCTTCTTTTAACTCTTGGGGGATTTCATATTAACTTATAATAGAATCACTTTGGCATTTAAAATCACCAATCAATTGGTAAATTACCAATTGGGAATCGCCCCTAATAATTACATTATTTATTCCCATTTCCATTAACAGCTCTAAGCCTACGATCAGTGCTTCATATTCGGCTTGATTATTAGTACACATTATATCCAAAGTGAAAGCAAATTTATAACAAACCCTTAGAGGATTTATTAAAACTATCCCTACCCCTGCACCTCTAGAAGTTTTTGATCCATCAAAGTACAAAACTCAAGGTTTTAATTTAAATGAATCAATTTCCAATTAAATTTCTTTAGGCACGTCAAGGCATGGATGATCAGCCAGAAAGTTAGTTAATGCTTGATTTTTAACTGCCTTCTGGAGTTTATATTGTATCTCAAACTCCGATAATACCAAAGTCCAAAGGCCTATCCTTTGGTGTAATATAGGGCAAGAAAACATATATTTAACTAAATTTACTTTAGAAACTAATTACATAGTCACAGGCCGTAAATAAGTCCTTAATTTTGTACATGTGAAATACAAAGCAAGGCACAACTTTTCAATAACAGAATAATTACATTCACATTTCGTTAACCGTCTACTCAAATAATAAATCGCTATTTCTTCACCAAATTGATCTTCTTGTACGACCATTTCGGCTATTGATTCTTGTTCAGTCGATACGTACACCTTCATTGGTCGTCCTTAGATAGGTGATACTAACACTGGCAGACATGACAAATATGTTTTCGGGCTATCAAAAGCCTTTTGATATTCTTCCTTCTAAACGAATTTGTCTTGATTTTTCAACTTTAAATGAAGCGAAAAAGCTTTCGTTCGCCTGCACAATTAAAAATGAAACGTCTAAAAAAGTTTACTTGATCTAGAAACATTTACAATTATTTCTTATTACCAAGCGGTTTGGCCTCTAAAATAGCATTCGCTTTATTTTTATCGAGTTCAATTCTTCTTTTATGCACTAAAAAACTAGGGAAATTCCCTGCATTAACATCGAATGCACATTTCAAAGGATTCAATTTTAGTTTGTAATGTTTCATTCGCTCGAATGAGCATTTTAATTGTTCAAAATGGTCTTTCTCTTCAATAGATTTGATCACTATGTCATCTACATATATTTCAACAAATTTACCTATCATGTCATGAAAAATTAGTTTCATTGCCCTTTGATAGGTTGCCCCTGTATTTTTCGGGCCGAAAGGCATAACTACCCATTCAAAGCATCCTAAAGCCCAGGGCACCTAAAGACAGTTTTATGTACATCTTCTTCAACTATGTAAATTTGGCTATATCCTCAATAACCGTCCATAAAAGAATACATTACATGTTCGACAGTTGAATCTACAAAAGAATCAAACGTAGGCATTGGATATTCGTCTTTGGGCATTGCTAAATTTAAACTTCTAAAATCTATGCATACCCTTATATTACCATTCTTTTTTAACACGGCACGATATTAAATAACCATTCAACATATCGGTTGTTCTAATAAAACCCGCTTTTAACAATCACTCTATTTCTTTCTTTACCTCAAGCAATACATTAGGGGCAAAATGCCTAGGAGGTTGTTTATGAGGTTTAAAATTTGGCTTAATTGGTAACCTATGTTCTACCAAACTTTTGTCTGAACCAGACATGTGTTCATATTCCCAAGCAAAGCAATCATTGTATTCCTTTAATAAAGCGGTTAATTTATTACTTACCTCCTAACTAAGCATCTAACTGACAAACATTGGTCGATCTTCCCCTTCGTCGCCAATATTCACATTTATCAAAGGGTCTTGTACTTGAGCATGCCTCGACTTTTTGATCCTTATTACTTTATCGTCTAGGTTCCTTGTAGGCACTTCCTCTTCTAAAAAAATCCACTTTGTTTACTTCTTAGCCAATATTCTACTCCAATTCGAACACTACTACTTTGTTTCTCAACATCTTTAATGTCGCTTCTTCTTTTGTCTTCTTTTTACATTCCTTATTGAAAGTCATTAATTTGGCTTTGAAGGCTTGAATATCAACCATATTTTCTTGTTGCTGACAACTCATTTAGAGTTCCTTAATTATCTTTTTGCCAATTACTAGCTCTTCAAGGGCTACTATATTTGGCCTCATTTGATTGAACATTTCAGTAAGTACATCTACTGAAAATAGCTCTTCACTCTGTGCGACAATTTGAGTCTCATCCCCATCTTGAATTACCTTGACGGGTCCATAATTTCCTTCGTACATGAACCTTTCTACCGAGTTTGCTTCTGTGACAAAGGGTCTATGATCTGCTTGCACAACTTCTGCTTCCCTTTGTCGTTCCAGAAAACCAAGCATTGGTAGATCGATGAAGGTATGCAACGACTCCCATGAATCCAATCCCTTCTTAGTAGTACATTGTAACTAGTAGGACCATCTATTACAAAGAAGATTGTGGTCCTAGTAGTTGTTCCCACAGTTATGTCCAGTGGCATCACCCCTTTAGCTGAAGTTGCTCCCCCATTGAAACTTGTAAGAATAACTTCTGTTGGGATCATATCGCTTTCTGTCTTTGCAAATTTTCTTATCANCCTATAGTGGGAGGTAATATTCTTGGAGGTGACCCATATTTCTCAAAGCGAGGTACTCTCACCTTTCTCTTGGGTGTCCCATACAATACATAGTAGTCAAAAGAACGCCCAGATGGTTCGTCCAATAAATCTACCTCGTGGACACCTTTCTGATATAGTTGTTTTAATAAATTGTTGCATGACACTCCTCTTCTTTTTCTCTTTGCTTCTAAGTCAACTTCCTCTTCAATGTCAGTCATGCCGTGGTCTTCTTCTTCTTCATCATATACCTCTTGAGATGTTCGGCCTTCTTCACATTCCAGCACACGAGCTTCTTCCTCATTATCCTCAATTTCCTCTTCTTCATTTTCCTTACTTTTGAATTCATTGGCTAGTAAATAATTATTAGCCATAACAGGAGGTAATGTACAAATTGAATAGTGAGGGGTCGCTCTGGATCTTCTTCATCTTTCTTCCCACAGTCAAATTTTGATCTCTCATAAAAAACTTTCTAGAAAGTCTTCCATTGATTCGCCTATACCAGCCTCTTTATTATACTTAAGAACATAGCCACCTTAAGCAATTTAGGTACCTTAAGACGTGATGATCCCTGCTGTTGCCTCATCATTCATCCATAGTTCCGTTGAAAATGTATTTGTTGGGTTCTGGTCATTTCGTTGAAGGGTACAACCCTTCATGCATTATACTGGAATGAATGTCATACATTTGGTTGACAAGGTTGCGGCCTGAATGTTCTTCCATTATTTATCGGTCTGAACTGCCTCTCAAAAGGCGGTTCCCCATAGAATGACATATTCCGTCCTCCACCGGGCTGGAAATTTGGGACAACATCGGGCGATGGTGATATCGCCACATTCCCGGTCTTTCCATATTTGCATTCACTTCTACCTTGCATCTAGTACACAAAATGTCTTCGTCTTCTCTAGGCTCTTTTCCTTTGATACGTTCAAAAACACTGGGATGTGACTCAGAATCTTCTTTTCCATCATCTACGACCAACTTGAATCTTGGCAACTTATTTTTGAAACTAGTTGTCACCATGTTTGCCCCAGTGGCTGTGGGAAATGATTTTCATCCACTGCCATTTTCTTCTTAGCTTCAAATGTGATTCACCCCGACTTAATCGCATCATGTAACACATAACGGAAAATCAGACAATTATTAGTCATATGTGACCATGTATTATGTCATTTACAATATTTTTTACCCTTAACTTGTTCAGGGTCTGGTAATTTATGCTTGTCCTCAGTTTTATCTGCTTATCCTTATACAATTTATCGAATATAAGGTCAACTTTGGTCACATCAATTGAAAATATCCTAGCCTTTATGTTTTCATTTTTACTGGCTCATCCTTACCCGATGTTCTAAATTTGGCCATTATAGGACAAGCATGCGTATTTCCCTTAATCAATTCGGCCAGACATACTTCTGTCTGATCATAGTATTCACCATTAACAGCACGAACATCGAAGTTTGGGTCTCTATAATAAGTCCATTTGCCAGAGTTTTTCATTTGTTCTTCTTCTCTTATCAAACGTTTATATCTAATTACGTTAGCACTCAATTGGAAAAGGTCTGCAAATTCACTGCCTTGGAATTTTTTTTTTTAAAATCAAAACTCAAGTAACTTTGAGCGATTTTGATAAATTCTTTTTCGGGTAGAGCTACAAAACATTTGCTCATAGCTGTCTTAAACCTTTGAAGGAAACTTTCTACCAATTCGTTTGTCATTTGACGTAAATTCGCCAAAGTAACTTCAGATTCAGTTTTGTAAAACTGAGCGTGGAACAATTGTTCTAGTTGTTGCCATGTTTGGACAGAGTTTACTGGCAAATTAATGAATCATGAGAAAGCTACTCTATTAACGAACTAGGGAATATTCTCATTTTATGATAATCAGTTATTTCACAACTTTGTAGTGTGAATCGCCCTATATGTTACAGAGTATAAACTTCTTCAAGACCGGTAAATAGTGAAAATTCTGGTACTTTGTACCCACTAGGCGACGGATACGCCTGATCTAAAAAAATTTGATCATGTACTATCTCCATAATTTGATTCCTCAACATAACGTTGGGATCATATGGAACTCGTATGAGTTGATTTATTGGTGGAATTACTTGAGGCCTAACATTTGGTCATTGGTTTGTGGTAAAAGCATTCTTATTTAAAGCATTATTACCATTAACACGCGGGGTCTTCTGTTCGTTGGCTTGGATATTGTCTCTTGCATTTAGGTTACCCCCCAGGTTTGATATTCCATTATCACTATTCAAATTTACCATTCCACTACCCCCTGGTTTGAAGTAGATGGGCCAAAAGGTGGTTCTACCCCTTGATTCGCTCCTAAGACTGGGGAATTATGTCCCATAATCGTCCTGGCTTGAAAGTGGTTCCCTATACTTGGCATAACTGGTTGACAGATTTGGCCTACTAACTTATTCATGATTTCATTCAAAGTGTTCAGTTGTTTGACCATGTTGTCATAGTGTACATTTTCATTTTGAGCAAACATTTCCATGTTATGAACATTCTGTAAATTTGTCTGTTCAACGACATCTTGTATGAGTTCCCCAAGCAACGCACGCATAGTTCGAGGACTCAATTCTGTCATTGGCTTGTAAAGACTTTGACTCTGTCCTTCTGTTCATGAAGCACTTTGCCGCTCTTTATATCATTCGATTACAGACTGTACTATTCGTTGGCTTTATGGCTCCTTGTCAGGATTTTTATGAGGCATATTGCTTTCACTTTCCGTTTCTTCAAACTCCAATGGTCTTACCGGGTGTGCCAAATTGTTTCGCGTGGAAATCGAGCATCGCTAACAATTAAAAGATTGTTCAGACGATTATGTAAGGAACAATAATCTCTCGAGACAAAGTCCCAACGAAAAGTGTTTTATTTATGAAGATTACAATATGGACGAACCGAAATGCCTCCAAGGGGCACAAACACACAAAGTAATTGAAGATTAACAAGAAGAAAAGAAATAAAATTACATAATTTTCTGTTTAAGAGTCGTTTTTATCTTCTTTTTTTTTTTTTTTTGCTCCTAAATTCTTCTTTCTCTTTTATACTCCTTTGACAGATATCTTTGTAGAACTGTTTGAAAATCGCTTCTCTTTCTGTAACTACCCACATTCTCCATAATAGATGACTTGTCAGGAACCTACCATTTTCAACCGCTGCCATTACTCCCATCACTTAACTCCTTGCAACCGAGATTCTTAGATCATGGAATGTGATAAGATTACTCATTAATTGTTTCAATAATCGTTGCTCCAAATAGTAACCCAAACACTATATTCGCCCAGATCTTGGCCGTCTTATAGGCTTGAGCGAGGATGAGCTTCCATTACATAACTCCGTCTTGGATTTTTATATGATCTCGTTTGGGTCGATCTTTCGAATTTCCTAACTGGGCTTCGTTTTTTGGACCATATAATTGGGCCTCATTTTTTGTATGTCAACAAATAGATTCACCACTTTCTTGAACATTGCATCTACAGTTAGCAAAATTCTTCGACTTTACTTCAAACTGCTCGAATGTATAAACGTCCCCACTCATCCAAACTTGCTTTTGAGCTCCGGATACATGACCTCCCACCCCCTTCACCCTTTAGTTCAGTTTTTACTCCAAGGCAACAAATGGAGAAATATGTAAAGTACCAGCCGGAAGATATTGAAACGAATATAGACGAACTATTTGATGGAAATGCAGTTCCAACGGGAAGGCTGAGAATATAAATATATAACCATGGCAATAAATAGTTGCCCTGCTATGTGTTTGCTTATAATTTTTATTTCTTGAGATTTAGTATTAATTGAACTCAAATTTTGGTTTATGTAAATAGTAAGTTTGGTAAAGGGAGAGGCTGTGATGGCGATGGCGACGATGATGGTGGTGGTGGCGGTGGCGGTGGCCTGTGGTGGGCCATTTTGGGAGGGTGGTGACTGGTTTTTGGTTTTGATTTGGGGGTGGGGGTAGAGATGTGTTGTAATAAATGAAATGTTTGGGAGAAGTTTATTAGTATTTCAAATGTTTGGACTTTTTATTGCAATTAGTTCTTCTTCTTTTTTGCTTTTCTTTTTATTTTATTTAAATAGAAGGGTATATTTATCATTTCATAACTTTCAATTAAAAAATTGAACGAAAATAATGATTTTCGCAATGAAAGGTGTAAATATGGGTGAAAATACAAAAAAAAAAAAAAAGAAGGAAAGAAATGTATGAACGTTTTGCACAATAAACTCCAAACATAAGACTTTTTGTGTGCTAATAACCATTTTTATCTAGAACAAACCCGAGCTTTCTGTTGAATAAAAGATCTAATACTTATGTCTAATTTACAAAGTTAGATTTTGTTTTTGTAAATTTACGAATGTGCAAAAATCTAAAGTGAGACGTTTGCTTGAGATTTGGATTTTCAAATGTTTTATGGGAACTATTTTTGTAACGATAGTAAAAGGTTGAATATCAATTTGTTACTCCGACAATAGATGGTGGACTAACTGTGCAATTGTCCCCTTTGACAAATTTGTAATCAAATCTGTTGCTCCGAAACAGAATCCAGCTTCTGAAAATGGCGGGTGCCACCATTGGAATGCTCTCGTTAACATCACTCCACTCCGGAAACAGATTTCTCAATAAATATTCTTCGACTCCGCATCTCTATTGCTCATCATTCCTTCCCAATTTTCTCTCACCTTTCCCTCAACCGTCACACACATTCAATCGACAGAATTTCATCGGCGATCGGCACTGTTGCATCGGCGACAAAGATGGGTTCTCCATTCAAGCCAGAGGAAGCTAGAATCCCTCCTGCTATTCCATTGGCCAACCCTCCAATTTCCAAGGCAAGTAAACAATCTTATTCCTTGATAGCGTGCACATCTAAAATTGTGTGATTTGTTATTTCGTGAAGATTTAAGCTTAAATGTGTAATTGAGTTGGGGTTTTTTTGCCACACTTGGGTTCCAGCATTCAATTTTCTTGGCACTTTTGTCGTCCTTATATAGATTGCATCCTAGAAGTCACCTAGAATTTCACTGGTAACTAGTAAGAAGTATGGCAATTCTTCTAAATCCGACAACTAACTAGGTCTTGTTCCCATTTAAGATGACTAGACTGTATATCATGAAGATAGAAATGCTTATGGTTCAAAGATAGAGTCATAGTGAGATTTAGCTAAGTTAATATGAAGACTTTTTGCTCATTAATAGTTGAGTAGCTTGATGGTTTCTGAATGAGGTGCAGACTGATGAAGTGGCAATTGTGTGTTGACCAAAAGAATTGCTGGAAACATGATGAATTTTTTTCAGAAATGAAGGTACTACTGGAGGAGTATAGAGATAGTTTTTGAGGAGTTACCAAGTGGGTTGCCTCCAAAATGAAGCATTCAAAATCTACTCATCTAGCATTACAAGAAAGCCTACCAAATATAGTATGTATATAATGTCCAAAGAAAATGAAGAACTCCAAAGACAAGTATAAGGTAGGCCCTTTGAGTTTGAGCACTTTTGACAACCAAAAAAGAGGGTATGTGGAGGATGTGCGTCGACAACTGAAGATCAACAAGATAATGATACCCTGTTGTTTTCCAATCCCAAGATTGGATTACTGAAATCTTATATGGAGGTAACATATTTTTCAAAATTGATAATCACCGACAAATTAGAATTGGCAATGCCATTTGGTTTATTCGGTAGTCCCAACACCTTCATATATTTGATAATTCATGCTTGAGATCCTTTTATTGGAAAAAAAATTGGTAATGTATTTCAATGATATACAAAGTAGCAATCATTCTAAAGAGACTCATTTGCTACACCTAAAGTAAGTTTTCTGAAAGATGCAAGATTTTAGTTATGTAGAGAGAACTTTCATCTTCTGTTATATTAAAATTTAGATGTATTAGCCTATTTATAGGCTAAAAATACAGGCTGCAAAACAAGTTTCTAAATCTAAGTCACTATAAAAGGAAAAGGTATCTGTCTACAATTAGAAGATATTATCTACACAATCACATCCTATCCTATTCTCCATGAGTAAGCTACACAATATCAGGGATTTACACTCAAGAAATCAATGTTTAAAATCAGGTACAAATCCCATTAAAATTCTGGGGATTTTCCACATGTTGAGGGTTCTTGAAAAGGAAAAGCTATATGCCAACTTGAAGAAGTGCATGCTTATTACAGAGTCTATGTAATTTTGAGCTATGTAACTATTTTTGAGGGAATTGAAGTTGATGATAACAGATTTAAATTAGAAGCTGGCTAATATCCAAGACAGTGGGGAAGTTTGAAGTGTTTCATGGTTTAATTTCATTCTGCAAGCAGGTTACCAAGAATTTCACTATAATAATTTCTCCTGTAAACGATGGCAAAGGGAAGATAAACTTCAATGGACTAAAGAACGTAAAAGAAGTTTTAGAAAGTCAAGCAGCCATGAACTTCACTTGTTTAACTGCTGCCAGAGTTTTAGTAACGCTTTAAAGTTTAGTGTGATGCCTCCAAAATTGGAATATGGGCTGTTCAAAAAGAAGTAATGCAAATTCATTGTTGCGTGAGAAATTAAATGATACAGAACTTTGGGAGTACGGACATTTGAATATTAGTAACATATTTCATGAGACTGAATAGATAACCTTCTAAAGAGAGGTTAATGTCCCCTTGATCATTTTCAGTAATTGGAAACATTTGATAGCTAAATAATAATGTTTGTGATCGTATCACAAATAGACGATTTCATTAAAGAAAAATGTGACTTAAAGATAAAGATATTAAGTGAAGGGATAAAACAGTTATTTTATGCACAAATTCAGTTATGGACATTCAGAAGATAGATTGTCAAGCCTGTTAATCCTAGGGCTTATCTATACTAATTGCTTATTATTTTCGCAAGCTTCTATAGCTAGTTTGTATGTAATACAAGAGCATAATATTAGGTATTTAGCAGACTGATATGCCCTAAGATTTCTATGCTACTGGTGAAGCTCTTAAACTTTATTGCATCAAGAATATAATGTATATCCATAGATCATGGATCTTAATTATTTCAATAGCTAATAGAAGTTAAGCAGCAGATTTGCACATCAGCGCACATTCTTAAGAGAACGGTTGAACTTTGTGAGAAAACACAAATCTAACACTCGTATCAAGTTACAAGATGCACTCAATATAAGGACTATGCTACTAACTAGTGCACAACCGAACAACTGTCAATATCAAAGGCTTTGATTCAATTTAAGGAGTTATATCCTTCACACCGCTTTCTTTGGTTTAATATGGAAGGATTGCTCTAATTGTCTGGAACACAAATATATGATACACAGTGATTTCTTATTTCTAGGAAATCAACTTCAAGTTCCAAAATTGTTCATTGAAATTAATTTATTCAAGATATATATGGTGGAAGATTAGATGGGCGCTTGGCAAGATGCAACTCATGCATTGATTGAACAAAATGGGTATAATTTCATCAAAAGATATTGAATATGCCACGAATTTAAAGATCAAGTGCATTTCTACTCATCCCTGCCATCACCACCAACTCCCTGGGAGGATGTAGGCATGGACTTTGTGATGGGCTGCTCAGAAGCCAACAACGAAAGGTTAAAGATGGTCTATTTTATTTGTTGCAAAGGGACAACAAGTGCTCCAAACAATAAAGTGTTTCTTATCATCCCAAAATAATTGGGCAACCTCAAGTTATGAACAGAAGCTTCGTCAATATTCTAAGATGCATGGCGGGAGACACTCATAAACAATAGGAAGTTGTTAAGGCACAAGAACAATTTGTGTGTGGTCATTCAATGATTTGAACTTCATGCATAAGCCCTTTTGAAATTGTTTATACAAGACAACCTGCACATATCATTGACTTTGTTGGAAGTGGGAAAAAGTCATGAAGAGGTGAAATGGTACCAGCAAAAATGAAGAAATCAAGGTGAACTTGAGGGATTGGATACCAAGTCAAAGAAATATTGAAACCAAAAGTGAGGAACTAAGTAATCAAAGGAGGCATGGCGATGGTTTACCTATTAAGGAAATATTTTTAGTGGCTCTTAATCTAAACTAAATATAATGAAGATTGAGCCTCGAACATTTAAAAGTAAAATGGAAAAATTGCCAATCAAGTTGCCTTGTTGAAGCATATGGGGATTAACTCAACATTTAGTGTCTCCTATCTGTACCAAACAACAGGGACAAAGTGAAAGAAGAACAAGATGCTGAACTAGAAGACAAGTTTCTTCAAGGGAAGGGAATGATACACCAAACAAACAACATTTAATAAAATCTTGAATATTGAACTGGTTTGGTCAAGGGAACTCTTGAGATAATGTAGCCACTGAAGAGCATTAAAGAGAACCTCTTAGTGCTTGTCTGGTAGTAATTTTAAGTGTTTATAAGCAAGTCAAACATCTTTTTTAAGCACACGTTACTTAGGACTCACGACTTTTATCTACTTGTTAATGAAACATTCCTTGGGGAGTCCCACTTTTTGTAAGCTCTTAAAAGCTTAGCCAAGCAAGCACTTAATAGCCAGTTTACCAAATAGATTTGACCATATATAAACTTGAAAAGCATCATTAAGTGTGTGATAGAAATAGGTAATAAATCATGAAGTATGGCCCTATATCATAAATTTAGCCAGATTATTTTTTAAATTGATTTTACTGCAGAAATATAATCCAAAAATTGTCTTGTAACTTCCCGTTGAAGGTATTCTTGATTTTTTTCCCTTAAGAAATTTCGGTTCCAATGGTGCATAATAATTTTATCTCCTGGTCTGTTTATAATTCAGTTTGCATCAAAGATTTGGGTCTCGTAATCTTTTGGGCATGTCAACCAATTTGAAATTAGAAGTGAAAATCTGCATTTGTTTTAGGTCAGCCACGGCATTACATTTTAATGGTTCCTTCCATATGATTCAGTTCAAGATTGCGCTTTGCCAGTTGTCTGTGACTTCTGACAAGGAGAGAAACATTGCTCATGCTTGGGAAAAAATTGAGGAGGCTGCAGGAAAGGGTGCTCAACTTATTCTTCTTCCTGTATGCAAGTAGGATCTTACTAATTTTTTTTTCCTCTTTACTTTTTTTATATTGTTTGTGCCTCTGTGATTCTATTATCATTTGTGCATGTTGTGTGATATTTATTTCTACATTAATCATGTTCAAGAGATGATATTCATTTAACTGATTTCTGGGGAGACTAGCTTCTCATCAGCACCACAAATTCTCATATATGATTTTTTATGGTTCACTGTATTTCTTGTGAATCGTTATGTCATATACAAAATTGACACAATAATCTCCCTTATGTTAGGAAATATGGAATAGTCCATATTCAAATGATAGTTTCCCAGTATATAGTGAGGAAATTGATGCTGATAAATCTCCTTCAACTGCAATGCTGTCTGAACTTTCCCGGAGAAATATCACAATAATTGGTGGGTCCATACCAGAACGTAGTGGTGATAGGTTGTATAACACCTGCTGCATCTTTGGTACAGATGGAAAACTTAGGGCTAAGCACAGGAAGGTTGTTCTTTTCCTTCTCTTACACTGTCTTCGGTATAACAGCTGTTAGTGTGATACCAAACATATATTATCCGTTCAGAAATTCTCAAATGAACTACTTGGATATGCATATATGAACCAGTCGTTTAATGATTTATTCCATTTTACAGATTCATCTCTTTGACATTGATATACCGGGCCAAATGGCGTTTAAAGAATCAAAGACTCATGCAGCAGGGGAGATCCCAACCATCGTGGACACAGGTTTTACAAGCCTTCTCTTCCTCTGATGCCATGATAAAACTAATATAGACTAAAGATCTTCGTACAAATGTCAAAGACAGCTGTATTGCTCATTTATATGATATTTTTCGAAGTGGAGGATAATATAGCAGTTTGCTAAATATTTGAAGAGATTTAAGTTGAAGAACTAAATCATATTTCCCTTAAGGATTTTTCAGATTTTCTGTACTTGAGAAATTTATGTTGGATATCTCTCTAAAGATTTTGAACCTCTTTCAGAGCTGGGCTTTGAATTGAACTTTCTGAAATTTGTAATACCCTGTTTTCATTTTAGATGCTCTTTCCTTTTCAGAATGTCTTGCTATTATGCCCGCTTTCCTTCAATGAAATCATTTCTAGATTGTTTTTCTATCAAACTACACTCACTAAATAATTTTTTTCAAATTTCCAACTCAGTGCCGACATAAGCCCCCTACATCACTAAGTTTTACATTGGGAAAATTGGGGACAATGAGGAAATTAGACATATGCCGTATCAAATTTGGATATCGAATTTGAGATCGAGGGAGTATTTTTTAAACATTCATAGAGATGTTGCTTTGTTGCTGCTTATAGTTTATTTTTCTCTTTTTGGCAAATGACCACCATTATGGAGGAGAAACTACAGAATATAGAAATCAACTAAGAATCATATTCTTCACTTCTATTTCTTTGGCAGCTCATTGCTAGTCTTGTACTTTCTCTACCTGAGATCAAATGAGGTTCAAACACGTGATTTTTTTCAATCATTTAGGTTTTTATGTGAAATCATTTTTTTGTCTGCATTCAATTATTTTAATGACTGAGACTATGTACACAGATGTTGGACGTATTGGTATAGGCATATGCTATGACATTCGATTTCAAGAACTAGCAGCAATATATGCTGCTAGAGGTATGGTTTATTTAATTTTCTGGAATTAGTAATCATCTTTTGTAGTCCATCTATTCAGATTTTTTGGTAATTTTGGGTTTTTGTTCATTTTACTAACTATCACAATTCCGTGTCAGTACGACCTTTGATATTATGCTGAGCCAGAATGTTTGTAACGCCCAAAAATTTCATATATCTTGAGGTGTTACCAAACATAATTTCATTTACTTAAAATGCGGAACATTAAAAATTCTATTTTTCTAAATAAACAAATATTCATAAATTTAAATTGGAATCATAAATCATGTCTTTAAAACAACTTAAACATTCTCAAACAACTAATAAATTTAAAAAGCGGTAAAACTTAATATTCTCGTAGCGTGAAATCCTTTGGCAATTCGCATCACCTTCCCGCCACAGCTCCAATCGACCCTAACTAGCCTGTAAAAATTGTAAGCGTTAGTAATTTGAAAACACTCAGTAAGATACGTGCAGTTTCCATTATACAATTATTTGCAATAAAATAACACTTCATACCACTCTTCTCTTATGGAGTATCTTGGTGACCAAGCGAAACACCCATCTAGATCATCTTAGATTCCCGAAGGATCTCTTATCTCTTTCTAAAGAACCCGAAGGCCCATGGCAATTCATGCATAAATTACTGAACATAAAAGTATAAGGAAATAAACTACTTTGCACAAAGTACCTTACTTGGATAGATGTATCAAAATTTTGAAGAAAATAGGGTTGCACGTGCCAAGTCCCCTTTTTTTTTT
>OU503054.1:6923130-6935578 GCA_912172775.2 Fraxinus pennsylvanica | reverse complement strand
TGGTGCTTTGGTCAGCCAAAATAATAACTATGAATCTGGGAGATCTACCAATCAGAGTGGAAACAAAGGAGAAGGCTCGCATAGGTTTGACACTCGAACACAAGGGTCTGGAGGAATTGTGTGTTATTACTGCCAGAAGCCGGGACATACGAAGCGAGATTGTAAAAGGCTTCAGTACAAGAATCAGAGAGCACACTCGGCTCATGTTGCATCCACTCACGAGACTTCTGACAAAACAATTCTTATCTCTGCAGATAAGAATTGTCCTAGTCTTAACAAATATCTCGTCTCAGTCGATGTTACCTTCATGGAAGACACACCTTATTTTCCATCTTCTCCTCCTCCCGCACAACAGGGGGATGATGATGATTTGTTAGTCTATTCTATCACATCCTCTGACCCTGTCTTGGAACCAGCTCCTGTGAGGCCTCCTATTAGTCAAGTCTACTCCAGGCGTAATCCTTCTGATTCATGTCCAGCGCCTGCTCCTTCGTCATCAGATCCAGTCCCGACCGATGATCTCCCTATTGCGTTACGCAAAGGTAAACGCCAATGTACTTATCCTATTTCCTCTTTTGTCTCTTATAACTGTTTGTCGTCTTCCTCTTACTCTTTTATTGCATCACTTGATTCTATCTCTATTCCTAAAACTGTTCATGAAGCCATATCTCATCCTGGTTGGCGTCATGCAATGATAGAGGAAATGACTGCTTTAGATGGCAATGGTACTTGGGATTTGGTCGATTTACTTTCAGGGAAACAGGCTATAGGGTGCAAATGGGTGTTCACAGTTAAGATGAATCTGGATGGGTCAGTTGCTCGATTGAAAGCCCGTCTTGTCGCTAAAGGATATGCTCAAACCTATGGCGTGGACTATTCTGACACTTTTTCCCCTGTTGCTAAATTGACATCTATTCGGTTGTTTATCTCTATGGCAGCTACTAATCATTGGCCTTTACATCAACTTGATATTAAGAATGCTTTTCTTCACGGTGATCTTCAAGAGGAAGTATATATGGAGCAACCTCCTGGTTTTGTTGCTCAGGGGGAGTCTAGGCGAATTTGTCGTCTTCGAAAATCTCTGTATGGTTTGAAACAGAGTCCTCGTGCTTGGTTTGGCAAATTTAGTCAGGTTGTTGAAAAGTTTGGTATGATGAAAAGCAAGTCTGACCATTCTATGTTCTACAAACAAACGGCAGCTGGTATCATTCTTTTAGTTGTGTATGTGGATGACATTGTCATCACTGGAAGTGATACTGCGGAAATCTCATCTCTTAAGTCTTTCCTTCACAATGAGTTTCACACGAAGGACTTGGGGATGCTAAAGTATTTCTTGGGTGTTAAAGTCACAAGGAGTAAAAAAGTTATCTTCTTATCTCAGAGAAAATATGTCCTTGACTTATTAACTGAAACATGAAAATTGGGGGCGAAGCCTTGTAGTGCTCCAATGACTCCAAACATGCACCTTACAGGAGATGGAGAACAAATTGGAGATGTTGAGAGATATAGAAGGTTGGTTGGAAAGCTGAATTATCTTACGGTGACTCGTCCAGATATTGCATATTCTGTCAGTGTTGTTAGTCAGTTTATGTCATCTCCAACAGTTCATCATTGGGCAGCGCTAGAACAAATTTTGTGCTACTTAAAAGGAGCACCTGGAAGAGGTATCTTGTATGCAAATCATAGGCACACTCGTATTGAATGTTTTTCAGATGCAGATTGGGCAAGTTCCAAGGTGGATAGAAGATTCACATCGGGTTATTGTATTTTTGTTGGAGAAAATTTGGTCTCATGGAAGAGTAAGAAGTAAAATGTTGTGTCACGATCGAGTGCAGAGGCATAATATAGGGCTATGGCACAGTCTGTGTGTGAGATAACATGGATATGTCAGCTCTTGACTGAAATAGGTCTTAAGATTTCAGTTCCAGCAAAATTGTGGTGTGATAACCAAGCTGCCCTTCATATTGCATCTAATCCTGTGTTTCATGAGCGAACTAAACATATTGAAATTGATTGTCATTTTGTTCGCGAGAAAATTCAGCAAGGTTTGATTTCTACAGGGTACGTGAAGACTGGAGAACAATTAGGGGATATTTTCATGAATGCTTTAAATGGAGTTCGGGTTGATTATCTTTGTAACAAGTTGGGCATGATTAATATCTATGCTCCAACTTGAGGGGGAGTGTTAAAAGTCGTAATTAGGTTGTAATTAGTTGTTGATTAGCATTATTCTAGGTTCCTTATTTATATTCTTTCCTTAGATAGATTCCTAGATTTTGTATATATATATGTGTAACCTTCTTCCAAAATATATGGGAAATATATTCTTTACAATATTATTTCACATTATTTAAATATTAGGTGCCCACTTGCTTAGTTACCTGGGGCTTTTAACATGACGACTGGTCCTCTACACTGGGAGTTGTTGCAAAGAGCAAGGTAATAGAATGATTGACTAGCATCTATCAAAAATCGGTAGCCTTGGAAAATGTTGATTTGTCACGTTTCTTTTCTGAGCTTATCGTGGTGATGTGACTATGTAAGAAATATTATGTTTTTAACAGAATAAAAGTGATACTGAGGAAGTGATGTCAGATTACTTTTAGATTTTCTAGTCTCTATATCTTTGGTTTGAGGTTGTGAGTTGGTGTTTAGGCCGTATGCTATGTGTTTATGTGCAAATTCTATTTCGAAATAAACGTTCTCTCTAAACTAATATAGTCATAACACTCTTAGTCTTTGACATAACATCACTGTTTGCTGGATGGACTAAACATTTGACATTTTCATGGGGATCTTGTGACTTGTAATCATGGCATTACTATGGTGACAGGAATCATATCATTCTTACTCCTATTGTTATTGAATTATTCAGATATGGTAGTGTTGACCAGTCAAATGAACTTTTCTGGGAATTAAATTGCATTTATTTTGTGCAATGTAAAGAATACCATGTAATAAGTACCGCCACTAGAAAGTTTTATTATTTCAAAATATATTGTTTAACATTGAACAGTTTGACCTTGTACAGAACCAATAAAATGGACTGAGCATTTATCCAAGGAATAAGTGTATTTACGAATCTCCGAAGTAGTTTGCTGAGAGCATAAAAAGGAAAATTGATGGAATGGTAAAATTGTGGGGCAACAGTCCCTCTATGTGCAAACCATAAGATCTTTAAATGGTTACTGGTCTTCCACTGCTGCTTCCATGAGAGGCATGGCAGCTTTACAGATTTGATCTGGTTAAAATTGGAGTTGATGCCTCGTACCAATTCTTTTTTGTGTTAAACAAACTTTGCATAACTTTCTTGTTTTATCTTACACGAGATTATTCATATTAACACTCTTGTGTGCTTCTTAATGCAGGGCAGCAGATTGTCAGGTGCATGGGCGGAGATAGGGGTGGGCTACTTGCCCAAGCCCAATCTCTGTAAAAAAAAAAAAATTTCGTTAAAGCCCAATTGTTTCCACTTTCCAACCGAATAACCCACTGTCCAAGTCCAACCCAGTAGCCCACTGTCCTAACCCATTTGAAAAATTGAAAGCCCAATTTTGCAACCCGCCTAAAATTAAACTCAATTCCCACCCATTGACCTAAAAGGCAACACCCTCTCTACTCTCTCTCTCACACCCTTCCCAATTTGCAACCCACCTAAAATTAAACTCAATTCCCACCCATTGACCCAAAAGGCGAAACCCTCTCTACTCGCTCTCACACCCTTCGTCCCTCTCTGCTCTCTCTCTCTGACTCTCTCAAACCATAAACGGCGAAACCCTTCGTCCACCGTCCGCCAAACGCCGTCTGTAAGAAAGGCTTTCTCATAGTTCAATTTAATCCGGTAAGTTCAGTTTACCTTTTAGTCATATCTATATATTTATTGGTTTCTATTCGCCGACTCATTATCCCTACCTCAATTGTATCGTTTTTTCCTCTATTCTCTTCCCCATCTTTCTTTCTCTGTTTTCCTTCTCTTTGACAACTCGTTTTTCTTGCTTATCGGGTTCTTTTCTATGGGCAATGTAATTTTTTTTTGGTTTTTTTACCGAATGTTTATACGAACTTGGAGCTGTAGATATCATGGGTTCCATTGGAGGTTTTGTTTTTTTCTTTTAATTGAGATTGGTTTGCCATGTGGATTTGTGGTGATCCTATCACTGTGGGTTGGGGGGGATTGTGTGCGTATGTTCGTTCGTTTGCTCTATATGCATTATAGTTGTAGGTTTTAAATTGGGGTTTGAATTTATTATGGGGCATGTGTGATTTTCTTTAATAAAACCTTAAGATTGTGTGGAGTCATGTGATTTTGTGTAGTGTCTTGGTCTACTGGAATGTGGGGATTGAATTTGTGTGTGTTTATATGTTCTGGTACAATTCATTTTATAGGTTTTGCTGGATTTTTATCTGGAGTGAAGGCATTGATGGAAATTCTATTTTTCAGATTTTCTTTCTTTCTTTTTGAGTTTAGTTGAATTTGACCCTTTCAATTTTCGATCATACTGAGTGGCTGTGGGTTGTGTTGTGTAATTGATGTGCTTTTTAGCTCCTTAATTTTTAATCATATTTTATGGGGATTGGGATTGGGGGTGGAGCTAAGTGATGTATAAAATAATTTATTGACAGTTGCATTATCGTCAGTGCTTCTTAGCTTAATTTTGTACTGTATGGTATTTTCAATGTTGTAATGTCTTGTAAGTTGTAAGTTGTAACTGTTGTTTTGTAATTGTTTCAACCTTCAGGGTCGATTTGCCCTTGTGTGTGCAGTGCAGTGCAGACTGCAGTTATGCTTCAGGCTTCACCAGAATCACCGCTTCAACCTTCATTTGCGGCCTGCAGTGAGGTATGTTTGCGGCCTTCACTTGTGTGTAAAGAGTTTGATTGATATGTATGTTGCAACTTGCAAATTGTTTGAGTATCTTAGTGATAATTATCCAAATACAAGAACTCGGTCCGAAGTTGATGGTGTATACAAAACCATGACAGCATTTGCATTTGTATTTATCTTGCATTTAATGCGTAGAATTTTGGCAATTACGGATGTACTTTGTCAGGCCCTTCAGAAGAAAACTCAAGACATCTTAACTGTTATGAGATTTGTCCATACTACAAAAAGTATCCTTCAAGTATTGAGAGAAGATGGTTGGGAAGAATTNGATATACATATACCGGACTTTGATGGTTCTTACATGGTTAGTCGTTCTTGTGGTCATGAGTATCCTACAGTTGAACATCATTACCACTTTGATATTTTCAATATAGCCATAAATTGTCAGGTGATGGAGTTAGATACAAGAATTAATGAGACATCATTAGAACTCCTTTCTCTTAGTACGGATTTGAATCCCACAAATTCTTTTGAATCATTTAACATGGATAATATCTGCAAGCTTGCGCAGAAGTTTTATCCTGAAGATTTTTCGCAACAAGATATTTATTGTTTGAAAATTGAGTTGTAACATTATAAGAATGATGTGATTACCGAACCTCGATTTCAAGTGCCTACACTTTCTGATTTATGTCGGGAATTGGTTGCAAGTAGAAGGTCGGAGAGTTACGTCATTTTGACTAAATTGATTCGTTTAGTACTGACACTACCGGTTTCAATAGCGACAGTGGAGCCAGCATTTTCAGCAATGAAACATGTGAAGACGGAAATTTGTAACAGAATGGATGATGATTTTTTTGCTGATTGTTTAACACTAAACATTGAACGAGAATTTAGTATTAATTTAGATTTTGATTCTATTATAGATGAATGTTATGCTATAAAATATCGTCGGGTATAATTGTAATATGTAACGTTATATTACAATTTTTTTAGTTATATATAAATTTTATTTGTACATTCAATTTTAAAAAATTTTGCCCCCCGTGCGACACATTCCTGGCTCCACCCCTGGTCAGGTGATCTCATTATTTCCTATAAGCATAGTGGTTTTGAGATATTATTGATAGTAGACATCTTAACTGAACCATTATTTATATCTTTCGATGTTATATTAACGTGTTGTACTGGAAACGTCCCTCCTTAACATTACTATGTTTTGAATTGGACCTTAGACAGCATAAAATAGCAATTTTTTTTTTTTTGTCTTCAAACAAGAATTTTGACTTTGTTTGCTTGGAGACCTTCACTATCCGTATGCCCACATTTCATTAATGCGACAGATGACCATTATCATTGATTTGTAAACAAATATATTGAAATTCCCTGAACATGTGGTTAGTGACTTAGTTGTTACTAAGATAGGAACAGAATGTTAGTGACCTTCTTTTTATACACGAATAAAACATCTAGAAAATGCTACAGCTGACAAAGGGAAAATGAACTCTGTAGCAACAAGTTGGCACTTTCCATACTTTATAACATCTATTCATCACTTGAAACTTGAGAGAGTTAATATAGATGTTCCATTTACTTGTATACTTAACTGGTGCCTACGCTTGTGTGACAGCTGTTTGTAGCGGCTTGCTCACCTGCCCTTCTAATTCTAGTTATGTGGCTTGGTTATTGCCGTGATTTTGAGTATCAAACCATCAGTGTTGAGCTTGTTTAGTTGAATCCCTCGTGGTATATAAATTTCCTCTGCTTTCTGGAATTTTATTATGAAAATAGATACTGAATACCGAAAGGAACTGGCTGTTTCAGTTTGGAGAAGTAATTGCAACAACAGAGCATGACTAGGCGATAGTTATTTCAGAGATAGATTATTCCTGAAGAATTTCAAAATTAACTGCACCATTTTTGCTAGCGAGGAATGAATCCATACATTCTTTTTTTCTTTGTTGCATGCGTTTGAATTTGCAGTGTTGAAAGCCTTATTGTACTTTATTGCAATTTAAATCCGGGTGGATGGGCTTTTGTTTGAGCCCCATTTTTTCAAAAATTCATTTTTTCAAAACATTTTCAACCACACATTCTTCAATAAAGTAAATTTATACGTAAATTGAAAACTTTTCCTTCTTGTTTAAACCCCACGTTCTTCCAAAATCACTATTCTAAAATGTATTTTTTCCCCAAAATGGGGCTCAAACAAGGGCTTAATATTATGAACCAATCTTGTATCCGGTAGAAGCCTGAAAAAAAATCCTAATTAGGTCCAGAATAGAACTTTAATCTGTAAGCCATAATCTATAAATGATGTCTGCCCTATATACATTCAGTTAGTATATTAGAGAACCTCTAGATTATGATTGCTATATTTGGATGTTCAATTTACTTTGGGACTTCAAGACTTCGGTTGGATTCTTGTTTAGATGACATTTCTTACTAAAAAAAATTAGCTCTTCTGGAATTCATCTTGGGATTCAATGAAGGTTGTCATCTTACTTTCTTACGACCCTGACGTGTCTTTTGTGAGTTTAGAACATACCTTCCTTTCCAGAAGCAACAACGAGGGGATCTTTACCAGCTGGTTGATGTTCAGAGGCTGAATTCGACCAGTTGAAGACATTGAGGAGTCGACATAACTGTGGAAGGAAAGATCGATGTTTAGAACATCTTTCCAGTGTCATTAAAATTGATCCACCACAATTATCCCTCTTCCTAATTTAGGTTAGTTATGATATTAGAATTGAGATTCTATTTTGTGGGCACAAAGGGAGAATAAATGCAATAAATGCTCCTTAAATGCATGTATGCATGTTCCTTGTTCAATGTTTTTGATAAAGAAAAACGAAGTTTCACAATAAGATCTTTCTTTATATAAAATTTCTTATACTGTCTCTGTACTCAGTTTGCTGCACACTTTCTGATCCACCACAATTATCCTTCTTGCTAATTTAGGTTAGTTATGATGTTAGAATTGAGATTTGTTTTTTGGTAGGCACAAAAGGAGAATAAATGCAATAAATGATCCTTAAATGCATTATGCATATATGCTTGTTCCTTGTTCAATACTTTTGATAAAGAAAAACAAAGTTTTGTCAGAAGATATTTTCTTATACTCTCTGTACTCAGTTTGCTGCAAACTTTCTGATCTTATAGGTTAATTCATTTGTGGTAAAAGTCTTGGAGCTCCGACCTTTTTGCGATGTTACAACTTGGTTCTCACCTTAATTTTTTTTTTGTGGCAAGAACCATTCCCAATCCTTTCTGTTGGTAGCAAGTTGGCCTCCCGCGCGGTTTTCACCACCCACTTTGCCACCCCCCCTTCTGTGTCCTCTCTTTCTGTTGCCTCTTATAGGCAGTTTAGGGTAGACGTAGAAATTGTTTTTAACGGTTATATGGAAGAAAACCATACAATCGAGACACATTTCTACAACTTGAAAGGTTGACAATTTAAAAAATAATAATAAATAAATTGATGACCAACTTGTTATATCATGAAAAGGTTGGGGGACCTCCATAGCTGTTTTTTCATTTAGCCCATGACTGGTATATATTTTTTAAAACTCATTTTTAATTATATTCTCTCAATAAAATAATTTTGTACATGGGCTCATAAATTTTTCTTACTTTTTAACTACACGATTTTTTTTAAAAAAATCAATTTTTAAAAAAATTATTCTCAAAAATTCTAAATCAAGCAGTTCCTTAGTAAATGCTCTACGTGCATAAAGACAAAGGGGCTTGATCTGATGACACTTCTGGTTGATGCTTATTTCTCCATTGCAGTTTCAATGTTTTTCAGTTGTCATTGAATTTTAAAAAAATTTCAAATGCCTTATATGCTTCCAACGTTGCTATTTAGCCGTTACTAAACTTTTAACATTATTTTTCTTTTGTTAGTGCGAATTGTTTGAAAAATAAACGATTCTGTTGACCATGTCATCAAAACCCTTAATTTTAAAATGGGTGGAAATGGCCTTTTGATCTCAACTATTTGAAAAACGAAATCTTTGTCAGTAAACAAGAAATGTCTATGGAAGCACATGGGTTTTTAATCTGAAAGCATTTGAAAACTGAGCAATCTAAGATTCAAAAAGAAAAATAAAATAGTACCTTCAAGCAGACAGCAAACGTAAAGGAAACTGAACACCACTTTCCTAGCCACTCTGTCTGAATCACAGGCACGCGTGAGTGAGTTAAAAAAAAAAAAAAATCATTTATAAAATACTTACTCACACAGGCACACATGCACACGCAATGTACACTACTGTACAATATAATCAATCGACGAAACTTTAATGTTCACAAGTCTTATTCAAGGCGATCTAATTTAGCCCTGTTTGATATTGATTAAAATTAGATTTTTAGTAGATTTTGATAAAAGTTTACGAGATGTGTGGTTGAAATGTTATGGATCCCATAAAATATGTGCATAAAATTAGTTGTTGATTTTGATTTAGATTAAAATCTGAACTCTAATTTTTACCAACGTACCAAATGTCTCACATATGATATATAAATGTGTGTGTAAGTAAGCTCTTCAAATTTCTATAGTTATCATCTCTCTCTCTCTCTCTCTCTCTCTCTCTCAATGTCTTAAAAAACTGCATGAATTTGCATTTTATAATCTGCAGTATCATTTAAATGCTATCAGAACATTAAAATTTCAGTAGTGAATCAAAACAAGGAGAAAAATTTTAAATTCACAAGGTTTTCTCCTTTTTAATTTGCACCATAAAACTGTGTTTTTCTGTGTGTACTTAATCCTTAAAAGAGAATGGATATGTGGGAAAGACAGAAGCATCAGCCACGGCGTAAAAAGCAGACGTTTGCTTCGTCTCTTCTCGACGCCATTTATCATTCCATCGATGATTCTGTAGGCCTAAAGGAACAAGAAGTGGGAGATTTTGTGATTCATGAAAGAAACAATGTTGCAGAAGTCGAAGAACGAATCGAGAGCATTAGACGAGCAATCATGATAGAAAAATGGATTGAAAACTACAGAAGCATCACTCCAAGGCACTTTGCTTCAAATTCAGGCTCATCAACAGACTCGAGCATGTTTTCACCCTCTGAAACCGAGTCATCGTCACTTTTTACAGGGCAGAAACTGAATCAACGTCGGGATCTCATTCCTGAAAGGCTGTGCAAAATTGCACCATTGGAGACGGATCGGAAAGGAGGATTCATTAGAACAAAATCCAAGATTTTTCGAGAGTCGAAGAAGGTGAAAGAGCCCTATTCACCAGGTGCTAAAATTGCCAACTTCTTGAATTCCATTTTCAGCCCAAGAAACCTGAAGAAAAATCAGGGCATGGAGGAATCGAATTCAGTGAGAAAATCTAAATCAATGAAGGACACAACAACATGCTCATTGGCTTCAAGATCTTGCTTAAGCAGAACAATGTCTTTGAGAGCCAATAAATCAAAGAAGTCTGTCCAAATTTCCTCTGTCAGCAATTGTAATGCAGAAGATAGTGTCGGCAGCAGCTTCATCAAGAAAAACATCGATAGTTTTCGAGATTTCGAAGGGAAGAATCTTCGAAAACATGAAATTAGGGAGGTATATGAAGATGATAATGATGTGGATGATAAGAGTTGTGCAAGTTCTGATCTTTTTGAGCTTGAGAATATTGGCAGGGTTGGAATTAGATCATATGAAGAAGATTTGCCAGTGTATGGAACTACAAGTCTTAGAATGAACAAGGCCATTGCTAGTGGATTGGTCGTGTAGATTCAAAAAATTAAGCATTTTCTTGTATTGAATTCTTCTCTAGGTTCATGTTAGATGTATGGACCAGACGGAGTCTTGAAAAATGATTCATGCAATCGACGCTAATTAATTAATTGGGAACTAATCATATTTTATCCAAAGCTTTTTATTTTTATTTTTCGTGATGCAGAAATAAAGGATCCATTCGGAATAAAATGAGAATGGACTACAGTTATAGGCTTATAATAAATCAAGTTAGATTTCCACGAGTATAAGTTATTTCCATAGGTTAAACGTCATCAAGTATTATTTATTGGGTGCTTTCGTAGATACTCAAAACTTGTGAGACAAAGGGATGATTTAGTGGTTAAAGTGCCAATTATATGGAAGTCATTGCAACTTTGAATTTCGAANTATATATAGGGTAATTAGCACATAACATTTCCATCTTTCATCGTTATTGTGGAAAATGTCCATACCTTTTATATTTTGGCATTTTCACCATTTATTGCGCAAAAAGTCATTTTCATCTATTTTCTCAATTAAAAATTATGAAATAACGAATATACCCCTCTCTCTAAATAAAACAAAAAGAAAAAAAATTAATTGCAATCACAGTCCCAATTTTTTTTGAAAAGCGCAAATAAGTCACAAATAAATTATTGAAATAGTAATTAGTACATAATATCCCTATCTTTCACCATCATTGCGAAAAACGTTTATACTTTTCATTTTTTTTTTTTTTTGGCATTTTCATCCTTAATTACACATTTGATTGCGCAAACCATCATTTATATCTAATTTCATCCAATTTCTAAATAAAAGCTATAGAATTAATTGCAATCATAATCCCAAATTTTTTTAAATGTGCAAACAAGTCTCCAATAAATTATTTTTTAAAAAAAATTAAAAAGTATAAACGAGTCCTAATTAAATTTATTTAAAAATTAAAAAAATTAAAAAATGCAAATGAGTCTCAAATAAATTATTTAATAATTAAAAAAATATATTTTTTATTTAAATATTAGGGTATATTCATCATTTCACAACTTTTTATTGAAAAATTGGATGAAATGATAGTTTGCGCAATCAAATGTGTAATTAAGGGTGAAAATGCAAAAAAAAAAGGTATGGACATTTTTTGCAATAATGGTGAAAGATAGGGACATTATGTACTAATTACCCTTTTAATAATTGTTTATGACTTATTTGCGCTTTTTTAAAAAAAATTGAGACTGTGGTTGCAATTAGTTTTTTTTCATTTCCTTTTTGTTTTATTTAAATAGAGGAATATATTCATCATTTCATAATTTTTAATTGAGAAAATAGGTAAAAATGACATTTTGCACAATGAAATGTGAAAGTAAGGGTGAAAATGTCAAAAAACTAAAGATATGGATGTTTTCCACAATAACAATGAAAGGTGAGACGTTATATACTAATTACCCATATATATATATAACAAATGAAGTGGCCATAATTCTTCAACCCTACTATCTTCAAAAAGAATTTCGAGAACGACTTTCTGCCATGTTTAACACAAATTTTTTAGAACTCTTTTTTAATCGCACAATCCTCTAATAAAATAATTTTGCACATAAACTCATAATTTTCTATACTTTTAACCACTTTGGCTAGTTGAATTCGCAAGTGTTCACATGGATTACATTTTTTTTTGTCCAAAAATGCAGATGGGGCAGTTGTCCAGACTAGAGGTGTCAATCCGGGTGGTCCGGGTCGGGTCGGGTCGGCCCGCCAACATGTGAGCCCGGTAATGGCCCGTGTGAAAAAAAGCCCGCCCACTGCGGGTTCCGGGCCGGTTACGGATCGGCCCACAATTTTGGACTACAACCCAGACCCGCCCGCTGACCCATCCGGGTCGAGCCCATGCGGGTCACGGGTCG
>OU503054.1:6893352-6920212 GCA_912172775.2 Fraxinus pennsylvanica | reverse complement strand
GTGGAAAATGTTTTCCCACAAAATAGGTGAGAAAACAAAATCGAGTTTTTGTGCATCAAATGATTGTACCTAGAAAAAGGTGGAAAATCAATTCCAGGGAAAAAAAGTGCAATCAAACAGGACAAAAGTAGGAAACGGAATTTTAATTTCAACTTCCATGGAAAATAAAGGGCTATCAAACAGGTCCTTAATTTTTTTCAGCTTATGCTTCTATGATTCAACAAGGAAACATTTGTAGGCCTACTTCTAAGCCCAAAAACACAGTAAAAAAGACGGTTTCGGCCTGCACGTGCACTGGCAATAGCAGGCTGGCCACAAAAGTTAATAAAGCCTGTGCTAAAGAAAAGAAAAGAGTTAAGACAAAACCGCACGTGACCACCAGCCTTTTTCAGTATGGTAGGGTTTGCTCGTGTGTATGTGTACTGTTTTGGAGAATTCATTTTTCTTAGACCGTAATTTCGTCCTAGGGGTAACAATTGAGTCGAACGGACAAGATTGAGCAAAGCGGCTTGTTGGCTCGCCCACTTGGCTCTTTGGGCTCAACTCCTGGACTGCTCAGGCTTGTTGAGAGACAAGCTCGAGCTCGAGCCGAGCCCAAAAGAAGTTTGGGCGTCGGTTCAACCTTAGTAGTTCTTACAATTTGATTAAACGAGTACATCGCAAAAATGGAAAGTAAAGAGAATAAATAATGTGCAAATGAAGTTGAGAAATTAAAATGAAAGGATAAGTGGTTGAATTTATAAAGGATAATGGAGGAAAGTCTTGGAAAAAAAGAGAAAAATGTTGGAACATTTATTAATTACGGAACAAGCAAAATAAACTCAACTACTCATTGTTCAGTGAAGTTGAGAGTCTAAACAAATGGAGTTGTAATGTAATTTAGGGTCCGTTTGATTGAGAAAAGCGGAAAGGCTTTAAAATTTCATGTAAGTTGGAAAATTAAAACTCAAATACTCCATAGGAATGTATTTTCTATAAATTGGCAAAAAAAATAAGTTTAAAGTGGTTGTACATTAGAATTCGAACTCCATTTCCACTTTCGTATTAAACAGTTAAAGTAAAAATTGAATTCCTCGAATATGACATTTTCCAAGAAATTTAAACCAGTCAAACGGATCCTTAATTCTTTTAACAATGAATAAAGGGGTATCACCGACTTACTATCACCTAAACGGGTAATATGTACCACAAGCGAAAATAAAGATGAAATTGCGATGAAATGCTCGTCTGTTCGACGTGCAAAGGCAAGCTGTTGGTGTAAGCTTTGCTAAAATAATCAATCCTATGTAAGCCAGCTCATGAGCCATGTAAGTTGGCTCTCGAGCCCTTTAAATGGATGGCATAGATATTAGATTTGGTTTATTAGTTTCCTTATATAGGCAAATCATATCGCATAGAATCAGGGATTACTTCCCATTGTAAGAGTTTTCTTATATAATTAAATGCAACACACACAATAAAGGCATTCAGCAAAATTGGCAATATATGCTACAAACAGTGACAGACACAAGGGCGTGGCATCGAGGGTCACGTCACCACCAACTTTTGGACAAATTCTTTTTTTTTTTTTTACCATTAATTTTTTTTATATTTTATCTCAATTTTCGAAATTATTACGGGATACTAAACAAAATCAAAATATTGCACTCTTAATACCATTTCGAAAGTCTCACAGTCTAGTTTTCTATGTCATTAATAGTGTGCAAGTCAATCGTAGCAAATGTTATGACTTGTCAAGGACGTTCCAAACTAATATTTCGATAACTTGTTAACTTTAAAAATTCTTCGACGATTGTACACTAGCTGAATCCAAGAATCACCAACGTCATCTCGAAACTCATTTCGAGAACTATATTATACAATATTAAATGGTCCAAATAGACATTGAAAATAGTTAAAAATACATCAAACGTAAATTAAACTTGTATTTTATTTAAGACATTTCAAATATTTCATTAACATTTATTATTTTTGTGTGCCAAAATTCTCAATACAATTTATATAATTTTATTAGGAAATTTTACATAGGGTATTACATAAAAAAAAAAAAAAAATTGAATTCATATTCGAAATAAGTCATATCACACATAAATTTTCAGGTACAAAATTTGGACGTAAATTTACATGCGATATATTTTTTTGGATGTAAATTTTCAAATGTAAAATTTCTCACAATTTCTTTACAAGTTTGACTGTGCCTCCAACTCAAAATGTCTATATCTGCCATTAGCTGCAAACAGCCCACCTATGTGCTAGGTGACTTCTTTTGCAACCAATTTGATGGCACTTGCCAATGGAGATGCCATCAAATCATATTCAAGCAGCATTTTGTGGCATGATTTTGATTCTTTTTTCTTTTTCAAATTATAGAAACCAAAAAATTGATTTAAAAAAAAAAAAAAAACATTGGGCGAACGGGTTGCCCCATGCATAGGCAAGTTGAGCCTGAAAGTTTCCAAGCGACTTGGCTTGTGCGGGCCAAATAACATCCATAGGTGATGAACAACATCATACACATTCAAAAGGGAAGGTTACTTTCAACTAATAAACGTACGCTAGTGAAGAAATATTTCAAGCCATTCCAACATACGTTGTGAGCACTTTCATATTACTTGAGACGGTGTGAAACGATATTCGGTTATGCGGTTTTTGTTAGGTTCATAAGAAGGGAACAAGAAAATTTTGGATTAATCGGGGGAGCTTATGCATCAAAAACAACTTTGAGAGACGGGGCTACGTGATTTGCAATCTTTGAATCAACCAAAGTTCATAAAACAAGCATGTCGACTTCTACAATGAGCCTATTTGATGTAGAATTTTTATAATAGATTTGTAAAAGTGATTTTTCGGAGAATATGTAGTTAAAAAGTATGGAAAATCTATGAGTTGCAAAAATATTTTATTTGGAGAATGTGCGATTGAAAATGAGTTTGAAGAAAAAAATGAATTGTAGGAGATATTACACCGATAATGTACATATTATATTAATCAAGAACATACTGTGAAATAAAAATATCATTCGATTTATCGAAATCTGATTTGAGAAGACAAAATAGTGATCACCGACTTCCAATATATGAATATGGATTCATCACTTTCCAATCTTTAATACGTGTCATTCTTTAATTCAAACCTTACATGAAATCAAAAGAATATTAGTTACTTTCCGAAATCTGAATATTAAATTAGAATGAAATCAGAAAGAAGAAAGATGAGATGCAAATTATGTGATCGGTCGAGACAAGTGTTTGACACTTTGTCCTTAAAATGAATTTGCCCCGCATCGGTGCGACGGTTTCTCGGCAATCATCTCCCAAGATACAACGATCACGTCTAGCCATAGGAGCACTCCAAATGACTTAGACCAACGAACTCGAACGGAGTTCCCTCTCTACCATAACCATGATTTTTTATGCAAAAAATAATCACTTCTACAAAATGGTTTATGCAAAACTAAAGTAAAATATCGAATGGAATGATATGGAATTATCAATTGAATTGTTCATCTTTCTTGTTGTTAATCCAAATATATGGGGATCTATATATATAGTAGTTGAAACATCCATACCAAGAGGCACATATCTTGGAATTTAAATCTCTCCATAAAGAGACACAATTACATCTCTACATAAAGAGACCATTATTGAAAAATAATGCCAAAAGTCATGATCTCCAAGAGTCATAATCCATATGAAAATACTCATCTTTTCATCTACTCATTCTCTAGAATATTCCACAATATTCTATACAATTTCCAACAATTTCAAACATTTTAAGTTTGACTTAATTTCTCATTCACCAAACAAAAAATTCCACTTAAACAATCACTTAAATTGGTCACAGCCATTTCGAATTTTCCAACAATCCCCCACATGAATGAAAATTAATGCAAATGACTATGCATACACTAGTAAAGAGAGGGCGGAAAACACTGCATCGGAGAAGGTAGCTATTGGCTTTGAACCTCCCTTAGTGAAATACTATCGGACTTACTGGCTAATTGGTGAACGTGATGTCTTGAACCATTCAGACATTGGTGTTAGCCAAGACAACAGTACTCTCACAATGTCTTTCTCAAACCGTTCATGGTTCTCATGATTGTGTCCATTTTGACCAGGACCACTCTTGGTTTCATAAGTGTTTAGAGAATTTTAGCCTCGAACAATTCTCATTGAAGCGGCCCCACTTCACACTTACATAGGTGACCTCCTATTAAAAGTATCTTATCTTACTCTACTTGACTTAATCAAGATATAGGAATCATTAAAAGCATAGCTTAACCTCACACTTTGCAGAAAGCACTGTAATTATCATAGGAATGAGTAGGAATAATTTCCTAAGTGCTTCATGGAATCTTCATAATTTAGTTGTCCCTTTGAACCAAGATTTTGGGATCTCTAGTCAACAATGTAGGGCATTACAAAGACTCTTACGTAGTAGGCTTTAATCTCATTCTCCTCAATATGCAGCATTCTTGATCTCTCAGTAAATCTCTTAAAAGTACCTCGAATTTACACCATTGAGATCGACTGCTTAACGGTATTATGTCTATGTCTAGACTTATCATTACATATGACTTAGTATCTCATCAAATATAACTAGCCAACGATCAATTGATTTAATAGATACAACATGTCACCATCAAGAAATCCTCTCATGATACTACATGCTTCTAATTAGCTTTATCTAAAACTTTATAAATTCCAAACAACAATGTTAGATGATTTCTATCACGCACTACACTCGTCAATCACTTTTCATTAGTGGATTTTAGAAACATGGGTATTCAATACCATTATTGAAGTATTACAATGAATTTCAATTTTATGAATATTCTTCTAATATTCCAATTGATCTTGCATATCCAAACAAACGCCGTAATCCTTTTATTCTATTTCATCCACTTTAGACTTAGTGTATATCATCCTTATAATTAATATAAGGATTTTCTACATTTTTCACCTTCATAGATATATTTCTATGATTATAAGGTATAGAAAAATTGTAACTTTTAAACATAAATTACCCCCACAATTCTTCAATTAGGAATGCATGTGTAACTAATAATGTTGCATCCACAAATCTTGAACTTTTCATATAAGTTCACAAGCATTGATGTTAACCCCCACATTTTTGGATTGTACTTGAACTTAGAGTTCATCAACTCTTTCGTAGTTCAATTCATTTATCGAATAGATAATGTTCATATCGAATACTTCGTGAAAGTTTAAGTACTTTCAAAATAGTGGCCGTCAACCCACAATTTATAAATTATATTTCAATCCAATATTCTTTTAATTTGATCATCCAAATTAAATTAAGGTCATCACATAGACCAACAAAGCTCTCAAACATATACCAATTTAATTAGTTCCACGATTGAAATCGAATTCAACAATGAAGAAGACTAAACATCTCGATTCACAAGAATTGCAACTTCTACCAACATATACAACATATCACATTTGTAACATTTTCACAAGATAGCATTATTTCATTTTAAATAATACTTATTCACCACGTTCAAATTGAATAAATGAATCATCGATCAGTTCGATAGTTGTGTTCTCAAAAGACACAACCCAACGAAGGGACACACCTCTTCGAATAAATCTCTATTAAGAGATACACAAATTGGAAATTAATCATACCAGGGTCATGATTTTTCATATCTTTCCATCTAAATCGATTCTAGAATATTTCATAATATTCTACTAATTTCATGTAATTAAGTGGCTTAAATCTCATTATCAAATAATGATTTTCACTTAATACAATTATAACAAATCGCATTTTGTCATATTCTCATGCACATATAGTTTTGCGTAAATCATCTCATTTAATTTCATAGATTTAATTGAGGCTATTACCATTAAAAATTTAGTATAATTTCAACAAGATATGAAATTTCAACCAACTAACTTTACCATATTCCGATCAAAAGAATAGTTATGAAAGTTCATATACTTTCTTCACATAAATCTAACACTTTATATTTATCTCATACCTATATATGCTTAGCAATTCATGTTATAGAGAATAACCTGAATAAACACAATTTCCACACTACAAATTGGTCACTAGTATCTTTCCATCATGATAATTCAATCAGAAATTCTTGCAAGAATTTTACTGCACAAAATTTGATTTCACATCAAGCAACCCATGCACTTGTAGCCATACATATATGACTACTCAACCATAGAACCATTAATTATGAACTTCTCAAAAGTCATACACATACTTTATTCAAATGAACCGAGAAGGAAACTTGTCCTATAACCATTCATAAAATCATTATAATAATAGGGTCATTGTATTTTCATCTTTATATAAATAGACTTAATGGTTAGGGTAATAAAGGAAGAACCCCTTCATGTATATAATGGACATGAAAATCTCAGGCAATTGACATTTTCTTATCTTTCATTATTCCATTGAAAATGACATAATGATTACATAAATATATGCATTTAATTATATTCCACCAGCAACCATTATTTGCCATTACAAATTCTTCATTCCAATTGCTGAATAGACGTGAAATTAACTACCCTAACACACAATTATTTTATGTTATGGAAGCATACAATTGAAACAAATTTAAAAAGCCATGTTCCGTCATTTTACATTGCCAACCACGTAGCATTTTAATACTTGCATAAAGCAACCAAAACCTCTGATTAATTTCACTTATAACACACACATCAAAATTCATCTTAAGATTATAGGAGATATTACACCGATAATGTGCATATTATATTAGTCAAGAACATACCGTGAAATCGAAATATCATTTGATTTACCGAAACTTGATTTGAGAAGACAAAATATTGATTACCGACTTCCAATATATGAATATGGATTCATCACTTTCCAATCTTGAACACGTGTCATTCTTTAATTCAAACACTGCATGAAATCAAAAGAATATTAATTACTTTCCGAAATCTAAATATTAAATTAGAATGAAATCAGAAAGAAGAAAGATGAGATGCAAGTGATGCGATCGATCGAGGCAAGTGTTTGACATTTTGTCCTTAAGATAAATTTGCCCCGCATCGGTGCTGACGGTTTCTCGACAATCATCTCCCAAGATACAACGACCACGTCTAGCCATATGAGCACTCCAAATGACTTAGACCAACGAACTCGAACGGAGTTCCCTCTCTACCATAACCATGATTTTTGATGTAAAAAATAATCACTTCTATAAAGTGGTTTATGCAAAACTAAAGTAAAACATCGAATGGAATGATATGGAATTATCAATTGAATTGTTCATCTTTCTTGTTGTTAATCCAAATACATGGGGATCTATATATATAGTAGTTGGAACATCCATACCAAGAGACACATCTCTTGGAATTTAAATCTCTCCATAAAGATGCACAATTATATCTCTACATAAAGAGACCATTATTGAAAAATAATGTCAAAAGTCATGATTTTCAAGAGTCATGATCCATATGAAAAGACTCATCTTTTCATTTACTCATTCTCTAGAATATTCCACAATATTCTATACAATTTCCAACAATTTCAAGCATTTTAAGTTTGACTTAATTTCTCATTCACCAAACAAAAAATTCCACTTAAACACTCACTTAAATTGGTCACAGCGAATTTCGAATTTTCCAACATTTTATAGGGGCAAAATACGAATTATTTGGCATCTATGGTCTTAAATAACAAATATTATCAGCTTGGTAACTCACTCTGCAGATGCTAAGCTCTGCTAATCATAGAGCATTATTTGGGGCTGCCTATTACTTTGTAAAAAGGATTAGATGGTGTGTGTCGTGAAGAAATTATCCAAACTTTCCAGGATCGAATGTTTCCTTGAACACCTTCTTTTACTACGTACCTTTGCTTTCAACGAAAATGTGGCAAGAATGTACAATTTTATTTCCCCCACTGGTGGATGGGATTGAAGAAAGCTTACTTTCTCCGGATAGACAACGAACTAGTCAAGAACATCCCACTTAGCTTAAGAGCTGAAGCAGATCGGATTATTTGGCACAATAGGGCATCTGATTGAGTTGGCAAAATTAGCGATCAAAGAGGAGTTAGAGGGGAATGAACAGAAGGCAGTGAGAGTGTGAACACATCTGTCTAGAATGCTATGAATACACAGATACTAAATACAGATGCTACAACGAGTATAATTGATCTCGTGCTCCAGTTGGTAGGATAAAAACTTTTCACTGCTGACGTGACGAGAACCTTATTCTACCTATTGGGGACGGGAGGTTCAACATGCTTTATATATTATTTTTTAAGCTAAAGATGCAGAGGCGATTGCAATGTCCGAGGTAAAAATAGAAATAAAGTTGTCCTCGCACTAACCTCCTTTGCTCTCACATCCCCAATTGCTTGTAGTTCGGGTATAGCGTATTCCTTTTTTTTTTTTTTAGTATAGTAATGATATTCAGTACTACTTGTATTTAACACCGATTTAAGTGACAACACTTTTATCATTAAATTATATGTTCAATTAAATACAAGGATCCATGACTTATTTAGCCTCTGTTTGAGCCATATTAAATTTTTTACTTTCATTCTTCTACTCATTTTCAACCATACATTTTTCAATAAAATAATATTTTCTATCACATCAATAATTTTTCTTTCTTTTTCAACCACACATTCTTCATCAATGTACTATTCCAAAATACATTTTTTCAAAGAAATGTGGCTCAAACACACGATGAATAGAACATATAACATGCTGACATCTAAAATAATGTTTTAACACTATTGGTGTTAGATAGCATTTTTTTTTTTTTAATATTGCCGGCCTTTCGTGATGAACAACCATAATAAAAGTTTCTTATTTAAAACTAAAATTGAAGTTAGCGATCTAATTCAAACTAAATTGAATTTCAGTGACCAATTGAGACAATTAGATTTTATTGACCAAATTGAGAGTTTGCTTAAAGTTCAGTGACTGCAGATAAAATTATTCTAACTTCCCAAAATGCCAAATCAACGTAGTCCGTAGATGCTTGCCGCGTAATGAGAAGAAGAAAATGCATCTTCTACCATTGATTGATCAAAAAAATTCAGACAAAAATAACTATGAAAACTTCTCCGCGTTGATTACGTACATTATTGATTTGAATATTCCCACAACCTTAATTCGTAAATATTATGTTAAAACCCCTTTTTTGACAACGTTTTTTCTTTATTTTATTATCAGAAGATTATATACAGAACATAAATCAATTGAGAGGAAAATTCAATTGGAGGCTTAATTTTTTGCCGGAATTAATCGATCAATCGCCATGAGTTTCCTTTTTAGAAAGAAAAAGACTCCGGCAGGTTCGTTTCTTTGTTTGCTTTGCACTGAAGTATGGTATTATATAATTGGTTTTGGTTCTTTTTTTAAATTTTTTTGAATTGGGACTTATTTGATGGTGTAATATGGTTTTAGATGTTTTGATCAGATCAAGTTATTGCTCAATGACTTGTGAAATGAAAATTTCCAGTTATCTATTTTGAGGAATTATTTTTGGTTGGGGAAACTAGACAGAAAGACTAGAATTTAGATAACGTTTATTTCTGTTTTAGAAAATCTTGCTTTGATTTATTTGTGTCGAATTTGAGATTAGTATTATGGGCAGAGGAACAAATTCCAGGAGGTGAAATGTGCAGCACACATGATGAAACACGGGATCATTGCTGTAAGCTCAATTAGGAGTTATATTACAGATCATAGCGTTTAAGAATCATGGGGAAATTGTGGTAATATTTGTTAAATATAGATATGTCTGACAAGAACTAGGTAATTTTGTTTTTTTAAGAAGATCTGTAATGAAAATGATCTATATTGAGAACGTATTTGTGGACTCAATGCCCTTTTCATTGGGGTGGACGCAGACTTTCGAAATTAGGGGAGCACTATCTAACTTTCAGATTTTTTTTGGGAGGGAGAAGGGGAGAAACGGGATTACGGGATGGATTTTGGAGACGGGAGAGAACTGAGAAGAGAGGCGACTCAGGGAGCTGGGCTGCTGGAGAGAAATGAAAGGTAGGATTAGATTTTTTTCATTTTATATTTAATTAAAAAAACCCCAAAATCTAAGGGGACACGTGCCCCTGTGTAGGTCCGCCCCTGCTTTTCAAGGCAAAGGGCCTACAGTTTTTTTGACACAGTGAAGATGTTTAGAGAAATATCAAGTTGTATTAGTTAATTTTTTAATCAAGGGTGTTTAGATTACCTGGATATGGGAATAGGCATACTTCCTCCTTTGTCTCTAAAAGACTGTATGCCTTTCTACTGTCTTTGTCTGAATTCGTTCCATGTCAAAAAGATATATCCTTTTATGTTTAAAGATTTATTTTATCATGGTTAAGTCAATTAGAACAGGTATATCGTTTAATTTTGAATATTTATTCTGTCATGGTTAAGTAATTGAATGCCTGAAAACCATTTTGCTACTTTATTTATATCTCTTTCCTTTTTAAAATGTGAGTGGCAGAGAGTTTTTCTTGATGATGGTCAATCTGTTAACCTATACCTGATTTAACATGACCATCATTTCTAAATAATGGAAGCAAGTATTCTATTCGTGCCAACATACCTCCTCCATGTGTTTGGCGTTGCAGTGACAGACTGTTTTGTCCTGGGCACAGGTTTGATGTCTCTAGAACTGTTATTGCATTACAACAACTTTCTTTTAAGCATAGAAAAACATGCTCTTAGAAACAAAGCTTATTCCAATAAATTTGGAGCATGAATCCTTTTTCATCATATCAAAATGTTTAGTTATATCAGTGTTTGGTCACCAGACTCACCACATTAGGCCATGTTAATTTGGATCTACCTATCTCGCTTTTGATCAATTTTACTGGATTGCTTCACTTTGTTTACGAGAGTTTCTACCCACATGCAGGAAAGGTGTTATTACATTACATGGCAAATTTTATTGTATGAAGCATGTCCATGTTACGACGACACGTGATTATGCTCCATTAATGTTGTCTAAAACCATCTAAGCCTATGTGTTGTGGGGAATTAACTAGACATGCACAGCAGAAAGTTTAGAACTTAATTCCCTACACATGACAACTTTTATGTTCTAACGTGATTCGTGACAAGAAATTGCTACCTCTTAATGATTTAGATAGTAAAAACCGATTTCTCCTTTAAACTTCCAATTTTGTAAAATTGATTTCTTCAACACAACAACAATACCATATCTTCATCTACCGTAACATCCTAATAAATTACTTTATTCCAGATCTTGATTTACCATAGTAGCTGTAACGACCCAGGTCTCTATATTCAAGTCGTTAGCTTGTGTACTGTCCGCTTTGGGTGGGCATATGCCCACTTATCCCTCACGGCTTTCTATCGTGTTCCCCAGAATTCGAATCCAAAACCTCCATCTTTTGGCTCAATTGGTACCATGATTCAACTTAAATCTCCCATATGATGGAGGTTTTGGGTTCGAATCTTGAGAGACGTGATAGAAATCCGTGAGGGATCTGTGGGCATATGCCAACCCAAAGCGGACAGTATGTAAGCTAACGGTTTGGGTATAGAGACTTGGGTCGTTACGAAAAATGTGCATTTTTTTTAACGACCCGACCTCGAGCCGGAGCCATTATTATATCATACGAACTGTCCGCTTTGGGAGAGTTTAGACCCATCTTGCCCCGTCACGGCTTTCGACGAGTCTCCCAGGATTCGAACACAAGACCTCCATCATATGGGAAACTTAAGTTCTTGAATATTCAACTTAAGTCTCCCATATGATGGAGGTCTTGTGTTCGAATTCTGGGGGACGCTTCAGAAAGCCTTGAGGGGAAGATGGGCCTAGTCTCTCCCAAAGCGGACAGTTCGTATGATATGATAACGGTTCCGGCTCAAGGTCGAGTTGTTTGTTGTAACGACCCGACCTTGCGCCGGAGCTGTCATCATATCATACGTACTTGCCCAATTGATACCAGAATTCAACTTAAGTCTTCCATATGATGGAGATTTTGGGTTCGAATCCTGAGAGATGCATCAGAAAGTCGTGAGGGGTAAGATGGGTCTGTGCTCTCCCAAAGCGGACAGTACGTACGATATGATGACGGCTCCGGCACGAGGTCGGATCGTTACAGTAGCCCTAGTATTCTGTCTCTAATAGTAATCCACACCGAAAATTTCAAGACGAAAATTCCTATAATAGGAACAATAAGGCAGACGACTTCTAGGTTTTGAGAATTATTTTTGTTCTATCAAAAATCTATATCCTTTCAACCTTAGTATTGGACGATTTATAGATTTTGTAATTATAATAATCCTGTTAGGATAATAAAAACCTTTATAATGCTAATCCCATCAGGACAATAAAAGTTCTAAATTTATTGGCCCCAAAATTAATTAATTTTATTCTATAATTTTAGCTCATTAACTGAATCTAAAATTAATTAATCACATTAAATAACTTTGACCCAATAGTTAATAGTCAAATCTACGAACTAATTTGTAGCATAAATGTGTCATATGCGTCAATTAATTAAATCTTTAATTTCATCTTCTAGTACTTACCCTTGTTGTATGACTTATTAGAATCCGAGTCACGATGACAACTAATATGAATTATTATTTAGTTCAAATCATGATAAGATAAGTTAAAAACTCATTTTAATTTATCGATTAATTCAACAATCAATTTATTCATATTAAATATCCAAGATTAATATCTAGCAACATGTCAAGGCTACCCATGTGATATACAAGTCATATGGTATGACAAGACCCAAAATGTTTGGTTAGCGTGAAATACAATCCCTTCATTGACTATGTCCGAATTGGTTAAAAGATATGGATTTCAGTGTCAACGCATTTGACCAATTATGTTATTTTTTACCTTGAGCTTTTGATTCAACGAGTTGTATTGAAACTCCTTTAAAATCATAACTCCACCTTGGTCAAGGACTTTCAGTATCAATGATCAATTCTGTGAAGAGTGATGAATCCCATCTTAATAATTCTTCAATTTTTCCTGTAATGCCTAATTATTGTTGTATTAACAACCCTAAATAGAGTTTACATCCAGCACTATCAAAATATGATGATCCACACATAAGATTCCTTTATGATCTCAAGTTCAAGGATCAGTTTCACAACCTTCATTGAGAAGAAATAATCATTGATGCTCAAATAGTCAGCCTTATGGAATCTTTATTGCAGACCTTCAATGAACTTATTCATCTAACGAGCATCAACATATTCACTTGAGCTTCCCCTCACTCTAGTTAATGAGGTCAACTACTCTTTTCAAAAGAAAGAAGTGCAATATGTGCTATCCTATCCGGACTAATCATATCTGTATCTCATTTTCCCATACGACTAGGGATTGTTCAAGAATAGATCAACATCATATGTATCTCGCTATCACAACTCCTTGTGATTAACATATAACTGGCATTTATTCTTTGAACTCCATTATTCATACGTATTTATCCATATAAACAATATAATGGGGATGTCAATAAATAGAATTAATAGTATTTGATAATAAAATAAAGTCATTTTACCAAAAATCCATTGGACATAGGGTTATTGTGAGTGGATGGGTTATTTGTTTGCCCAGTTGCTAAAGTATATATTCCAAAGGTTGGAGTTTTTTTCTTATGTTTGCCTCTCAGAACCCTTGTTTTTGTGGCCAACCTTGGGATTTACAGATTGCTATGGATATATTTGTTGGTTTTGTTTCATTATTATATTTTTCAAAATTAGTTCGTGTTTCTTTCGTCACATGTTCCATTTTTAATGACTACCATAATTTTGGTGCTCTGATGACCTGGGGTACTAACCATGAAGCCTGGCTTATGATCAGTGGTTTTTAGTTTGGAATAAATAGGTTATAATTGTGGTCTCTCTTTTTTGACAAAGCATTTCATTGATCTGTATTACTTATAATATTTTATTATTATGATTTCCAGAGCTTCTCCGGGAGAATAAGAGAATGCTTGATAAATCAATTCGTGAAATAGAGAGGGAGAGACAGGGTCTGCAAACACAAGAGAAAAAACTTATTGCGGAGATAAAGAAAAGTGCCAAGCAAGGGCAGATGGTACGTGGGCCCTCCAGATTTCATATGCTCAGCTTCTGAATTGTAAATGTGATGTTTTAACTCATTGTCTCAAACGAGATAAAGCCATCTTGCTGCCTCTTTATGTTCCAGAACTTTAAATTACTTTCTAGCAGTTGATTTAGTTCCTTGAAATTTTTATGTGCAATCAAAGAGGCGAGCCAAAGCAACTCTGTCTCCGATTACATTTTTTTTTTTTTAATCTAGGTGATTGACTAGGTAAAAAATGAATATTGTTCTTCGCAAATTATGAATATTAATTTTTGTTGCAGAATGTTAGAAGTTCAAATATACTGTTCTCCCAACATTGCAATAGGTGGTTATATCAATGTTAGATGCCTGTGCATTGTCTTGGTCTAATTTTTCTTGGTGGACTTGCCCACTTTGGGCATATGAAAGAACAAAAAGTATGTTGCATGTTTCTGGAAGTAATGAGATTTCTGAAGAATCTTTTCTGGTGGGTTGGGGGGGGGGGGGTGGGGAATCAAAAGAGCCCTTTGCCATTTTACATGTAATGAAGGCTTGAAATGAATACAATTTCTGTAATGATTTGTAGATGGGGACAAAAGAATTGCACTATGTTAATTTATTTCTTCCCTTTTTCTGTTTTATGTTTGATCACTTTCAAATTATTTTCAATTAAGGTCATAGATTTTGGTTTTACCAATTTTGGCAGATAAAGAATTATAAAAAATAAAATTTGGCATATAGCTTACCCAAATAATTGGGGGCTAGAAATCATCATTATATGTCAAATTCTTTTATATTGAACTGGTCTACTATGCTCGGACTTGGCATTCGCCAGCATACACGACACGGGTATAAGTATAAAATATGGGGTGGATCCTTCAATATTCAAGCGGGGTATGGCAATTGTAATTAATTATGTCATTTCTATCATTTATTTTAATTTTGTGCTTTTGTCATGTAAATTTATGCTATTTTTGGTGTTTTAGACTTTTAGTATAAATTTCTAGTTGGCTTTAAGTGACATGTTCTATATTTTAAAAATTTGTCACTTAATTATTATTTAACATTTTACATGTGAATTTATGGGACATTGAAAATTGAAGTGTGAAAGATGTACCCACGTACTCGTGTTCAAAATTTGGAATCTTTTTAGTCATGTTCCCGTATTCTACATTTTAGAAAATAAAATATCCGATACTTAGACACGTACCAATAACTGATACCCATACCTGAGTTCAAGCATCATAGGAACCGTTCACGTATGCCTGACATGTTAGCAGAATTGTAGAATGAACATAATAGGATTTTGTGCTGATTATTTCAATTCTGGTGTTGGAATTCCTTGAAACATATGTCAGGTGCTATAGAACTGCTAGATTCTCCAAGTCGATCAAAATGGTGCATATGATTTGCTTTTTCCTTGCCTTTTGATATTGTTTCTGGAAATTGATTACATTGTAGTTTGTTATCATTGTGCTTCCTTGATAGAATTTGATACTTTTGGTTCCATCAGTGATTCTAAATGCAACTCATTTTGAGCCCAGTTACTCAAAGCCATTTTTAAGTGCTTGTTGCAGGGAGCTGTTAAGGTGATGGCTAAAGACCTCATCAGAACACGCCATCAGATTGAAAAATTCTATAAGCTCAAATCCCAACTACAAGGTGTATCCCTCAGAATTCAGGTATTTTGTCATGACTAGGTTATTTAGATTTAATTTTGGACTTCTTAAGGGTTTTGTCTTTTGGTAAGGACTTCAGTAAAGAGTTTTTGTATTCTTCCATATCTTTTTTTGCATGCTGGAGCCTGGAGTCCCTTTGCATTTTTCCTTTTCGGTGCCTTGTTATTCTAATGTTGTCCTGCTAATGATTGCACTTGGGGCAATTTTCTGCATGATTGCAAGACGTTAGAAGTATCTGAGGAGATAAAAAGGCATTTAATATGAATGTACATGCTAATTTTGTCTTCTAATTGACTCAATAAATGTTGCTAAATTGTTGCCATGGAGACTTGAAATTTGTCCTAAATGTGAATGGGGCTTGACAATTTGTTGAACTATCTGTATGCAAATGTTAGTACCTTAAGGATGCGGAAAAGTTAAATTTGTTATAGACGTTGACTTTGTGACATTTTAAGTTTGTATATAGTGTATAGTAGTTTGTTTTGATCCAGGTAGTTCGGTTATGTGGATTTGATATGTTAGGCATGATTTTGGTTTTAATTCATCATCATACGTCCAATTTTGTATTCTTTTCAATCATTTATTCAGCCAGAGAATTTAATCACGAGTAAACAGTTTTGTTTTGCTGAAGAGAATGTAACAAGTAGGGGTGGCACCAATTGATAATTTTTTAAGGAAGGACATGTATTGCAACCACGTAGACCTGAAGAGGCTCCAATTTGTAAGAGGAGGCAATGCTTGCAGAAGATTTTAGAAGAGGGAGGGGTTGACCAATACTAAAATGTCATAAAACAAAATTTTTGTCTATTCTTGTTGCAGTTCCTAAGGATTTAATTTTATTGGTTCTGTCATTTGATGTGTCAATAAATCAAATGGGGTGGTGAAAGAGAATCTATGTAGCCGACTGCAAATTTCTTTGGAATAAGGCTTTGTTTGTTGTAATAAATTATTTCATTTTGCAGTTTCTCCTATTTTTTTCCTATACTTCGCTTTGCGACTTTTTTCATTAACTTCAATACCTCTTTCCAGACATTGAAATCAACACAAGCAATGGGGGAGGCGATGAAAGGTGTTACAAAGGCAATGGGCCAAATGAATAGGCAAATGAACTTGCCATCACTTCAGAAAATAATGCAAGAATTCGAAATGCAGAATGAAAAGATGGAACTAGTAAGTGAGGTGATGGGAGATGCCATCGATGATGCACTGGAAGGAGATGAAGAGGAAGAGGAGACGGAAGAGTTGGTGAACCAGGTTCTTGACGAGATTGGAATCGATATTAATTCTGAGGTAATATCTTTTTCTCCTTTGATTCTCCGTGTTGGATTTGAAGATGGTTTTTTCTTTAGCATGTGCTAATCAATTCATGCTTTGAACTTGATGTAGCTTGTTAATGCACCGTCCACGACTGTAGCAGCCCCAGCTTCAAAAGGTAAGGTTCCACAAGCTGAGTCAACAGGAAATGACGATGGCGGGATAGACAATGACCTTCAGGCCAGGTTAGATCATTTGAGAAAGATGTAATTGACTTGTAAAATATATAAGTTAGATGGTTAGCTGGACGAGATCATGGCTTTGTAACATCTGTGAAGATTATTAAACTCCATACATTAATAATTTCAATAGAGTACATTTATTTCTGCTCATTTGTGGCACATGAATATTTTTCTTGCTCTGACACTAAATAACATGTTTCGTACACAATATTGTACACGACTTGACATTACAGAGTTTCTTCTTCTTTGCTGTTGAGAACAATCTAGACTAGTCTCAAAGAGTAATAAATAGTTCATATGCTACGGAGTAGAACTTAATATGCTGACCATTGGAAACTCTTCAAACTTTAGCAGATGGTACAAAGTGAAAAAGACAAAAGTTTCCTAGTATGAATGGCAGGAGAAAGTCCCTTTGAGTTGAGCTCTATTCAACTTGTTACACATTAAGCCCTAATTCATACTTTCAAGAGCAGTATAAATGAAAAAGCAATAAAGAAATAAGCAACATATGCATAGAGCTCCTGTTTGAGCTACATTAAAATTTTCATTTTCATTCTTCTACCTATTTTCAACCACATATTTTTCAATAAAATAATATTTTTCATCATATCAATAATTTTTCCTTATTTTTCAACCATACATTTTTCATCAATCTACTATTCCAAAATACATTATTCCAAAATAATGATGCTCAAACACACCCAGAGTTATAGCCGTTCACCCTCAATCATCCATTAGCCACTACTGGCTTGTTATGTGACGAACGAATATAAGGTCTTTTCCTCGCACCTCTCTTTCATTGAAAAGCAGCCCTCTGAAAAATATAAATACGACGGTAACTTGATATATCTGTGAATGTTCAACATAGGTCGATCTGTGGTCAAGAGAATAATATTTGGGTGGAGCTTATACTCTCTCTCTCTCTCTTGCTTATAATCACCAAATAAGTCCCTTGCAAAGAAAATAAGCTCAACTTTGCAGTATGATTAGACTTCACAATATCTAACATTTCCTAAAGACTGAGAATCAAGAGAGGATAGAATGTAGAAGCATGTTATTAGGGGAAAAAAAGTAGCAAAGTGAACTGAGGGATTAGGAACTTTCCTGAATACGTAATTAGGAAGAAACAGTCTTCCAGTATGTAAGTGTATATTAACTCGACAGCAATATAGCTTGGATAATGTATATGACGACACTGGAGAGTATAATGTTGTTAAACTCTGTAACACGGATACTTCAATTATGGTAATGTGTCCGTGTTTGACATGTCTCAGACTCGTGTCGAATATCGACATTCATCAAACACTCTTATCATAATTTTTTCTTTCTTTAATAGAAATATTATATATATTTAACTCAAAATTATTATTAACTAACAAACATGTACTCATATTTAAAATATTTCAACAAAAAAATGAATAACTAGTATAAAATTAAATTTATATTATATTATAAATGAAGAATTTTAAATAATTTAACCAACATGTCAACTGTGTGTTCTGTCAATATTTAAAAAAAAAAATCATGTGTCGACGTGTTCGATACTTGTCCGTGTCGATGTATCGTAATCGTTAAGTAACACGATAAATAGAGACGAAAGCCAAAGGTTGCCTGAATTTCTTATCCTTTGCTTTCAATTCATCTTGGCCCTTTAACCTGGCACAGTCTTATTTGTAATACTTGATTTGGGTCCACGTCTGTCTCTTGTTTTTGGCCCATCCATGTTTAGGCCTCTTGTCAGGTCTAACCAAGTTTGGGACTTTGAGTGTCTTTTTTTTTTTCCAGGTAAATGTAAAGTTGTATTGATCAAAATTCATTTACTAGTAAATCGAGCATATTCGGGCAAATCAACAAAAGATGTACAAGCGATAAGATCTAATGATCCATCACTAAAGATTCAAAATGAATCAAAACAATATAATACAATGAAAACATGATTTTATATGTGTTTTGATACGTTTTACTATACTCTCGACTTTGCGCGTCTTGTATTGGCTTATAGGTGTTATTGTTTACCTTTTCCGACCTAATTCCCCTTTCTGTATCCTATGCCCATGGAAGGTTAGGCTCAACCACCTTCCTAAGGCAGTGTAATTTCTTTTTGATAATAATACAATTCCAAAAATTGCTACGAAAAAAATGTTGGCCCTTTAACCCAGAGTTTATACACAGTTCGCCTTAGAATCTTGTAAGTAATTACTATCTACACTTCAAAAGCTTTGCAAAAAGATTATCTTTTGATATTATCATCTGAGTTCATCATAGGCCCCCACACACCAAAGATAAGGCATTAGGCAATATGCACAAATAGTATCATTTCATTCCACACTGTCAATGATTTACAAACTTCTAAACCAAGTTGCCTGAATCCAGAAATCCTTCTCGAGAGTTTTCTGATTGATCGGGGGCAGAAACCCCGAAAAGAACCAGTGGCTCGACCAGGGAACGACAAAGTGGACAGTTAAGGTGGGAATAAAGCCACATATCAATACAGGGAGCATGGAAACAGTGCTTGCACTGTGGAAGTTGCCTTATTTCTTCACCTTCTTCAAAAACTGATAGACAGACTGCACATTCATCAGAATCGTCCGCTTCATTTTTCTTGTACTTGATGCTGGACAAGACGGCTTTCTTCGGTTTATGAATTCTCAGGGTTGAGGTAGGTTCGAGGTCACCTGTGCGTCCCAGGCGAGTGCCACCGTAGTATACTGTGCACAATTTTACGATTATGAGATTGTACACTACCAGCACAGTTGCAGCCGTTCCTAAAACGAAGAGGCCATAATATAACATGGCCAGGTTTGGTTTTTCTACAGAAGGTAGTGATACTGGGGGAGGAGGGTGCATATAGGGGATTGGATTTTGAGGTTCTCCCATGGTGTTTTAGTTCAAAATTGCAGAGGTTTATTGAGTAGATTCGTTTTTTATGTAATAGATTCTAGCAACTTATGATATGATTATAATCTGTTACATCTTGAAACCGTGGTCCTGAGGAGTACAGAATTTTATCTATAAAACTGTGGGTTTTAAAAATATAGGTAATCTACACTATAATAAAGACAAAATAAATAACTTCTTGTATAGGATTAGCATGAATCATGATTGATAGAGAATATTTGAATTAAGAAATATCTCACTTGTTAGGAGTCACTTCAAATAATTTATACAGAAATTCGAAATAGGGATGGTGAAGTTCTTAAATCTAGTCCCACCCCTGTTGCCCCCAACCAATATCGGACATTACTCGGGCACTTTCTTTCTTAATATTGTCGATTCTAGTCCAACCCGTCATGCCATTAGGGGTTAGGAACTGCAGCAGGACCTTTTGTTTTGCCAAACCCACCCTATCTATGGTTTGATGAATATGTGCCTGCAAGTTCTTGTGGGTTTGTTTGTCGAGAAAAGTGTGCCGTCGGGAGCATTCTCTTGAGTTTTTGCTTGCTTAGGTCCTCTCCCGGTGTTGAAAAGCTTTGTGGTTAGTTTAACTGGCCACTATAGGTAATATAATTCATATTCATCTCTTTATACTTTAAAGGCAATAATATATAAAATATTCATATGGGTCTTTCGTCGGTGCACTAATAATTTATATGGAATGAGTACACTCTAGATCAGTCTTGAGGTAATAGTTCATCTGCTATGTAATAGAACTTAAAAGACCCTTGGAAACTCTTCAAGCTTTAGCAGATGGTACAAAGTGAAATATACGAGTTTCCAACTATTAATAGCCCAACATGGAGAAAAGTCCCTTCAGTTGAGCTCTGTTCCACTTCCCACTTGAACACACACACACACAGAGCTGTGCCCAAAATGAAGAACCTGTTATGGATTAAGCCTAATCCATATTGTATAGTGCAATAATAAACGAAGAAGGTATCAGAAAACAAGCAATGTACGCAAAGTTATGGTAGTTCGCCCTCAATTTCAGAGTTACGTTCACTAGCCACTACAGATTTGTGCTAAGATGAAGAAGAATAGCTCTTTCCTCACACCTGTCTTGCACTGGAAAAACGGTCCTCTAATAAATAGAAACATGAGGGCGACTCGATACATGTGGGAGTGTCCAATACAGGTGGATTCGCTGTCAAGAGACTAAGTTTGCAATATGTTAAACATCACAATATCTAACATATTCTAAGGACTGAGAATTAAGAGAGAACAGAATGTAGAAGCATAGCAAAGTGAACAAAGGTATTGGGAATTCTTAGAATATCATTATTAGGAGAAAAAGACCTTACTATGTATAGATGTACTAACTCGAAAGCGTTACAGCTTGGTTATGACATTTTGTGACACTGGAGTGTTATAAGGTTGGTAAGTAACGCGAAAAACAGAGACGAAAACAAAGGTTGCCTATTGAATTTCTCTTCCATTGAATTCATTTTGGCCCTTTAACCCAGAGTTTATATATAGTTGGCCATACAATCTTCTGAGCAATTTATTGTCTACAGTTCAACAGCTAGCAAATGAATATCTTTGTTGTTTATATTATCATCTCAGTTCATCATAGGCCCACAAGCACCAAAGATTAAAGGCATTAGGCACAAAAAGTATCATTACATTTCACACTTTCAACGGTTGACAAACTTCTAAACCAAGTTGCCTGGATCTAGCAATCCTTCCCGAGAGTTCTCTGATTGGTTGGTGACATAAGAACACCGGAGAAGAACCGGGGAACGACAAAGAGGACAGTCGAGGTGGGAATAGAGCCTGATAGGTTGGTGACATAAGAACACCGGAGAAGAACCGGGGAACTACATAGAGGACAGGCGAGGTGGGAATAGAGCCACATATCAATACAGGGAGCATGAAAACAGTGCTTGCACTGTGGAAGCTGCCTTATTTCTTCACCTTCTTCAAAAACTGATAGGCAAACTGCACATTCAGAATCATCATCTTCTTCCCCTAATCTATCTTTCTTGTACTTGAAGCTGGACAGTGATAATTTCTTCGGTTTCTTAAGTCTTCGTTCGAGGTTAGAGGTACGTCCCAGCCGTGTGTTATCGGAGTATTCTGTGCACCATTTTACGATGATGAGATTGTATAGAACAAGCACAGTCGCAGCCGTTCCGATGACGAAGAGGCCGTAATATAACATATGCAAGTTTGATTTTGGCAGAGAAGGAGATTGCAGTGGGAGAGGGTGCATATGGGGAATTGGAGGTTCTCCCATGGTGTTTTTGAACAAAATGGCAGAGGCTTATTGGGAAGTTTGGTGTTTTGTGTAATGGATTCTATCCACTTATAATCCATTAGAATCTGTTAAATCTTTTAAGCCGTTGGTCTCAAGGAGTCTATGAATTTTATTTGTAAAATACAGGCAATTATGTACAATAATAAAGACAAAGTGAAGAAGGTCCATTGGTACAAGATGAACATGAATCTCACTTGAAAGAGAATATTTGAACTAAGAAAATCTCTCCCTCTTTAAGAGGCACCTCTAAGGCTTTTTGAGAATAATATAAAAGTTATATAAAGCACATGAATTTTAACTTTTTACAATACCATCGGAATTCCGACATCAATTATCCCTCGTTTGATCAACATTATTATCTCATTAAAATAAAAAATATGACCGTTATCCATCACATCAACATTTAAATTCAAATTTTCTATCTCTTATGTGGGCCCCAATAACGGCTATATTTTTCATTCTCAAATAATTTGGCTCAAACAGGGCCTTATCTCTTGTGTGGGCCCCAATAACTGCCATATTTTTCATTCTCATTCTATAATAATTTGGCCCAAACATGGATAAATATATGCTGATAATTAGAGATCACGAAAAGTGATCACCGATACATTTTCGTCAGTGATTATCGAAGACCATTGCAATGGTGATACTATTAGCAATTATCGAAGGTGATTGTCGTCGTAGTAGTCATAAGTGTTATCTAGACAAGTTTTGTATTTATTTAGCGAAGTACTGATGGCATATTCCATCATTTAAGTCAAGATATTTTAAATTTTTATTTACAATTTTAATTGCAGATAAGTTGTTTTTATAATTATATTTCTTTCAATAAATTTAATTTATTATAATATTTATTCTTTAATATTACAGACGGCAAATCTGTTTGTAATCCTGTTTGTAATCTGAAATAATCTATTTAATTATCTACATAATTGTATAAAATTAATATATTATTTAAAAGTCATTGTAATGATACATTGCTTTTACCTGATGTCACAATCACCAACAATATCATATTGCCAAAAGAGATTTTGATTCACTCTGCAAGTTGTTTGTATGAATATTTATAAAAAAAATATCTCTATGAGATAATATAAATTAATTGTTTTATTTATTTATTTATTTATTATGTTACTATATTTTTTATAATGCTTATGAGGATAACTTTATGAGTTAATTGATTAACAAATATGCCGCTTCATTGATGACAATTTTATCAATATTGGAAGTGACTCTTTGAAAGCGTTTGCTTACAAATTAACCCCTAACAATTTAAATATGTCGGCTTTCGTGGTCGAATAAACGAAAATGGAAGGGAGAAAAAATATTTACAAAAATTGCGATTTCTAATAAGGATTATCATTGATCTGCATGTCATGATTATTATCAATGTAGCAAGTAAGAAGCAGGGGAGGACCCCGGGGGGTCACGTGACCCCGCAAGTTTTGAGATTTTTTATTTATTTATAAAATCATGTCTGGTGTTGATTAAAATCTAAATTTTAATTAAAATTAAAATTAACAATTAATTTTAATAATATATTTCATTGAATCCATAATTATTTAATTTTTATCAAAATTTACTAAAAAATTGATTTTAATCTCCACCAAATAGGAGTAAAATCACAATAATTTTGAATTTCGATAATATGCTAATTTAAAAAATTCTTCGACGATCATACACTAATCGAATCTAAAAATTGCTTATATCATCTCAAAACTTATTTCCAAAAATACATTATGGACATATCGAATAATCCTAACAGATATCGAAAATAGTTAAAAATACGTTAAACGAGAGTCTTAAAGAAAGATGTCTATCTCGCTTTTTTTTTTACAAAAAAAAATCAATTAATTCATTGAGATTTATTATTTTTGTTATACAAATTTTTCAATATAATTTTCATCATTTTATTAGAAAATTTTATATGAAATATGACATCAATTTTTTTTGAACTTTTATATTCGATAAAGTCATATTGAATGCAAAATTACATGGAGTATGATTTTTTTGAATGTAAATTTTTTATTGTAAAATTTCTCTCAACTTCTTTTCAAATTTGATTGTACCCCCATAACTTTAAATTTCTGCATCCGCCCCTAGTAGGAAGTAGAGAACAAATGATATACTCACAACACATTTTAATTGCATCAAACGTTCTTAAATTCATTCATTGTCACATGTGTGTCCCTAATTTTTTATTTATCACATTATTATCATTAATCATTCATTAATTAGTATATTTGGTCTTTAATGATAGTTTTCATTCAAAACTCATGTTCACCTGCTTTAAAATGTGAGACAAATTAACATTTATTCATAATTTTATATGCGTTATTTATTTGTATATCTAAATTCTGAGGGATAGATAAGTCTTTCTTAATGGAATTTTTAGATAAAATACTGATTAATAATTGAACGAGGATAAGAATACGATGAAAAAGTTGAGGATATACTGATTGAGACTCTTGTAGTCCTCATTTCTTGATTTATATGACATTTATTTGTTTTGTCTTTTAATGTCTGAGTTTGAGGATTGAAATGTAGAAAATATATATTTTGAAGGAAATAAAATTTTATAAGGCTGCAAAAATTTGTTTTCATATTATCTCCAATTTCCTTTTATAAAGAAAAAAAGAGATGGTATAAACGCACGTGCCTGATGACCCTCCAGGTTAGTTCCACCTAAAAACCTCGAAAGCCATTCCCTTTGAATTGTCAAAAGGTATTTTGTGTCCAAACAAGTTGGCTATTCCTTATCACTCTCATTCTTTTTTATCTTTTTAAGGTTTGAGTCCTCGACACGATTTTAAGATAAAATTCATACCTCATGTTATGAACACGACCATAGAGATAATATCAATAATGCCTTCTTCTTCCCATCTGAGATACTAAGCCCTTGTTTGGGCTTCATTTTAGGGTGTGTTCGGTAGAGATTAAAATTGGATTAAAATTGAAAAATTAGTCGTTATTGTTGACTTTTATTAGACGGGTAAGACCCAATAACGACCATATTTTCAATTTTAATTGGATTTTAAGCTGTACCGAACAGGCGCTTAATCAGATTTTGGAAGAAATTGAATTTTAGAATAGTAATTTTTTGAAAATGTGTAGTTAAAAAATAATTTTTTTTTAAATTTACGTGTAATGTTATTTTATTTGAGAATGTGTGATTTCACATTATAATAAGAATTTAATCTTATAATAGTAATTTTTTGGAGAATATATGATTAAAAAAAAAGAAGGAAAATTTTAGATTTACGTGTAATATTATTTTATTTGAGAATGTGTGATTGATAAGAATATAGAAAAAAACGAATTAAAATTTTAATGGAGTCCAAACAGGGACTAAAATATCGTAGGTATGATAGATGTGTATGTGGCTACTAGTATTAAACCGATCCTCTAATCCAATATTCACTTCTTAGACATTTTTTTTTTCTATAGCTATTAATGTCAACGCCCCCATTAATTGAACTTTTATTATATCTACCCCCAACAAGGTATAGTGTGACAAGAATTTTATTGCGAAAATTGACCAATTCTTAGAGAAGTTGCATAGAAAGGTCATCTACAAAAAAAGGGGCGAATTAGGTGAGATTAGACTAGAATTTTGTATGACAATTACATGCAATGAACATTACCAACTTTTTAAAAAATATTATTTACATTGAAATAGTCACCCCGACTGCTATTAGAAGAATTTGAATGTGAAAACTCGACTTAATTTAGTAAAGTGATTTTAATTTCAACATCTCAAGTACTCGTCAAGACCTGGCTTTATATTTTATATTTTTGGTATTTAAAAATAAAAAACAAATATTTAAAATAAGTAGGTAAATAAATAAACGAAACAAAAAAAAAAAAAAGAGAAAATATTTTAATCTCATCTCTACCTCTCGATAAGCCTCCCCTCCGCCTAGCGGTGGCAAAAAAGGTCGGAGGCTCGGGCCGAGCCCCACTTTGGGGAGTCAGCTCGAGCCCGGGCCGACCCGTGGCCCGGGCAAGCCTACTATTTAAAAAATAATAATAATAAAATTTGAAGGCAGTAGCTCAGGGAAAAAAAAAACAAAAACAAAAAATTCGAGCCAGCTCGGCCTGTTAAGGCTCGAGCTAAAAGCTCAGGCTGAGCCTCATTTTTTTTTGTCGGGCTCGACTCGGCTCGGGCCAAAAAAAACTCGGTCCAAAAAAGCTTGGGCTCTGCTCGTTGACACCGCTACCTCCGCGTCTCCCATCCGTCCCCCGTTCATAGATACATTTGTGTTATTCTCCTCCAATTTTCTTACATATTGGATTCATGATTTGCATGGTCTTTTATGCAGAGTAAGTAAAAGTGGAAATTTGGACTAAATCAACCGATATAAAGTTATTCTTGATTATTCAATTAATTAGTAATTACTACTATGATTTTTTTTTTTTTTTTTTTTT
>OU503054.1:6879474-6893311 GCA_912172775.2 Fraxinus pennsylvanica | reverse complement strand
TTTTCTCACGATAAGGATACATTGAAATCTAGAAATTGAAAGTTCAAACATAAACTATAATTGTAGTGACTAAACTTTATTTTAGTGTCAATCAAGTAATCATACTTTAATTTTATTCACTTGAGTAATTATTCTTTAATTTTATCTCTGTTGGATAACTGCACTTTAATTTAATTTTAATCGAGCAACTCCATCCAATTTTGTCACCTAGAAGTCCATTGTTTATTTCACTAAAGTTGTACATATTTCACGTCATCAATTGGCACATCGTCAATTTTTATTAATGAAATGGAATGAAATTGTCTTAATTAAAATTAAATTAAAAGTGTACTTACCAAATGAAATCAAATAAAAGTATAATTATCTAATTAAAATAATAGTAAAGTATAAATATCTGATTAAAATTACTTGCTGCGAATAGTGGTATCCTTCAAACATGCATAATTTTATCTATGGAAATGTGAAGAATATGATCGTACAGGCGGCTGAGTTGGTGGTCCTTTCGCCATAGATTTAAATACAAATTATTAAGCTAAAATCTCAGCAGCGTGTTGACTTCTAATTTTAGGCATTATCCACACATTCAAGTTGATAAAGGATGGGCAATGCTGAGCTTGCAATTTGAGGGTGGGGAGTTCGATTCTTGGATGGAGCAATTGAGTGTTGTAATACTCAATTTGGGTGGAGCAGCTAGGTGATGTAATAATATCCATGGAGGAAAGCTTTCTTGGGGTCAGGAGTATAAAGAGTGCACGGACCCTGGTCATTGTAAGTTAGGATACCTGAATATAAAAAAAAAAAAAGAAAAACGTGGCTTCCCTGCTCCAATAATTGTTTAATCACTCTTCGTGTTCACACATTCTGCAAAATCCATTCTATTGTTTATACCAACTTAAAACCAAGAAAAAGCAAACAAAACTTTCTGCTTCTTTTTTTTTTTTTTTGACCGAAGATTCAAAATAACCTTATGCTGACTGTTGATGGATTAAAGAAAAAGAGACAAATTTTGATTCTTTATAATCAGTTTCTTGATCAAGATTCTCAGTATTTCTTGCAGTAGATTGTGTGTTAATCGTTAAGGATTGGATATTCTTCGATGGAAAGTGAAATGTCCTTGAAGCAGAGGGCTGGGAATTTAGATGTTGTTGTGGAGATTCAAACGCCGAGCACAGAAGAAAATGGGGTGGCGATATCGAACGAGGAATTGTCAAGAGTTCAGATGAACTTATTCACAAGCACTTTGACTCCTGCGATAATCAGTCCGAGTTCAATATCAGATCCTGCTGCGAAGCCACCTTCAGGGACTAATTTCCGTCGAAGGTCATTGGCAAAATCCGAATATTCTAAGCCTAAGTCGAGAATCGTGGAGCCTCAGTATCCAAGTAGCTCGAGTCCGGTTCAAGAAAGTGTTCAAACTGTCGTTGGAAAGGCTTCCGAAAGAAATTCGCCAAATGTAGGTTCGCCTTCTGTTAAAGTGAATTCTAGAAGCCCGAAAACATCGGTTCCAGTCACGCCTAGGACGCCGTTAATGGCAGCAGTTGGGGAAGAGGATGACGATGACGGTGATGATGAAGAGGTATACAAGACGGAAAATGTTAAAATCGATAAGAAAAAGCATGGTAAGAAAGTGAAAGTACTGATTTTGATTGAATGGATTGCATTTATATGCATAATGGCTGTTTTGATTACTAGCTTGACTGTTAACAAATTAAAAGATTCGACTATTTTGGGTTCAAAACTATGGAGATGGTCTGTGCTGGTATTGGAGATTTTTTGTGGTCGTTTGTTTACTGAATGGTTGACTAATTTTCTTGTGTTCTTGATTGAGAGAAACTTTTTGCTCAAAAAGAAGGTTCTCTATTTCTTGTTCGGTTTGAAGAAGAGTGTTCGCGTCGTCTTCTGGTTAGGCTTGATTCTTCTGGCATGGGGTTTGTTGATTAGCCGAGGGGTTAAACGATCCCGGAAAACTACTAAGGTTATAAATTTAATCACGAGAGGTATAGCATCTAGTCTTATTGGTGCAATTATGTGGATGGTGAAGACATTATTGATCAAACTATTAGCTTCGTCTTTTCACGTTAGGACATACTTCGACAGAATTCAAGAATCGATATTTCATCAGTACATACTTCAGGCTCTTTCGGGGCCTCCATCCACGGAAAATGAGGTCGACAATTCTACTTTCAGTAGTCAGTTGAGTTTCAAAAATTTGACAAAAGGGAAACAAGAGAAAAAGGGGGATGAAGTGATTAATGTGGATAAACTTTACAAAATGAAACGAGGGAAAGTTTCGGCTTGGACTATGGGAGGGTTAATGAGAGTGATAAGGAGAACAGGGCTGCCGACTATTTCTGAGGTACTCGATGAGACTGTTGAGGAAGAGGAGGAGGGAGGGAAAAAAGTTATTACAAGTGAGGTCGAGGCAAGAGAGTCAGCCAATCGAATATTCGAGAACGTTGCAAAACATGGTCAAAAGTAAGATACTTGCATAACCTATGTTGTTTTCCAGTTTATGATTGTTCTTGAATTTCTTATATTCAAATTGCTATATGGATTAGGTATATAGACGAGGAGGATCTTTTACGTTTCATGCCAAAAGAAGAAGTTGATAATGCTTTTCCACTTTTTGAAGGAGCTGTAGAAGCAAGAAGGATAAAGAAATCATCCTTCAGAAATTGGGTGGTAAGATCTCCGTACGCCACTTCAAGGTTTTTGTTACATGTTGACATGTTTTGTAAAGTGGATTAGACAACACCGAATAGTATTAAAAGATAAGAAATGTTAAAATTTTGTCCATTGTAGTGTCTAGTACAGTTTAAAACTATATAACTGTTCTGAGATTTTTTTTCCTTACAGGTAAAGGCCTATAACGAGCGAAAATGCCTAGCCGTTTCCTTGAAAGATGCGAAAACAGCTATTGAGGAGCTAAACAAAATTGCTTCCGGAATCATATTGGTTGTGATCATCATAGTTTGGTTACTTTTGATGGAAGTCACAACCACCGGAGTTTTGGTGTTCATTTCGTCTCAGATGTTACTCGTAGTTTTTATGTTTGGTAACACTGTAAAAACAGTATTTGAAGCAATAATATTTGTTTTTGTGGTACATCCGTATGATGTTGGTGATCGTTGTGTCATTGATGGTATTCAGGTAACTTCTTAGGCCTTTTAATACATCTTCTTCGCGTTAACTTTCTTTACTTGTTGTAATTCTTGAAATCCTAATTTGCAGATGATCGTTGAAGAGATGAACATTTTGACCACGATCTTTCTAAAACCGGACAATGAAAAGGTATATTATCCCAACGCAGTTTTGTCAGCCAAACCAATCAGCAATTTCAATCGCAGTCCAGAGATGATGGGCGACGCCGTGGAATTTGCTGTTGATTTTTCCACTTCAGTCGAGAGCATAGCAGCATTGAGAGCTAAAATAAAATCGTAAGTTGACACTTTTTTCCTACTTTTTTATATTTTTTCCGAAGTGAAAAATATGGGATGAGGGACGATGGTATGCTTTTTCACGATGTCAAATTCAAGAAATGTTCAACTTGCTTGACCTTCGAACTTTGAAATTTATCAAAAAATGTTGATTGCAAAAGGATTTTTAGATCAAGTTTGAAAATTAGGTTCATTACTTTGTGTAGGGAACCTGGCATGAAGCTTGATGTACTGGAAACTGAGAGTCTTGGCAAAATTACTGCTATATATTATGGACAGGAGACTTCTCCTAAGGTCCGTCCTGTGAGCATTAATCTTGTTCGACTACTTACCAGTCCACAACAACCGTCTTTTGTTTAGTGCCTACGTTCGTAACTGTTTCCCTTATGTCGTTAAGTTGTGCAAGATCATCAGAACTCAATTCTCTTTTTTCATCCTAGCTGCGCTTCTGATGTGAGATTTGAACTTTCATATTTTAAAATCAATTGAACTTCTCTAGACAATAGTTCTTTTGACATCCCATCTTCTGCTTTTAGTTGAATCTGTCTTAAGAGCGACACATTAGCGATAGACTGTATCAGAACAAGAGGTACATTAAACTAACATTGTTAATCTCAAATCGCTCTTACTCTTTTCTTATCTTCAGATACTTGGATAGTAAGCCTCAACACTGGCGTCCGGGACATAGTTTACTGATCCAAGAGATTGAGGATGTGAACAAGATGAAAATGGCCCTTTATGTTACTCATACCATAAACTTCCAAAATGCTGCAGAAAGGGGCAATCGCAGATCGGATTTAGTCTTCGAACTGAAAAAGATTTTCGAGGAGCTCGGTATAACGTACCATCTTCTGCCTCAAGAAGTTCAAATCAGCTATGTTGGATCAACAATGCCTCCATCTATAGCTGGTGTACATTAATGAATTTTTGCAAACATTTATAATCTGTCTTGTAAAATTTTTGTTTCATATACGAAACTTATGTTAACTTAGAGAATTACTATAAGTAGAAACTAAGTGACTCAATTGAAATTTCGATAATATGTAGAGTTGTGGTGATGTCAATGAGATAAGCTTATCCACCAATACCAAGTGTAGAAGTTGCCACATGGGACTAAATTTAATCCTCTCAAATTCCCACCTCTCATTTCATCTCAAAAACACTCAATAATATTCATTCAAACATCACACAAAAAAACTTGCCTGCAGAGTGAAAACTGAATAGCAATGGCAGCTTCCACTTCTGCTGTACCAATGGCCATGCCATTAACCCGCGTGACCCGTAATACCCAACCAAATGCCTACGCTTTCCTCAAGCCGATGCCCGTAAAGTCCTCGAAGGTCATTGCAGTTACAAAACCTGTTGCAAAATTTGAAGTCAATGCTTCACTGAAGGAAAAAATGTTTACTGGCTTGACAGCAGGTGCATTGACAGCTTCGATGGTGGTTCCCGACGTGGCCGAGGCTGCCAGCGGGGCTTCTCCATCGCTGAACAACTTCTTGCTGAGCATTGTGGCCGGTGGAGTGGTGCTTGTGGTCATTCTTGGTGCAGTGATTGGTGTTTCGAACTTTGATCCCGTCAAAAGGAGCTGATAAGACAGTTCTTTATCTGTCTCACAATCTTTTCCTGTTCTTCCAGTGTGTTCGTGTATTACTTTACTTGATTTGAATAGATAACTTTCTTGTTCCAAATTCGAAATTTGCGTATCAATTTCCTTGAAAATGTCTTCGTTATCGGATTAAGTGTCAAAAATTTACGACTAAACATCAAAGAGGGAAAATCACGAATATTTGAACGTGCAAATGTAAAGATTGGAGTTGTGCCCTCGAATCTTGACTTAATTCCAACCTTTAATTGTAACCAAACCCTCTCGATGGCAAAGAGTAGACATTGTGTCTTTATATATTCTAACAAATTGGAGTTCTTAAAGATGTCCTAAATAAAAAGTGCACCTTTGTTGTGGACTCAATTAGATAGGAAAATTGCAAATAAGTTTCAAATTGATTGTACAAGTCAATTAATTAATCAATTTGAAGTTGTGTAATACATTCCTTCAATTAAACCATTGTTTGGTGTAGATTAAAATCCAATTTGTTAGCGAATTTTGATAAAAGTCGATGAAATCTGTGGGTAAAATTAATGGTTAACTTTGATTTAAATTTTTTATCAACTTAATTTATACCAAACAGAGGTTAATAGCATTTTCAAAGACTCTTTTATTTATAAAGAGCATTTTACGCATTATAGATAATATCTATACATTTAGCGAGTCAAAAAATTTATGGAATCCAACAATGCTCTCTATTTTGACTCCTCATTTTACTTTTCTCAATAAATATATATTGGCATCTTCTCATATTTCTTTAATATATATATTTTTATGGATGATTCTATTTGTACAGGAAATAGTGTACCGAAAATGTTACACCCTCTCATATGCGTACGAGGTTCGCGTGAATAAAAAACTCTCAAATGTGTGGTCCCCACAACCTATTGTGAATGTATGTAAAAGATTAGGTAAAAAAGAGGATATACATGTAGCATTGTCTTTTTTTATATGTCAATGATCAATCAATTTAAGGGCATGTTTGGTATGGATTCTCATTTTCTACAATAAATCAATTCTCATTTTCAGCCACACACTCTTCAATAAAATAATATTTTCCATCACATCAATAATTTTTTCTTCTTTTTCAATCACACATTTCCCATCATATCACTATTTAAAATCAATTCTTTCCCCAAAAAATCCCTACCAAACAAGCTCTAAATGTGCCTTGAATAGTTTAAGAAGTAAAGCATTAAAATTCGTGAATTATTAAATGCAATAATTGTATATGAAGAATAGAGATTGAAATTGACTCAATAAATTTGGAGAGGCAAACTCACTCTCTATTTTAAAAAGTTAAAATATAGTATCTTGGAGCTTATTTTTAAGTATTAGAACATCTTCAATAAATTCTCTACTTTTAAATAGCATATTCTACAATGAATATATATAAATTTAGAGAGTAAAATTTTTTAAGTATTCCAATAGACTATTTATATTTAACAATTAATTTTACTACTCTAAAAAAATATTTATTGTTATTCCCTACAATTTATCTTCACTAGCTTCTCAAATTTGGAGAGCCAAATTAACGCTCTTAATTAAAATGTTAACTTAATGAGTTTTTTGGAGCATAATTTAACTGTCGGCTCTTTAAAATATAAAGTATTTTATGGTTAAAAAGTCTCTTAGAAATGTTCTTAGTTTTTTAAATAGAGAGCATTTTATATATGGAAAGTTTCATGGAGATACTCTAAATATAATAAGGGAGCAATACATAAGTTAGGCCATTACTTCATCCCATTTCATTTTTAAAAAAGCAAACCTTAAAAATTCAAAATTCAGGTGATAATTATAATATGTTTGAGTCACATTAAAATTTGCATTCTCATTCCTCTACTCATTTTTGACAAGACGTTCTTCAATAAAATGATATTTTCCATCACATCAATAACTTTTTTTTTCAACCACACATTCTTTATCAATCTACTATTCCAAAATACATTCTTCCAAAATAATGTGACTCAAACACACCTCTAATAAATATTATATAAAATAAATTCTAATAAACATACATCCTAAAATAATGTTTCCAGTTACCATTCTAAACGGTACTCATCAAAAAAACAAATAGTGAAAACCAAGCAAAATAGAAAAGCCACATAGACCTCTCCGAATCAGATATTCTTCATTATCACCACCGAAATTTGATTATTTAAAAATCATCAGACTATTGAGATTACAAATTGGAAGCTATCAAAAGATCGAACAAAGATAGAATCGACAGAGAATTCATCGAAGCAAATAACTTCGATTTTCACTGACATCTGGTTAATTGAAAGTCGCTAGACCCGATTGAGGTCGCGAATTGGAAGTTGTTTGATTCACTTTTGTAATTTTTACAAATTTCACCACCACCGTTTACCTCCACACCACCAGCGAAAGCATGCATCCGTTATTAGAAAAAAAAAAGAAAAAAAAAAATGGAGAGCAAGAGGGAGAGGGAGAGGGAGAGGGGAGGACCAGGAAGAAAAGGCAAAGAGAGAAAGAGGGGGAGATATAAAAAAGGAATAACAGCAGCAAAAGCTCCAAACTGTTGAAACACTAGCAAGCTTTTCCTAAAACTTTAATTTATTGTAACCGTCACCCTTAACCTTTCCAAACATTGCAGGTGAAGCCATTTCGGATTGTTTCCATTTACAATTCTGTCAGTTTTCCAAAAATTTAACTTTGATAACATTTTTAATATTTTAAAAAAGGGCAAAATAGTAACTTTTCATTTATCACATTAAATAATTAAATTAAAAAATAAGAAAAAAAAAAAAAAATACACTCACACATACAATCGTCTTCTTCCTCTTACCCCTCACCCATCCCCACCCTTACCTCCACCTCTAAGCCTTCATTTGGATTAGATTTCTTCGTTTTCTTCGAATTCACAAATAGGGAGTTGATAAAATTTGTCAGGCGAGCTCCAAGGAAAAGAGGCTGATTCACCTCGTTTAAATTGGCATAAATCTTCATGGCCCTAGATTTCAATTTTGATCAAATTATCATCCACTTTATTTTCCTTTATTATTATTTTTTTTTTTGGCACAGAAACTCCTCATTTTGGTTTTGCAATATGTGATTTTCAACCCCTGCACTTGTTTTTACAGGCTTAAGTTTCGGTGCAGAAAAACAAGAAATTATTGACTTCATTTGAACCCCCCAAAACTCCGAATCAAATGAAGAAAGTTCTCCGGCCTGACGAACTCAAATTTGAACTGAAAAAATCAAATCATTTTCTTGTATCCATATGTTCTCAAATTCTACCCTTCTTCGAGCAATAATTTTCTCATTAATTTCCTTCTCCCTCCACACAATTCCCACTTCTGTATCTTCTTAGCTGCCATTTTTTACCATTCCAATGCCATGCTTTTTTGTCGGTCGATAGCATGTGGTTGGTAGTAGGGGAGGAAACGATGGTCTGTGTGGATTTAATTATTTAATGTGATAAATAAAAAGTTACTCTTTTGCCCATTTCTAAAATATTAACAATGTGGTCAAAATTAAACTTTTGATCAACTGACAGAATTGTACGAAGCTTTTGCTCCAATTATCCTTGTAAAAATGGTGAAGAAAGGCGAATGGGTGGGGAAGGTGGTGGGGTTGGGGAGGCTGATGAAATTTCTTTTTCTTTTTGTCCCTTTTAAATATAGTCAAATTATGATAAAATTCTGGAATTCTGATCAACTATCAATTTTTTTTTTTCGATGAAAACCGTTCACATATCAAATCTGTAAGTACTCAAAAAGGTTGGAAAGATTTAGAACCTCTACTACAAATTCCACAAAAATAATAATATAACTAATAAATAAAGTTACGGGCAAAAAGAAAATAATTACAATAATATACTTACAAAGCTGGAATTGCAAACCAACCTTAAAAATTCGCCTCCTCGTATGTCCCTCCTTGCAAACCAATTCAGTATGCAACTCTTGTTAGGAATAATACTTGTAATTCGATTCATAAACCTCGAAACTAATCAGTTAATAAGTTGTGAATGAGTCTATAAAGTGAACTCCAGCCAAATGGTCAAATGGAAAGATACGAAGTAGAGAGCAATGAAAGCTAAGGCAAATTATAAGAAATTATAACACCATTAAAATTACATATAATTCAATGTAGTATCTCTACATAAAAAATGTGTGTGAGAGATTCCTTACATGCTAAAGACCTTGATTAGAAGCAAACCTCGTATAACTTTACACGGAGGGTGCTCAAGACTTGCACAATTATGTGCTTTCTTATATCCTTTATACTCTCACATACAATAAAGCTCGAAAAACAAAGACCACGCACGTAATATATATATATGAAAACAGATAAATTTACTCGAGCTATTAAAGGGAAAACTATAAATTTTAAATCATTTTAATGAATTACAAATACTAACAAGCTAAAAACCAGCAGATATCAGTCAGCAATGACATAGGAGGCTTGCAAACCGCTCACAGGAGAGCTGCTCCTTGTGATCAAAACCATTTAAGCATGTACAAGTCACAATAGTATGGACCCGGAAAACACATGAGAAGAACATGGAAGCACTTGAATAAAATAGATTAACTATTATTATACTAAAAGGCAAACATAATCCATCCATATTACTTAAAATGAAGCAAACATCATCATTCTACAAAAAGCTTAACAAAACTTGCTGTTATAAATCTGAAATTGGTCAAGTCAAACAGGTCTTCTTAAGTACGCATCTATCAAAGATCAAAAACACGCATTCAAGAGAAGAATAATAGACCCTGATATTGAAGAAGATTTCAAATATAATGCTCTATGCTTGAATCTCAACTTCAGTTGGCAGCACTGCTGGCCTGATGTACTCTTCTTCCTTTGGAGGATGAATTGTGACAAGATCTGGAAGAGGAGTAGTCGGACCTTGCTTTCCTTTGGGATCCCAGTCGAGCATGATCTTCACCTTGATTCCAAGTACTCCCTGAGCAAATGCACGTAACACAAAAGTTGATTAAGAGAAGCAGAATGCAACAGCACTGACAAAATGCTCCTTCAGAAACATGAGATATAAGTGAAAGTAACCTGTCTAAGGAGAACATGTCTAACAGCGTAGTCAATATATTCTTTCACTGGTTGACCAGAAGAAATCATGTACCCATCTTTGAACTTCATGGATTTAGCACGTTGAGCCCTCAACTTCCCACTGACAATCACCTGTAATTCATACCAACTTAATTACTGTTGAAATGCAGAAGGATAGAAGTCATAAAATAATCATGGTCACAAAATTCATTAACAAGCATACCTCACAACCCTTAGCTCCATTGTCCATAACGAATCTCAAAACACCATAGCATGCTCTAAGGAAGATAAAAAGAAATATATTACTAGCCAGATATTATCATACACAAATGACACAATAAAAAAAGAAACATTTGAAAGATTAAATCAACAAAATAAATTCCACCAATATCCTAATTCTTGAGATAGAAGATTGGAAATAACTGTAGATTCAAATGTCGGAATCAGAGAGTGCTTGCTACCAGCCTTCATTTAAAAAAAGAAAAAGAACAAAAAAATAAAAAATAAATGTACCATGATGCACTTTTTAATTCATCATTCTATTCTTGCAAAGTTGAGTCACAGGAAGCTATAGATAAATATGATTCTAGCTTCCAGGTTTAGGATTCCAAACTACCAGTATAATACAGTTTGGAAACCCATTAATAATTTGCAAAATATGATATTGTGACCCATGCTAAATCCCAGAGAACACTTGAAGTGTTTTCGTGCTTATCAAGAGAAGGCAATACGAGAGGAAGGTAAAAGGTCTTGCAAGAATTTTTAAACTTTTTTTCCGAAGAATTTAGCAATCCCGGGTACAGTAATAAGGACAATGCACAGGATATCAGTAAATATCTCGGAGATGTTCAATTATTTTAGTTATATTCAACACAAATGCGGCACCGAACCTATTTGCTTTTATAGATAACAGGTAAATGTTAGGCTAACAAATTCCCGTTTCGAAATCAACAAACAGTTGAGCATTCGACAAGAAATATTCACTAGTGTTGTTTTCTCAAAGAAAAGATAAAAAGGGATTAAAACAAAACTTTTGCAAGGAGTAGATGATTGGCTTATTTCATGCTTATAAGCATGATAGAGAAAAATTATCCCCACATACTTTTTCTATCGCATGCTTATAAGCAAAGCAAAGCGTCTCTGACTCTAATGTATAAAGACAGCTTAGACACGAATAAATTTCACCAGGAAGATGGTGTGGATGTAAAACAATTTTCTAGTAATTGAACTGTCCGAAACAAAATGTGTATAAAATCATCTATTTGCTTTGTGACTGTGTTAAGAACATTATAACAAACATGGTGGCATCTCATACTCAGCTGCAAACAACGAGAGTTAATTTTCCACAAACAAAAGATTGCCAATTTCATATGAGAAAGTATAAATGATAAGATATAAATTGTTAGCTATGATGCACTGACACGAACACGTGTGTCCGACACGATATACTTCGGATACACCGACATGCGATTTTTCAAAAGAGTACTGACACAAAGAAATAAATTCTTCAAATACACCGACATGTTAATTAAATTTTTTAAAAATTCTTCATTTATATACTATAAATTTTGTTTTATATTTATTTTTAATTTTTCTTGTTGAAATCTTTTAAATACGAGTATCAACTTGTTATTTACTAATAATTTTGAATTAAAAACATATAATATTTATAATAAAAAAAATGATTATGGTAGTGTCCGAGGAGTGTCGGTATCGACAAGTGTCCGAAACGGACACGCTATCCAAGTTGAAGTGTCCGTGCAATAGATATTATCAGTCTAACACAGTCAAACTGATGGGATTACACTAAACCCGCTGTGTTTCTATACATCGAATCACATACACCAGCTAATCTTACAAATAAAATACCTAGAAACAAGAAATCATACATTTTTGAGGAATTCATGTCGTTGCATAAATAATTGAAATACTTACAAAACCAAGATTAAGTCTGTTAATAAGAAACGAGTGAATGAAACAGGATCCAGCTGATTACCTCCTGACAGCAAGGCCACCAAGGAGCTTGTATCTGAGGGACTCAGCCTGGGCAATTGCGCACAGCCCCCTGTTGTTAACCTTCTCGGCATACAACTCCACACTGTTCTCTGGAAACTTGAACCTCTTTTGTACCACAGAGGTCAGCTCCCTGATCCTCCTTCCTTTCTCACCTATCCGTATAAATATCAAGAAGAGCAAAATGATATTAAAACTAAGCAGATGTTTGGTTTGGCTAAAAAGCTGGATTAAACTTTAAGTCAAAATCAAGAATTAATTTTATCCATATATTCCATGGACCCACAACTTTTCAGCTAAAAAAATATTCTATCAACTTTTATCAAAATTTACTAAAAATCTAATTATTATCTAAACCAAACAGGGGTTAAATATGAAAAGGTAAACTCTTAAAACAGCATACCTTCGGAGAAAGAGAATTATAACTAATTTACCCCCTAAAAATGAAAAACAAATAAATTTACAAGACGACAGAACGACCGAGATGCAATCCATGAGCATGTAAAAATATTTAGTACTTGAGGCAATCTCTTAAATATATAATCGATTTCAAAATATACAAAACTATATAAAAAAACCGAAATAACACGGATTAAAACAAATTTAACAGAAACAAATTTTCTGCCTAACCTTTATGAAGATAAGATATAAAATCAATAGAAGAGAGAGGGTATAATTACCGAGAACATTCTGAGTGCGAGTAGCACGGATGATAATCTCAGTTCTCATGGGAGTAACCCTGACTTCTACTCCAGAATATCCATCCTCCGCAAGCTCACGTGTCAACACCTCATTCAGTTCCGCAAAGAACACTCCATCAGCTACAAACTGCAAATTCAATTGAACAAATTAATCAATAAAGAATACAAATTTACGTAATGGGCAAAAATATATATCTATAAATTGAATTGGAGAGTAGACCTTTCTCTTCTTGCTCATCTGAGTAGCCATTTTTGAATTGCAGAGAGAAGAATTGAGAAAGATCGGAGTTTTCTTTTGCTGCGCGAAAATCAAAACGTAGTTGAAGATTAGGGTTTTCAGCTAGGGGATATATGGGCTTGTTGAGTTTTCTAATAGGCTTAAAGGAAGTTGGGCTCCTTTCAAGTTGGGCCAAGGATATCTCTGAGCCCACTAAAGGAGAAGGCAAAGTCACCAGTATTGTGAAGAAATTTTCTCCTACCTAATTTCTCAGTTTTTTTTCCCACTCAATTTTTCCGACCGAATTCGTAAATTAACTCAAATCAAAGTATCGAGTTTCCAAATTTGCTTAGAAGATAAAAATGTACTAGAATCAATATATCTTGTTATATTACTTTATAAATGTACGATAAGTCAATGAAATAGGAAGAAAACAACTGCCTTTTAAATTAAATTGTTCATATCATAATAATTTTACGCTTGGCCAATTGTGCCAGGAGCTGCGATGAGGGATGGTTGGGGGGGGGGGGGGGGGGGCGCCCAAGCCTGCTGAATTTTTTTTTTCCATTCCATCACTTCCTTTATTGAATGGTTGAAAAAAAATTATCAACAATCCCCCACTTGTTCAAATTCAATAAAGTCTCATATTTAAAGTATACAATACTCATGCATAAGGATTAAATATCTTTCGATTTGAATCTAATTATAGTGTAATTCAAACAAAAGTAAAGTCGAAATTAAAGGTAGCATGAAAGCTTTGAACTAATGATTCCATCTGACAACACACACAAGTATCACGTGTTCTCAAGTTCCTCAACTCGCTTAGCGC
>OU503054.1:6828351-6858241 GCA_912172775.2 Fraxinus pennsylvanica | reverse complement strand
ACAAGATTGATAACGATGTAATTATACGACGTTTTGAGAGTATGAAAACGCGTAGGTTACAATTGTAATAGCATATGGGCTTATTTTTGTTAATGATATGATATTTTGGAATTCTCATTTTTGACCCCACAACGCGAATCGTCTGGGTCCGCCCCTGGTTGCCGTAGTGATTCTTGTAGTGAAAAGTGAGAGAGAGATATTTTAGAAGAATAAGATAAGTTACCATCCCCATATATATGTAACACATAACACATGAAAACTAGGGTCATCCAACAGACTGACATGCAAAAAATATGAACAAATAATACAACTGTGCGGCTCTTGTTTTTGTCTAATATTGGAACAAAGATTGCGGGCCATCCAATAAACTGGCATGCACAAAATATATATGCACAAAACTAGGGTCATCCAATAAATTTGCATGCACAAGATATGCACAAAATATTTGATTAAATAATACAAACGCCGTAGCTCTTGATTTTGTCTAACTTATGGTGCAAAATATTATTATTGTTGTTGTTATTGTTGTTGTTGTTATTTTGTATTTGGCCGTCAAGGTATATCTCAAAACCTTTTTAATAATTGCCGCTTCCTTGTCATTTACAAATGTCTTTTATAACATGTAAACTATCAGATTTATTATCTGATGAAAGAATTCGGAAAAGTAAATCCGATCTTCTAGATCTTGGCACCTCATAAAAAAACTTTTCATTACTATCATTTTCAATATAAATTTCTGATCACCTTTTTGTCAGACGCAACAATCTCTTCTTTCTGTAAACTTCTCTTCGTTTCCCTCAATTGCAAATTTCCTTTTTAATTTGTTCATTCTTTTTATTGAAATAATCATCTTTTGTTGTATATTATATATCTGATTTTAGTTTGTTTTTAATTCATTTGCATGAATTGAAACATATTCCTTAGAGATTTTGTTTTCTACCATTAGTTTTCATTTATTTAGATTTCAATATTTCATTTTGGGATGTCGAATTTTTCATGTAGGAATGAATTTGAATGTTTGTTTTGAAATTAATTGGAGATGATTATAAATCTGAGTTGTCGAATTTAATTTGTTGTATGAGTTTAGATGGTAGTTTGAATTATATGCATTTTGGGAAGTATTGAAATAATAACCCTTCTTAAGTTTTGTAATTGTTGATTAATAGGATTTTCAAATCATAGAAGTGATTGCGTTAATTCTATCCCGTTTAGAATCTGATGGAGGAATTCGGAAAAGTAAATTGGATCTTCTTGATCTCGGAATTTCACAAAAAAAATTTATGGACAGTCGAATTTTTCGTATAGGTATAAATTCGATTGCTTGTTTTGAAATTATTTGGAAATTATTATCAATTTGAGACGACGAATTGAATTTGTTGTATGACTTTAGATGGTAGTTTGACTTACATGTATTTTAGGAAGTACTGAAATAATAAACTCTCCTTAAATATATGTAATTTGAATTATTCTTGCAATAATTCTACCACATTTTGAATAATCTGATGGATGAATTCTAAAATGTAAATTGGATCTTCTTGATCTCGGAATTTCAACTATTTTGATTACAAATTCCTCGTTTTTTTTTATTTTTTATTTTTTATCAAAAGCAAAGATCTCCTCTCAGTAAACTTTCTTTTGTTCCCCTCAATAGGAAATTACCATTTTCTTCTGTTCATTTTTTTTAGTTTAATTCGTAATAATCATCTTTTTTTAAATTATATACTATGCATTCCCCCTTTTATCTATTTGTTTTTTTAATTTCTTTATAATTCATTTGCATGACTCGAAATATATTCTTGAGTGATTTTGTTTTCTACCATTAGTTTTTATTAACTTATCAGTATTTACGTTATAAATTTGACTATTTCAACATGGGATGTTGAATTTTTCATATAGGAATGAATGTGATTGCTTGTTCTCAAATTATTTGGAGATGAATATGAAACTGAGTTGTCGATTTGAATTTGTAGTACGAGTTTGGACAGTAGTTTGAATTATAGGTATTTATGAAGTATTAAAATAGTAAAGCCTTTTTAAATTTTGTTTTTGCCTAATATTTGAAAAATGATTGCAGGCCATCCAGTACACTGGCATGCACAGAATATGCACAAAAAATGCACAATACTAGGTCATCCAATAAACTGGCATACACACGATATGCACAGAATATTTGAACAAATAATACAAACAACCTAGCTCTTGATTTTGTCTAAATTGGGACGAAAAATATTACTTTTGTTTTCATTTTGTATTTGGTCGCCAAGGTACATCTCAAAACCCTTTTATTAATTGTCACCTCTTTGTCCTTTTATCTAACTCTTAGTCATTTACAATTGTCATTTGTAACACGAATACTATCACATTTAGAATCTTATGAAAGATTTTGGAAAAGTAAATCAGATCTCATAAAAAAAACTTTTCATTACAACCATTTTCAATATAAATTCCTCTCGTTTCTATTAAAAGCAATGATCTCCTCTTTGTAAACTTTTTTTCCTTCCCCTCAATTGGAAGTTTCCTTTTTCATTTATTCATTCTTTTTTATTTATTTACTTGTAATAATTATCTTTTTTTTTTTTGTTGTAAATTATATATTTGACATTGCCCTTTTTATCTAATTGATCTCTTAATTTGTTTTTAATTCATATGTGTTGTGTTAATTATTTACAGAATATCTGATGCTAATTGTTGGGAATTCAAGGATCGCGTATCGCTCGATACCACTTGATATGAAACCAACTACCGAATTGAGATGCTGAAGTTATATGGCATAATAATGAAATATTTGATTACAAGCAAAAGAATAAAAAAAAACAAGAAAACATGGTAGAGAAATTTGGAGATTTTATTGTACCAACAATAATAGAAAAATATACAATTGATTCCAAAGTTCTAGTAATCTATTTTCTCACATTATGAAATTGTATAAAAAAATTTAATATTTTAGGAAACATGTAGGGGACATCCAAACCCTCCTAGTAGAGTTGTTGATGAAGTAGGATGTCAAAAAATCGAGTTCAACGAAAAAGGAAGGAAAAACGTGAAAAATCGGAACAGGTACAGGTGGCGTCGTGGAGCCGGGCGTTCTACTAAAAAAATTCCTCTTTTTTTTTCCAATTTGTTTTCTCCATCCTGAATTCTTTTTCAAGTCCAACACCAATTTTCAACTTCCAATGGGCTTCCAAAATAGAATTTCAACTTAACATAGGACTCCAATAGCATTTCGAACTGAATTATTCATAACGTACTTTTCAATTAGAATTCTTCAATTACTTCAATAAGAAATTCGGGTCACACCCAAATTCTAATAATTTCCACCAGGACATGAATTCCATTGCAACAAACAAAATTCCAAAATTTTCTCCAACTGGAGAAAAAAATCCGTCTGTAAGGATTGAGTTGTCTCTTCAACAATAATCAAAACCGATTTCTCTAACCAAATATAAAATATTCCACCTCTTCTAATGAATCAAAACACTACTGTGCAGAATTACCCCAGACTCCCAAAAAATCATAATGATTGTAAAATTCACGAAATCGGGCCATAACACACCCCAGAGCAGAATCAAACCAAAATGCTTTTAAAGAAAGCCCCTTGCTAGATTCTACACATTCTACTACGTTGAGAGCAAGCTCAACAAAATTAGCATCCACATACCTTTTTCCACTAGATTTGTCTTTAGCAATTGAATACAATGGTACCGCAGGTAATAGTGGTGAAGTGGTATTATTCATATTTTCTGAACTCCATTCAGCAGTATTTTTCAAATTCGACTCTTTACGAGCTCCTAAATGTATTGTACCAAATTAAATGTCCATCACGGTATTGAACCTGTGCTGATTGACTCTTTTATATTCTGCATGACCCTGGAAGATGTATAACCGAGACCCTATCTGTCCCTCCAATATGACCTGGGCACCCTTATAAACTTTCAAAAATCAACGTCCATCAAAGAACTCATAACCCTTTGAATCAATGATAGACAATAAGATAAAATTCTTCTTCAAATCTTGAACATATCGAACCTAGCCAAGTGCTCTAATTGTCCCATCCAATAGTTTGAACTGATCGTACCAATTTCAGCAACCCGACAAGGTGTGTTGTATCCCATAAACACGACACTTTTGGAAACAATTTCATATGTAGTAAACAAGTCCTTATTAGATTCGATGTCAGAAATATGAAGAACACACGCCGAATCCAGATTCCAATCATCCTCTAGTTTAGATTTGATATCAGAAATAGCTAAGAGATCTCCCTTACTTACAATGTTTTCTGCGAGGTATGCTTCACCTAAAGTCTCTGATTGCTTCCCATATTGACTTTATCCAACCTTTCTTTATTCTGTAATTTGTAGCAATCATTTTTCAAGTGTCCCTTCTTTTTACAGAAGTTACAAATCTGATTACTGAAAACTACTGTAAACAACAAGACCTTCTCTATCTCTGACCTTTGAAACCAGATGCTTCATCTTCTCTTTTAAAAACAAAGCATCTTACATCTCTTCTACGGTAAAAATATCACAATTATACAAGATCGTGTTTCTAAATGAAGAAAATAAAACGGGCAACGAACACAATAAGATCAATGCCAAATCTTCTTCATCATACTTTACTTCCAAAGTTTCCAAATCAGCGATGATCTCTTTAAATACAATCATGTGATCTTTCAATGATCCTCCTTCTGCCATTTGATGAGAGTATAACTATTGCTTGAAATGTAGCTTACTTGTAAGACTTTTAGTGATGCATAATTGCTCCAATTTCAACCATAAAGCAAATGATGAACCCTCCTTCAAAACGTCCTGAAAAATGGTATTCGATAGATGAAGATGAATGTGAGACACTGTTTTCTTATCCTTCTGTAATTTCTCATCCATGGTCAAAGTTTCGGACATCTTGTCAATTCTCAACAACGCATCATCTAAATCCTGTTGTGTGAGTACTACACGCATCTTTACCTGCCATAGTGAAAATCTGGTGCTACGATTCAAAAGAGGAATGTCATACTTCATGGAAGCCATCACAAACAAAAATATCGAACAAATCAAATCCTGGGCTCTTGTGGAACCACTGAACCTAGGCATTTTGATACCACTTATTGTGTTAATTGCTGAGAAAATCTGATTCTAATTGTTGGAAATTCAAGGATCACGTATCACTCGATATCACTTGATATGAAACTAACCATCAGATTGAGATGTTGAAATTATATGGCACAATAATGAAGTATTTGATCACAAGAAAATGAATAAAAGAAGATAAGAAAATATGGTAGAGAAATTATGAGATTTTATTACACCAACAATAATGGCAAAATATACAATTGATCCTAAAATTCTAGTAATCTATTTTCTCATATTATGAAATTGTATAGAAGATTCTAATATTTATAGAGAATATGTAGGGGACATCCAAATCCTCCTAGTAGAGTTATTGATGAAGCATGATGCTAAAAAAATTGAGTCCAAAATGAAAAAGTAGAGAAAAACAAGAAAATCGCAACAGGTACAAGTGGCCCCACCTCCGGGCGCCCAGGAGCCGGGCGTTCTGCCCAAAATTTTTCTCTTTTTTTTGTTCCAATTTGTTTTCTTCTTCCCGAACTCTTCTTCAAGTCTAATACCAATTTTCAACTTTCAATGGACTTCTAAAATAGAATTTCAACTTAATATAGGACTCCAATAGCATTCCAAACTGAATTTTTCTTAACGTGTACTTCAATTAGAATTTTTCAATTATTTCAACAAAGAATTCGGGTTTTACCCGAATTCTAACAATAAGCATGAATTGAAATATATTCTTTAATAGTTTTGTTTTCTACCATTAGTTTTCATTAATTCAAAATTTTAATATTTAATTATAGGATGTCGAATTTTTGGCATAAGAATAAATGAGATTGCTTGTTTTGAAGTTGTTGGAGATGATTATGAATTCAAATTTTCAAATTGAATTTGTTGTATGAGTTTAGATGGTAGTTTGAATTATATTTATTTTTGGAAATGTTAGGTTTTTAGTGTTCACAATTCTGCGGAAAAAAGGACTAATTTGTAACGTGTTGTACAAGTCAAGGACCAAGGGTGCAATCTGTATAAATTGGGTTACAAGGTCTAGGGTTCGAGCATGAAAAGAAAAGAAATACAGCACCATATTTTCGCTATCTTCTAGCCCAGTTGGCGCTTGAGCGACAACAATAGAAAGCCTATCATTGAGCTCTCATTCGAGCGACAGTCCATCGCTCGCCTGTTGCTGAGCCATCGCTCGAGCGACTAGTTGATTTGGAAAATCCTATTTTGCTGTTTTGAAGTATTTTTTCTGGCCCATTCAACCTAATTACCCTTTCCTATAAATACCCAAGCCTATGCACGAATTGTATGGTGGTTGTTCATTGTGCCTCTTGTCTATAACATATTCAATAGCCTATTCATACATTGATCTCATCCTTTAAATCTTGATTTTATACAACCGCATATTTCGGAGAAACATCAAACCCACTGAATTTGAAATACTACCTACTTCCTATTGGTCATATGAAGGTACTTTCTCAGTTGAACTTCAGAGGCTGCTGGAGGTTGAGAGATGTTGGACTACAAGCTCAGGAAGAACATAAGGCCTTGGAGTAGGTTCTTGGAATTTCATTGGGAAGAGACAATTGTAGAAGATCTTGGAACAGGTCATGGAGCAAACCTTGGAGTTAGTAGAAAATAGATCGGAAAGTCTAGTAGAGTTGGCTAGATAGCATCTGACTGTAACTCACTCCGTATTATCTATAGTGGAGTTAATTGGCTTAGTTCGGAGTTTTAACCCAGTTGGGGTTTCTTCGTCATCATATCGGTGTTTATTATTGCTTTCCTTATTACTGCGATAATTCAACATATGATAATTGAACTTGTATGCTTAATCATCTAGAAACAATTAAAAGTGACTTGTTGCTTTTGATTGATTAATTCCGCACATAGGGTCAAAACTAAAAATGGATAAGTAACTACCATTCGATAACTTAAAAGTCATTAAGTTGGTAACTCGTGAACTGTTAAGTGGTATCTAGAGCGAAACCCGATTTGATTTTTCAAATGGTATCAGAGCACAAATTCGTTACTTGATCTAGATTATCTAGATGAGTAACTCATTATTCATCCCCCCATATTTTGATGGCAGTAATTATGCCTACTGGAAGGTTAGGATGAGAGCTTTTTTAAAATCCATGGATGAGCGGATGAGAGCCTTTTTAAAATCCATGGATGCGCATATCTGGCTTAGTGTTGTGAATGGTTTGGTTGTACCTAGTTCTAAGTTAATAATAAAGTAATCCCCACCCCTATTGCTAATTGGACTAGAGCGAACTTAGATGAATGTAACATGAAGAGTAAAGCCTTACATGCCCAATAGCTAATTGGACTAGAGCGAACTTAGATGAATGAAACATTAAGAGTAATGCCTTACATGCCCAATAGCAGTATCCCCGAAAGTGTTTACACGAGTGTCTATGTATGAGGTAGCTAAAGAGCTTTCAGATATTCTACAGACCACATATGAGAAAACTCAGGCGGTTAAGAACTCTAAGTTGCAGATACTGACCACTAGGTTTGAAGAGATTATGATGAAAGAGAATAAGACCTTTGATGATTTTTTATGTGAGCTTAAATGACATAGTAAATTCTAACTTCAACCTATATGAGAGAATCTCGGAGCCTAAGATAGTCAGAAAAATTCTCAGATCCATACCAAAAAGGTTTAGACTTAAAGTCACGGTAATAGAGGAGAGTGAGGACTTGGATTCCATTAAGATTGAAGAGTTGGTTGGATCTCTCCAGACTTATGAACTTACATTATGTAACCTTAATATTAAGAAGTCAATTTCCTTGAACATCATTAGAGATGAAGATTCTGACTCTACCCATTTAGATTATCCTAATGAAGAAGAGTTAGCTTACCTTGCTAAAAAAATCTGAAAAATGCTTAGGACTAAAAAGAAACCTAAAGAGAGACAACGAGGTGATTCCAGTGAATCTAGAAGGCGATATCAATCTGTGAGATGTCATAATTGTCAAGGTTTTGGCCATGTTAGGAGTGAATGCCCTAGCAGTAGGAGAAATTCAAATAAAGATATGAATGCTATTTTCACTGATGACGAGTTTTGAGAAATCAACTCGTGCGGAAAGTGAAAAATATATTGCCTTTACTACGAGAATTAAGAATGGATCTGATAAGGGGAGTGAGAAGGCTGAGAGCATAAGTAGTAGAGAGAATTCAAAAGAAGATTTTGATAGTGAGGAAAATTCTAATAGTGAGGGAGATATTGATGAGGCTTATGATAGAATCTATGAAGAGATCATTAAGATTATAACAAAAAATAAAGCCTTAAGTACGAGAGTTACGAAACTTAAGTTGGAAAATGAGAAACTTGTTGCGTACATTTAGGAATCTACCTCAATCCCGAGTGAGTTGAAATCCATGAATGAATCTTTAGATGCCCCGGTTAGGAATCTCACTAGTGAGCTTGTAAAGACCTCTAGGAAAGCTAATGAGCTGACAGTTGAAAAGGAAACCTTAGAAATTCAGGTTTAAAATCTTTTGAGTGATCTAGAGCATTCCAAGTCTCAACTTTTTGCTTTTTCTAGTGGTTCTATAAAGCTAGATAACATTTTGGGAATTGGCAAGCCTGTTGGTAACAAGGGGGGTCTAGGATATAATAAAAATGATCATAATGTTGTTAGTACATTCAAGACCACATTTGTCCCTGGTACAACCAGCTTAAACATATGGCTAACCCTGAACCTAAGAATAAGGGATATGTATGATAGATGCCTACTAGACAGCATAGGATATGCCAACCTATGAATAGATATCAACGATCACATACTTTTGGTCCTAGGTTTATCCCTATTTGTTTTCATTGCGGTGAGTTAGGACACATAAAGCCTTGGTGTCGTCATTTTTTCTGAACAAAAATAGAAACTGGAACTTAAATAGAAATAAGAATCATGATTATGTTGGTCAGATTGACTTTCTTATTAATCAGGTAAGTAAATTGACCAAGTAAATGACACATATGACCGAAAATATTCCCATCACTAGGCAAGTTTGATGGAAGAAAAGTGATTTGAAATTTTTTGAAATAGATCACGGTGCTCTTAAAGGTGAGTATTTGCATACCTAACTAATTAGGTATTTTTGGTGCATCCTGGTGTTTTATCATTATGTGACATTGATATATACATGCATCATATTCGTTTAGTTATTTACTAGGTAGAAAACTCATGCATATTTTTTATTTTTATATTTCGTGTGTGTGTGATATTTTTTGTATTTGGTGCATTCATACTTTAAAATAAAAGAAAAATGGAAATCTGAAAAATAAAAAAAGCGGAAAAATATTTTTACAGCATAATATATAATATACTTGAATTTATTTGTTGTGTATATGGTCAACTGACTTGAGTTAACCGATCTAAAGTTCGCTACAAGGGTCATTTTTATTTGCTTAATGAAGAAGAGTCTGCACTTAAGATGTGAAAAATAATTATGAGCTTAAAATATTGAAAGATGTGAAAATAAAATATGCTCAAAGTTAGGGGGAAAAAAAATATCAATACAAAATGACCTTTTATTTAAAGTTCCTAATACGATTTAAATGGTTTGATTTTCATAAGTAGAGGAATGCACTTATTGGCGGTGATGTTTAGCATGTCATTTCTCATAAAATTAAGGTTTGGAGTCCTACTTACAAAGGATTAGTGACACTTTACATACATGGATCATTTATACACTTTACACTCATGGAAGATTTATTGTATATTAGTTATACTTGTACATGCCAACAACAACATTTGTGACAAAAAGAGGGGGAGTCAAGTAAAGTAAATGTTGTGAATGAGAGAATTTTATATTTTTAAAATTTTTTTACTGTAAAGTGGATTGATAGGTGAAGATTTGTTGATTGTATTGCACTTCATACTATATCTACCTAACTGTTTGAATTTTTGATATTTGTGTAATGCTAATATTTTTGTCGGTGTTTCGATTAACATTAGTGTTACGTCTCTTCTAACTAGTGTTGGTATTATGTGTTCAATGATTTTATTATTTCACGTATCATGTGCTTTTATATTGGGTATTTGAATTGTGAATTTCAGAAAACATGTTTAACAAGGAATACAAGAGACATCAGTTTGATGAAACTTGGGTAGTTTGGATTTTGTATTTAGTTTTCCATGACTTATTGTATAGTTTGGTCACAAAATGCCAAATGTGGAGTTTGTTAGGTTTTTAGTGTTGGCAATTATGTGGACAAAAAGACAAATTTGTAATGTGTTGTAAAAGTCAAGGACCTAAGGTGAAATTTATATAAATTAGGTTATGAGGTCTAGGGTTCGAGTATGAAAAGAGGAGAAACACGGCGCCGCATTTTCGCTAGTTTCTCGCTCGATTGGCGCTCGAGCGAGCGACAGTGCATCGCTTGCCCGTCCTGAACCCTCGATCGAATGATAGGTCGATCCAAAAAATCCTATTTTGCTGTTTTGAAGTATTTTTCATGGCCCATTCAACCTAATTACCATCTCCTATAAATACCCAAGCCTATGCACGAAATGTGTGGTAATTGTTCATTGTGATTCTTCTCTATATCATATTCAAGAACCTATTCATACATTGATTTCATCATTTCACTCTTGAATTTATACATCAAACCTATTAAATCCGAAACACCACCTACTTCCTATTGGTCATAGGAAGGTACTTTCTCAGTTGAAATTTGGAGGCTGGTGGAGGTTGAGAGATGTTGGACTACAAGCGAATGAAAAACACAAGGCTTTGGAGCAGGTTCTTGGAATTCTAATGGGAAGTGATAATTGCAGAAGATCTTGAAGCAGGTCTTGGAGTTAGCAGGAAATAGATTGGGAAGTCTAGTGGAGTTGGCTAGATAGCATCTGATTGTAACTCACTCCATATTGTTTATAGTGGAAGTAACTGGCTTGATCCTGGAGTTTTTACCCGATTGGGGTTTCTCCGTCATCATATCGGTGTTTATTATACCTTTCCTTATTATTGCAGCAATTCAACATAGTATAATTGGACTTGTATGCTTACTCATCTAGAAACAATTAGAAGTAACTTGTTGCTTTGATTGATTAATTCCGCACATAGGGTCAAAACTAAAAACGGATAAGTAACTACCATTCGATAATTTAAAAGTTATTAAATTAGTAATCTGTGAACAGTTAAGTGGTATCAAGTGCGAAAGCCGATTTGAGTTTTAAGGAAGTATTTGTAATTTAATTAGTAGGATTTTCGAATCTTAGAAATGATTGCGTCAATTCTTTCACATTTAGAATCATTCGCAAAAGTAAATCGGATCTTCTTGATATCAGAATTTCATAAAATATTTTATGGAAACCATTTTCAATATAAATTTCTCGTTTTTTTTTATCAAAACAAACGATCAATTCTCTCTGTAAACTTCCTTTTGTTCCCCTCAATCGAAAGTTACCATTATCTTACGTTCATTTTTTAAGTTTAATTCGTAATAATCATCCTTTTTTTTGTAAATTATATATTTGGCATTGTCCTGTTGTTTATTTGATCTTTTGATTTCTTTATAATATTTGCATGACTCGAAATATATTCTATAGTGATTTTGTTTTCTACCATTAGTTTTCATTAACTTAACAGTATTTATGTAATAAATTTAACATTTCGTTATGTGATATCAATTTTTTTTATAGGAATGAATGTGATTGTTTGTTCTCAAATTATTTGGAGATGATTATGAATTTGAGTTGTGGATTTGAATTTGTTGTTTGAGTTTAGACAGTAGTATGAATTATATATATTTGTGAAGTATTAAAATAATAAACCTTTCTTAAATTTTGTAATTGATTTTCGAGTCTTAGAAGTGATTAAATTATTTCTCTAATTAATTTAAGAGAAATTTGTCATTGTGATCTCCAAATATTATCTCTACGAGCACCTTTAATCCCCATTTAAAATGTCGTGATTTTATCAACCCATTCATCCCGTTTAAGTACTCACCAGCTCCAAATTTCCCTTAATTCAACTAAAACATTCAACAATAAGTCCATTGAAAACTGATGAAAACGAGAGAAGGTTTAGTGCAGCTAACGAGCTGCAAGTTCAGCAAAAATCTTATTTCATAAAGGGGCAAAATTAACATAGTGAGAGTCAATGTTTTATACAAGGAAATACCCAATAAAACAATGACACCTGGACAACAAACTTAACTAATTATGGTAAGGAAAATACACGTGAATGAAAGGAAGAAAATCAACACAAAGCTGAAGTGAAACTGAGGTAACAATATTATTCTTCATCCCCCCCGCAAGCTGGCAAATGATGAATATCCCCAAGGCCCAGCTTGCCAATAAGAGTATGAAATTGAGGATGAGACAACGCCTTCGTGAAAATATCCGCAAGTTGATGAGAAGAAGAGACGAACTTGGGAAGAACAAAACCTTCTTTAAACTTGTCTCGCACGATGTGACAATCAATCTCGAGATGCTTTGTGCGTTCATGAAAAACAGGATTAGCGGTAATATGAAGAGCAGATTTATTATCACACCATAGCGGAATAGGTAGTGGGAGTTGGATCAGAAAATCAGCAAGTACATAGCTGATCCAGCGAAGTTCACAAACTGTTGCAGCAAGGCTCCTATACTCTGCCTCAGCAGTGGACCGGGAGACGGTAGTTTGTTTCTTTGTCTTCCAAGAAACGAGAGTAGTACCCAAAAAAATGCAAAAACCAGTAAGGAATCGCCTGGTATCCACACAAGAGGCCCAATCTGCATCCGAATAAGCTGTCAAAGAGAGATCATCCTGAACAGGGAAAAACAGCCCCTGTGAAGGGCAACCTTTCAAATATTTGAGCAAGTGAATAGCGGTATCCCAATGGACTTGGCAAGGGTTGTTGACAAACTGACTTAACTGCTGAATGCCATAGGTAATATCAGGTCTTGTCAAGTTTAAGTACAGAAGTCTGCCAATCAGACGCCTATACCGTGCCGAATCCGAAAAGAGTGTACCATCATTCTGAGATAACTTCGTGCCAGGTGGAATAGGAACTTTAGTAGGTTTTGCACCAGCAAGACCCACATCATCAATGATATCCAAAATGTATTTCCGTTGATTCACATAAGTACCAGTTCTGCCTCTAGCGATCTCAAGTCCCAGGAAGAATTTTGCATACCCAAGGTCCTTGATAGTAAATTGAGAATTTAAAAACTTCTTAACAGATAATATATCTGCCTCATGTGTTCCTGTGATCAAGATATCATCCACATAAATCAGGAGGAAAACACAATGATCTGAAGATTGGTGGATAAAGAGGCAATGATCATGCTGGGACTGACGAAAACCATAACCAGTAAGTTTGTGACATAGCTCAATATTCCACTGTCTCGAAGCCTGTTTTAGACCATACAGGCTTCTCTTTAATTTACAAACTTGACCAGATTGAACCTTATCATAACCAGCCGGTGGAATCATGTAGATTTCTTCATCAAGAAATCCATGTAAAAAGGCATTATTTATGTCAAGCTGATGAATAGGCCATGATTTTGCTGAAGCAATAGCAAGGAGAATACGGACTGTGACCAATTTCGCCACAGGTGAAAAACATTCGAAGAAATCCACCCCCTCCATTTGATCATATCCTTTTGCTACTAACCGTGCCTTGAATCTATCAATCGTGCCATCTGGGTTAAGCTTGAGTTTATATACCCATTTAGAGCCAATGGCTCTCTTTCCAGCAGGTAACCAAGTCAACTCCCAAGTATTATTTTGTTCCAAAGCCTGTAACTCTTGATTCATGGCCTGAACCCAATTGTGGTTCTTACATGCTTGATGATATGTACGTGGTTCTTGAACATTCGATACATTAGCCAAAAAAGAAACATATGCATGGTGTAGAAAAGGTGAAATAGAATAAGGAAAAGTGGTAGGAGTATGTTGTGAACTGAAATTGGCAAGACCAGAAGCTGTTAGGACATTAGCAATAGGATTCACTGAAGTGTCAGTAATATTAGTGATAAAATCATTCATCCAGAGAGGTTTAGCTCTCAACCTGCCACTTTGTCTAGTCCCTTGTACACTAACTGAGTCATGAGTAGGAGAGTCAGAGAATGGAACCTGAATGAGAGGCACATAGTGAGGATCAGAATTTGAGGATTCAGGTGTATGACCAGTAGAGGTTGAGTCTGATATGGGGTCTAAAAGGGAATCTGAAACACTCTGATCAGAGTTGGAGGATATTGTAGGTAATATAGTGGGGTCATCAAAATTTGACTCAACTGGTAATGGAGTTTCAAGAACAGGCTGAATTTGAAGCTGAAAAGGAAAAATGTTTTCATAAAAGATAACATCCCTAGAAATATGAACCTGTTTGGAAGTGAGATCAAACACTTTGTAAGCCTTTTGACCTGGGCTAAAACCAATGAAAATACACTTATGAGCCCTCAATTCAAATTTATCTTTGTGTGGTCTGGTATTTGTGATATAGCACAGACAGCCAAAGGTCTTTAAGAAATCAAGATTTGGTTTATTACCATACAGAATTTCATAGGGACTCTGCCACTTTAAAACAGAACTAGGAATTCTGTTTATGATGTAGGTTGAAACAAGAATGGAATATGACCAGAATTGCTTAGGTAAATTAGCTTGAAACATGAGTGACTTGGCCATATCTAACAAATGCCTGTGCTTCCTTTCAACCACCCCATTTTGTTGTGGAGTGTAGACACATGATTTCTGATGCAAAATACCAAAGGCTCGAAGTAAATTCTGACATTCATGGCTAGTAAATTCACTGCCATTGTCAGTCCGTATAGTTTTGACATTTTTCTCAAATTGATTCTTAACCATGATAAGAAATGATTCAAGAGTTTTGGCAGTTTGAGATTTTTGAATTAACATAAACGTCCATGTGGCTCTTGAGAAATCATCTACTATAGTAAGCATGTAAGGAGTACCGGTAGGAGTGTATTGTCTATAAGGACCCCAGATATCGATGTGCAAGAGTTCGAAAATAGAACTGGTATGAATCTGAGAATTTTGGAAGGTTAATCTACTTTGTTTAGCTTTATGGCAAATGTCACATGGTTGTAGTGGTTTGATGGCAGAATTGTTGCATAAAGGTCGAAGGAATTCTAGATGTTGTAAACATTGATAAGAAGCATGACCTAATTTATTATGCCAATCAACAATAGAAATAGAGGAAGCTTTATTCACATAAAATCTTTCATCACCAGACATCAGTTTCTCAGTAGACAAATCATGACATAAACTACCCTCTCTATCACAAACTCCTATCTCCTTTCCCTGGAAACTACTTTTATCAAATGTATATAACTTTCCACTTAGCTTTCCAATTGCTAGTGTCCTTTCATCCTTCAGGTCCTGTAGGAAGCAATGAGTAGGATAAAAAGTAAATTTAACTCTAGCTGTTTGAGTTAATTTAGGAACAGATAGAAGGTTGAATTTAAATGAGGGAATGTGCAAAACATTAGTCAAGATCAGTCTCTGGTTTAAAATGATAGATCCAGTGTGTTTAACATGTTTAATGGACCCATCAGGTAAGCAAACTGCAGTGGATTGTGTAATAGGTTTAACACTGGTCATTTTGTTTATGTCTGTGCATATATGATTTGAAGCACCAGTATCAATTATCCAAGTCTCACATCCAAAATCATCAAGTGATGCAAAAGCCATGTATTGTGAATAGTCATTGAGGTGTGCAAAATTAATTTGACTTCCATTATCAATCAGCAGTTTTCCTTTTAGCATTTTCATCAACTCTTGCTGCACAATGTCTGTTATATTTCCAGAAGATGCTTCACTCTGTTGATTCATTCCTGCTGCCTTTCCCTCAAGATCAAGTGGTGAATTACTCATGTTTATCACATTATTTGCCACAGCTTTACCTCCATACTCCTTAACCCTCTGTTCTCTCAATCCTTTGTACCAATCCGGATATCCAATCAGCTTGAAGCAATTTTCCTTTGAGTGACCATTAGCATGACAATGTTCACAGAATGGCATTTCAAAATTGCTATTAAATCTCTTATTGATTCCTCTTCCAAAGGAGGTATTAGGTTTCCCACTAAATCTACCATTCCAGCCTCCTCTTCCTCTGAAATATCCATTACCTCTGTGATTGTTTGGTGACGCCATCATAGCTGCATCATCAGTAGCTTCTGGGTAAAGAACATGTATCTCTCTTTGTTTTTCAACTCTTAAAACCATAGAGTAGGCTCTGTTTACTGATGGTAAAGGATCCATCACTAACAACTGATTTCTTATATTATCATAGGTGTCATTTAACCCCATTAGAAATTGCATAAGCTTATTGAATGAGGCAAGTTCAGATACCTCCTTCGCAGCCCCGCAAGAACAGATTGGAATGGGCATTAAACACGCGATTTCATCCCACAATTTTTTGAGTTTAGTGAAGTACTTTTCAATTGACAATGATCCTTGAGTGGAGCTGCTGATTTCTCTCTGTAATTGGTAAAGAAGAGGTCCATTACACTCCCCATACCTTTCTTCTAATTCAACCCATAACTCTCTTGCCGAAGTCGTGTAGATAAAAGCATCGACGATTTCTTTTGATATCGAATTCAAAATCCAAGATCTAACCATACAATCCACTCGATTCCATTGATCAAAATTTGAAGAAGTTTCAGCTGGTTTTCCACATTTTCCATCAATAAATCCTAATTTCAATTTTGCACCAAGTGCAATTTTAATCGATCGACTCCAACTGAGGTAGTTTTTACCTGTTAATGGTGAGGTAAGTAATATCATTCCTGGATGATCTGATCCTTGTAGATCCAATGGATCTCCATTGCCATAATCCTTCTCAAAAGCTTCCTGATCTACTGGTAATCCGTGTGCTCGTTCACGAGCTATTTCCGTCTCCATGATTAACGCAAAATTAGATGATTGAGCTTAGGATCTGGGTAACCCATGGAGCTCTGATACCATGATGAAAACGAGAGAAGGTTTAGTGCAGCTAACGAGCTGCAAGTTCAGCAAAAATCTTATTTCATAAAGGGGCAAAATTAACATAGTGAGAGTCAATGTTTTATACAAGGAAATACCCAATAAAACAATGACACCTGGACAACAAACTTAACTAACTATGGTAAGGAAAATACACGTGAATGAAAGGAAGAAAATCAACACAAAGCTGAAGTGAAACTGAGGTAACAATATTATTCTTCAAAAACAAATAGAGCATGAGAAATACATAATTTATTCGATTGTTTAATGCACTATATTACACCATGTTAAGAATTGAACATAAAATGACAGTGGATAATTTTAGGTTAATACACTGTTACGATTAATTAATGTTATTGTGATCATTGTTTCACCACTATTAATATGCAAACTTCTCTTATAAGCCCTAAATTCATCTTTTTCTATGCCCATTCTTGTTTTATTCTTAATTTTCTTGAAAAATCTAATTCAGCGCGACGAAGACTCTTATTCATCATATTAGATTGAATAAAAAGTTCATTATAAAATTATAATAATAAAAAACTAGATAGATTGTATTATGTTGGTCTCACATCTTGCAAATAAAAATATTCGACAATTTATGCAAAAAAATCGAAAGATTTGAGACAAGAATGCTCACTTTTGTAGGTTGGAGACCCAAATACTATTATTTTCCTTTCATAGATTTATTTATTTTGCTACAAACCTTACTATTAACAAGCGATGTAGGTTTACAATGATTATATTTATTTATGTTTAATTAAAATTCACTAATCAAAACCTCATTTTTGTTTTTTTTGCAAGAAAGTTAACTTTTTACTTGAAAGCACAATCCTTAATTATCATTAAAAAGCTAAAATCCAATTTCTTAGCTGTGGTAAATCATGAATCTTAATTCATTGAAGTATGAATACATTCAAAATTAAGTTTTTATTTTTATGAAAAGGATTAGATTTGGTTGTTATTTTTATTTTATTGATGTATTTACTGACTATGAGGTATAATGGCCTTTTTAAATTAAGTTTTTTTTCCTACATATTAAAAGTTAGTGTAATTATATTTACATAGTAGTTTTTGTTGATTAATCCAATATTTTCTTAATTTTTCACTTATATCCTCAACTTTATTCGATGTATTTTTCTTCAAACTTTTATTAATTAGTACATCTTATTCTAGTAAAAAGTCTTATTTATGTCCCTCATATTTTAAATAAGAAGATAAACAATAAATAAAAAATCTGGACATAATATTTTTCCATGCAAATGGAATATTTGGATGAAAACTGTTATGAGATACAAGACGGGCTAGTTAATTATAAATTAAAGATAAGATTGTGAAAAAAAAAGTTTGCAAGATAAGTGCAAAAATAAGAAAACATAGAAATTTTTATCGCAATTAAAATGTGGTGTAGTCTGTTGTTTCAATATGATTACCCTAAATGCTAAAATGGAAAAAAATCAAGTGTGAAGACCTAATATTAAGAAAAATTGACCAAAATGCAAATTTAAGTAAATGTTGGAGATGTTGGGACCAATTTCATTTCAAACGAATAAATAGTGTAGGGGAATTAGAAGTCAAATATAAACCAAGGACACATGGTAAACATTTATGGTATTCTTCTTTTCTTTCAATGGATAAGTCCCCTAGAGAAAGCAGCTTTATTATTTACGAGCAATTGCATTCCATTCCGTTCGAATTTAGTGATATATAACAAAGCATACACTTAAAGCTAACCACAAGGCAAGCCCAAAACTCCACGCTTAGGATTATGCATACAAGCAGTGGCGGGCACATACATTTTGAGTTGGGGGCACAATCAAATTCAGTACAAATTGAATACTTTTTATTTTTATTTTTAAATGATTCATACTCGACAAAAGAAAATGCAGATTTACATTTAATACGAGAAAATGCAAATTTAGGTTCTAATTAGTTGACAATTTGATTGGAAAGTGAAGATTTGTAGTAGATGTTATAATTTGTAGATAAATTATATACAAATTTTAAAAAATTAAAAAAGTTCAGATTTTGATAAAAAGCATAGGGAGAGAGAGAAAGAGAGAGAAAAAAATCAAATTTATTTTGATTTATCTCTATATGATGGGGATTAAAATTAGATTTTTAGTAAATTTTGATAAAAGTTGAAAAGTTATGGATTCCATAAAATATTTTATTAAAATGAATTATTAACTTTGATTTATATTAAAATTTAAATTTCAATAGATACCAAATAAAATTTTATATTAAAAAAATAGAATTTCAAAAGTTGGAAAGGTCACGAGACCCCAAGACCCCTGGGTCCGCCAGTGGATACAAGAACTTGAGCATGTTGCATAGCCTACTCTTGTAACAGTAGCAATGCAGTTTGAAACGTACTGAATGGTGTCAAGAATTATGTATCGAACCCATACCACTTGTTAGTAAATAAAGGAACGAGAACAATATCGCAATATGAAAATCAAATATACCACGACGAGAAGAGGAGAATTTTATTAATATCAACAATGGAGGATTGCAAATTACTGTGTACAACGTAATGATTGATTTTTCCAGTGATATACTCCTCATATATATAATGCTAAGAAGGGAATAATATGGGGTGGAGGTCAAGTATAACAAGTCTATACAATAATAGAGTGTTTGGGATAAAATAAGATTCAAAAATCTGTCCAAAATCATGAACTATTCAAAACTAGATAAAACCACTGCTCGAGCAGCGGTCTCTTGGACGTCGAGCGGTGGCCGGCCGTTTGAATGGACTTCTAATGATTAGCAAGCGTTGGCTTCCTTGTTCTCGCCCAGTGAGCGTCCGGCACGACGCTTCCTTCTCCTTGCACGATTTCTTCTTCTCCTATTACAACTTGGACTCCATCAAGTCCAAAACAATTTTCAAACTCCTAACAGAACTCCTAAATTGAATTCCAACTAGAATTTTCATATGGACTTCAACTAAAATTCTCAAATTGGCTTCAAATAAAATATTCAAATAGACATTCAAATAAAATTCGGGTCATACTCTAATTCTAACAAATAGTTTGAGCTCCACCGTCATCATAGTAATTGTAGTAGTGAGAAATGAAAAGGACACATTTTTAAAAATATTAGTGTAGGCACGTGCGATGCACGTGCTGCAGTTTAGTTGGGTATTTAATAGCGTATAGTGATTTTAAGTAATTTTTTCAGTTAATGTTCAAAGATAAAACCTGTCTCATTTTGGTCCAAACTAATATAAAAAATAATTAGAAGATGTTTAGAAAATTTACCAAGTATGGTTCAATATGGATTGCAATAATCAGCCTCGCGTATGTCAAAGAATACAAGTTATTGCTAATATAGTTACTGGTATCTGTAATTACTGGTGGTGATAAGAATTTTTTTAATGCGGTAATTACAGGTAAAAAGGAATTGCTAATCCTCACACACATTCCACACTTTTAATAGGACTACATACTGGATTGGCACATTCCATGAGTTGTTGTGCCTTATGAACACTGTTGCTACAATCATATATTCTAAATTTTCACTCATGAAAATTTACATGAAAGAGGTACCAGTCACAACGTGCATTTTCATTCTGAATCAATATAGAATTGCATATTATCCATGATCTACCAGCTATTGGTACATTGCCAGTCTCAGTGCGCGCACGCCTTTTTTTTTTCATTACATACCCCTAGAAAACACATCATAAATCTTAAGATTGCAAGCTTATAAGGAATGGGGGCACGTTTTAAAATTTTACCAGATGAAGGAACGTACACTGTTGTTTCTTAAATTAAACTTAGTCTGATCATTATGAGGTTCAATATTCAAGACAACAAAAAAACACACTTATGTAAGATGACTGTTTTCTTAGTAATTAGTGCAACTAATTTTCAAATGAATTAAAAGGCCATACTGAGTATAACAAATCATGTATAAGTATTAGTCGACTCCTCATTCCCCAATATCTGCAAATTCTTAATCTAAAGTCACTAAAGATGTCAAGTGTAAAAATTTATCTACCTCGTGAAAAATAAAACGCTGAAGGCGAATGACTACCTGAGCAAGATCTTTGCCAGTGACCACGGCAATACAAGCTGAGAGATATTGACAAAGAATTGCAACACAATTAAATATAAGCATGAGCAACACCACATAGGAACTGAAGCGAGCTCCCCCATCAACAGTCGTTGCCCACTTTCCAGGGTCTACATATCTGATAGCAATCCAAACCACAGGTACAGTAGAAGCAAGAACCCGCGGAAGAACATTTGGCCAATGGTCTATGGTTAAAAGTCTCTGATTCCATTTTTTAATTAATCAAATGTAAAAACTTAGCATTATCCTCTTGAGCGTTCACACTTCCAGTGTAGCTGGAAAAATGACCAAACATTACCAAGCTCAGTTATTATATATTCCCGTTGCAAACAGAGGATGCATTCCAACCTTTAAAAAGGTGGGTATGAAATCAATTAGCAACCCCTGTATTCAAAAGATAACCAAAACTTATAACCTGCACATCTTCCAAGAGGTCTAGTTCACGATCATGCACGGTCATCCATACAAATTCCAGTATCATTTCATGTATGGCCCTGGTTTCTTGTATAACATCGACAGGGGTTCGAGGTTTTTTGGGTTTGAATAGATTCTTCATTGTACTGCTTCTAGCAACGTTCTTAACAAGGTTCCTGAAATTCGAAGAAGAACCCAATACCTTCCGTTTCGCATCAGCATTCCTGATCACAACAACCATCTTTTTCCTGTTAATGGAATCTGGTGTTTGAGATTCCACAAGCATAATAGCGTCAGGAAAAAGATCACAATTTTTCCGAAATGCCCAATTATTGTTGCATAACAAAAAGTTACTAAAGATATATATAATTTGAGATTCCTGAAGAAATTCTCACCAAAAAAAAAAAAAAAAAATAATGAATACAAAACTAACAGGGGACCAACTTTAATTCTGCCAGCCATTTTTTCACAACCTCGATTCAGCAAGTTCAACGGCTCATCTAAAATTAAACAATTGCAATTGTTGTGTCCACTTATTTATCTTTCTTGTTAAAAAGAAACCCTATAGTTTTACCATGTTATATTCTGCAAGCTAGTTCACAGAAAAGTACACCATCACTATTAATTAATCTTCTCAAAATCAACACCACACCATTCCTGAAGCACAACAATCTCAGGAGCATCTTCTTTCCAATAGCGTAGGCATGAAATGCCTGCTTAATATTCCCCCCAGAGAAAAAGAAAAAGATAACTTAGAAAAGAAACGAAAACAAAATCACAATTTCAAACGCGCTATTAGTATTAATTTGATTACAATTCAACTTCCCAGTTAAAAAGCAAAATTATCCTTTCTCAGTTCATCAAAATGAGGGTACATGAAGCCAAAATGAGGGGCTAAAATGGTCTCCTTCAAAACCTCATCATAATTTCATTAAATTAAAAATAACAACGAAGGCATAAATGTGAATTCTCTCAACATCTTCAACATAATAAAATATTACGTTATTTAAAAAAAAAAAAAAGTATGATCAGAACACAGATTTATGACTCCTATTAGGGATGTAAAGCAACCCTCCGTCGAGTCAAGTATGTATGCCTAATCGTCACCAAATGTGGTCTACTTCCCTGCACCTGTAAACATTAGTTGCAAAATTGTTAGGCATAACACTAAATTTTACACAAATAAATAACTTTGTTACCAAATAAGACATTCACGTCACATACGAGGTTGATATGCAAAAGCTAAGAAATTTAAACATTTTTCCACAACTCCAATTAAAAATGCTATTAGATATATACTGTAAAATGACGGTTAGACCTATTTTTTTTAATCTTTAGGCAATGAAGCATATAAATCATAGAGAAAGTTGAAAAGTCTTACAATCATAATCATATTAATACAGCGAGTTGAATTAAATTACGTTATTAGAATTAATATTTAGGAAACAAGAGCCAAGTCCTTTCTACCAAGAAAATCAGCATCAACTCACTTCAAATATTCTGACTATATGGAATAATGTATTCATCTAGAGTGATGATCGTCGCCCGGCTATGTGCTAGAGAGGCTATTGTACAATGAAATCAGAAATCATTTTTCTTCATTAGACAATGTGGCAATGACCCCACTGCCACACAAACCGATGATTTGTTCAGATGAGGAGAGTTACTCGAGGCGATAATATACATTGATAAGCATACAAAAGTATACATAATTTTGTAACGTCTAAGAAATATTACAGGAAAATATTTAGTGCAGGTGAAGTGCAAATTGTCAAGAGTCCATAAAACGGAACAGGAAGTACATACCAGCAGCAAACATGCCTGGCTTCCCACTGGCTTCCCAGGAGTTCCACGTCCTCTTCCTCCACCTCCAAAGCGACCACCACCTCCTCGATTGCCACCTCTAAAGTGACCACCACCACTGCGGCCACCTTCACGTCAGCCTCTAAAACGACCCCCACTGTCCCGGTCACCACTCCTTCCACCTCTGCCACCACCAGCACTATCACCTCTTGGCTTAGCCTCTTCCACTGACAAGGAACTCTCCCTGAATTCAGATCCATCAAGTTCCAGAACTTTTTTGAAGGCATCACTCTCCTTAAAATCAATATATGCTATCCTGTGGCAGGAACCATAATGAATTGGTCATTAGAAAAAAATATAGAATAGAAGACACGAGTCTCAAAGTCTGTTGTGTTGTTATTAAATAACCAACAAAGATCTGATATTTTAACGTTAACACTTCAACTGAACTGAAACAGTAACAAAATACAAACCCTTTAACACCACCATCTTGATATTTTGGAATGGAAACTCTTGTCATTTCACCACAGGAACCAAAATGATCTTCCGAGCACTTCTAATCTGCAATTCGGATATTCGTATTCAGCAAAAAAATTCACCAACAGAGGAAATGAAAAAAAAATTAATCTCACATAACGGAGAAATAAAATGTATGTGCTACACATGCCTTGCCTTCACCATCATATTTATCAAAACTGCGATCAAATATTGTTTGCCCTTGAGGAGTCCTCCCCCCTTCTGGTACGAGTTCTCGTTGCCACTAATCTGGTGAAGAGATTGAAGTAAATACGCTTAAACATGACTAATGCCCATTAAGAAAATACAAAATGGATTTGATGACTGGAAGGCAAGATAAAATGTCCACACCAATTGATATTATAAAGAACTTGTTTTATTGGTTAGAACCAATCCATTATATTAACGTAGAAGAATTACAAATATTTACACGAGGATCTGAATCTTTAAAACATAGTTGTCCTAGCGTATACGTAGTTCAACTAAATATGGTACAACAAATCGCTTCCAATTTAAAAAAATGATTTATAGTTCTGTAAAAGATATCAATTTTAACGTGATCTTAGGAAATTTGTCGATTTCACATCAACACGTTTTGGAAGTTTTATATATTACTACATATCTAATTCGCACACTAATTAACATCACAAAAGCAAAAACAAAAAAAATCAAGAAAGAATTTCAGAATTTGGAAACACGCAAAAATTAAGAAAGAGAATTTTTGCATACACAGAGAGAGAATAGTAGATACCTGCACCGGATTCAACTGGGTTGCCAGAATTTGTTAGCATAGAAGGGTTAAAGTCGGGTGTTTCTTTGAGTTTAATACTTATGGGATCTTGTGGGTTGTTATGTTCGAACAAGGATGGAAGGTTCATGCAGCCATTTGGGGAACCAGCATAGAGAAGCTGATGGGTTTTTGGAGTACAAAATAGAGGAATGGGTGTGATTTATTTTGAAGTTAAACTAAGAAAAATGTAGAAAATAATCGGCTTTATGCGCTGATTGTTCTTATTCTTTTTAAGTCATAGCTCAACTTTGATAGTTTGTTCGAGAAATCATCACACATAGAAGGGGACATGGATGTGCACCCTCAAATCCACATACAATAACCTAGGGTAATTATGACATTTTTTCTTCTTCAAAGAAATGGAGAATGGTAAAGCAAAGTCATCAAATCATTCTTATCATAGAAGGATACTAAGTAATATGATAGAAGGATGGACCACAGGTGACCTCATGTAAAGATAATGCACTGGAGAAGGAAAAAGTAAATAGAAATTTGTAAATAAGGCCGAGAAGGTAATGGCCAGCAGCCCCATTTGGAACCTGCAATTATGAGAAACTAACTATGACCACTCCACCTCAACAAAGGAATACATTAACTAATGATCATTATAGGCAAAAGAAGAGCGGTAAACAGTATCACATAGTTCAAAACTGGAATTAAGGCAATAAAACAAATATTAAAGAAGTACATACATGCCATAAAACTAACATCAAAGAACGGTGAAACATGTTATATGGTATACCTCTGCAAAGGACTCGTTAGGGGGTGTAATGCTGCTTCAGCTTCATACAGAAGATCCATCTGAAAGCATGACAGCGCAAACAAGTAGCGGCATTGAGCCATATATGTGTTCATTCAAACAAGTAAAGACAGAGATAGCAAGTAGAGAAATAACATAAATAATAAAATTCCAGGGAAGATGCTCAGACAACAAAAGAGTGCTTCTTTTGGGTGAAACCAAGTGGTCTGATCCAGTTAGAAAAAGAGAAGATCATGTCACAACATACCCTTCAAAATGTAGTATGCACTATGTGACTGATTGTTTTGCAAGTAACAGCTGGCAAGTAGCTGCAAAATTTGTCTGCATTAAACATGGTACTTCAATAAGGAGACAAATCTATGATAGTCGAATTTAGTTTACGCCGTCAATCTTTATAATAAATTACTAAACAAAAATAATAAAAGCACAAACTCATAGACAAATAGACCCAATATCACAATATCTAATATAATATGAAGCATTAACATTTACTTTGTAGAGTAAACAGCATCAACAGGACATCGTCCATCTTTTTCATATCACAAAATGTTAAGGCTAAGGTAATTTTCTTTATTAAACATATGATTCCACTCTATTAACTATATAGCTTCTACACCCATAACGAGCATCAAAATCCCAAATATTTTTAAAGTGGAATTAAAACTAAGCAAAAAAAATCGTCTGTTTACATAATTATTTTAAAGATTCTATGTTAAAAGTGAATACCTCATAGGGGGAACTCGGCGCAGAGGCGTTCACACATGAAAAGGGTCCCCCCAAAATTACACATGCCAGCATCAACTCGTGCTCATTCCCTTCCCTATTCTCTCTCAACTACAAGTACAAACACCACCCGTAAAATAATAATAATAATAAATCAAATTGACATTTACAGTAATTAGTTAATAAAACCTACCAGTTCATTAAGCTGATTGACATAATTGGAGAAAGCATCTTTCACGAGATTTGGGATTTCTTGGTGGTAGTTTCAAGAACTCACACGGCTAGGAAGTTTTGCTTTGCAGAGTAAAACATAGGCTTCTTTAACACACCATTCAAACGACATCGTCTTAGTTGACGATTCAAATTGTTGACATCTGTCCATTCCAAAGAGCCTCTTTCATATAGTTAGGATTAGGAGATACAATTTACAGCATGTTAAAAATACCTATGGACATCTTATCAAAGCAAGAATCTCTTGATAGACGACATTTTTTGTGCATCTATTATGTGCAGTAGATTTGTCAGATGGCTTTATCAAAACTTTTATAGATTTACTTGTTTTGACTCTAGACAAAGCAACATATAATTGCCCATGAAAAAATACAGATTCCGGAAACCCAACGAAGTCTAAAGTTTGACCTTGTGATTTATTTGTTGTTATTTCAAAATATGGACGAATTGGGAATTGAGTCCTTTTAAAAGGAATTGAAGATTTATCACTATCAAGTGGTATAAACGGAATCCTAGGTAAAAATACTCGCTTTTCACGATATTCTCCAATAGCAATTTATTGAACTTGTAATTTATTTATTGTTATTGCAAAACAAGGACGTATTGGATACTGAGTCCTTTTAAAAGGAATTGAAGTTTTATCACTTTCAAGTGGTATAAACGGAATCCTAGGTAAAAATACTCGCTTTTCACGATATTCTCCAATAGCAATTTCTGCATCAATTACATTTCTTTCGAATCTTCGACAAAGAAGTCTTGTTCAATTACATAAACCTTCGAATTGGTTAATATTTCGAAGTAACATAACAGGACAATTTTCTTTCAATGTGAGTTCATGTGGTGGAATACCATTTGGAGTTTAACGCGTTTAAAAAATCTTCTTGGATACTTTGTTCGGATCTGTCGATGGATTCATCAAAGCTATAATATGTAAATATTTTCCCATGAATTTCTTTGAGTAAAATATTATTTATTTGATCTACACATTCATTTTTTGGTGTCAAGATGACTCTATTAATCATAGTATCTAGATTTTCCATATAATTGTATATATTCGGAAAAACCACATTAATCAAATGTTTCAGAGATTGAAATTCGTCTTCAAACTGTACCGTTATATCAACTGGAAGTGTAATCATCTGACATGAGTGTTCTTTCTCTGTACCATTTCCGATACGAAGTAAATAATTACAGAATAATGGATCCAATTGAGCTATCATATTCTGTATCAATGGTAAACAGGTAAAAAAAGGCGACAAATATGAAAAAACTAAACTCGCTTTCATTATGTCTTCTTTTTTGTCTCTTTGGACAATTGGTAAAACTTGTTGAAAATTACCACCTAATACAATGACTTTTCCACCAAACGGTACATCTATTTCGTTTATATTTCTTAACATTTTATCTAGAGCTTCCACGGTGTGACGATTCACCATTGGTGCTTCGTCCCAAATGATTAATTTAATCATTTTGAAAAGATCTGCCAATGCAGACCGTTTCCTTATTGAACAACCAACACCATCATTTATATCTAAGGGAATTTTAAATCTAGAATGTGCAGTTCTACCACCTGGTAATAAGGAAACTACTCCAGAAGAAGCTGTAGCTATAGCAATCAGATTTCTTGAGCATACAGCTGCAAATAAAGCTTTATATAAATATGTTTTACCTGTACCACCAGGTCCATCGACAAAAAACTTTCCATTGTCATCATTCAAGATTCGGTGCAAAATTGTATTATAAGCATACATTTGCTCTTTATTTAAAGAATTTGTATTGAAACTGTCGTTTTGATTACCACCATTCTTTAACTATTCAGAAATCATGCTAGCCAAGGTTTCGTCTTGTCCCATGCTTATATGAAAGGACACTAATTGGTAATCATTTATACTTTTGTTCAAGGGTTCTAATATAGAATGCATACATTTTAATGCTTTTATTTTAGAATCGTTAAATGACATACCTTGTTGTATGAAATCTTCAAACATATAACTTTTAAACTTATTCCATAACAATTGTGGATTGTTAGGATTACAAAATGTTAATATGGTAGCAAATACCCTTCAAAGTGAAGAGGGCATTTGATAAACAATCACTTCTGCTAAACACAGCTCACAATTATTATCTCCACTTAATAAACCATGTAAAAGAGCTACTTCATGAAAGGTGGATGTCAATGTAACATTTACGGTTCTTAATTGTTGAAAAGAAGTTGATCCTTTAATGTGATATAACAAAGGGCATAAATAATATATTTCACCTTCAGATGGATTAGCTGTAACTATTCTACCAATTACATTTTTTTGTTTTCTAGGAGTCCAAATTCGTTCGTTTGCATCCCACACAAAATAAGCTTTTTCATTTGTAATATTAGTACGAAAAAATTCAGTTAACGTTGTTTTTCGTGTATAATCTCTACTTATAACCGATTGTAGATTATCACTATCTTTATAAGTAATTAATTGATGGTCTTCGAGATGTAATTGTAATGAAAAAACTGATGGAGACATTTCAGACAACACAAATCCGTAAGTTCTCCACATCGCTTCCGGTGGAGAAATCCACCTAGCAGTTTTGATATCTTGAAATTTCATCAATATCGATATCATGTTCATTGTTACTCAGGGAAAAAACTTATTCGATCATATCTTTTATAAACATATTTATACAAATATTTCACAGCTTTAACTGTTGAACAAATTTCTACATTTATATGGCAATCATATTTAGTTGTTAAGTAAGGATTATAAGTTACAATCCATCTATTATCTAAAAGATGTCCCCTAACTTTAACTTTTTGACCATCATTGCGATGTTTATAGCGTGGATATGAATCGTTACCAAATGAAGTTGTAATTGCATATTCTTTTGGCTAATTATTTTTGCATATTTTATAATTTGACATGCATACATTATTTGGATTTAATATTCCACAAGGACCATGCAACGTATGTTTTACAACAATAGGATGTAAATGGGGGTAACAACTTTTGTCCGGAATTTCACAACAAACAATTTTATCAACCATATCAACTGAAGTAATTTTTGTTCCATATCTAAAAATCAACAAAAAATGAGCATGTGGAAGACCTTTTTTTGTTAAATTCAATCACATATATGTACGCTGCAATAGGACCAAATATTTTTTCTTTAAATAGGTTGTGCTTCAACGTTTCCAATTTGGATCTAAATAAACGGGATATTAAATCAGGTCTATTATGTACTTCATCGTTGTGCCGTAATTCTTGTTTTATCTCAGGCCAATTAGGATTACAAGTTATTGTCAAAAAAATATCAGGTTTTCCAAATCTCTGAACTAAAGCCATTGCATCCATATATCTTTTTTTTTTATCTCTAGGACCACCAGTGAAGGATGATGGTAAAACAATTTTCTTACCTATTTTATACCCTCTAGATTCCCCTGTTCCAATAGTATCAACAATCCCTTGGTATAATTCAGCACGTATATGTTTTTGGTTATTTCTAAAGTAATCTAATCTAGATGTTTCAATTTTCACATACATGTCAACTACATATTGTTGTAAAAGTCTACCAGCATGAAG
>OU503054.1:6792080-6817784 GCA_912172775.2 Fraxinus pennsylvanica | reverse complement strand
GGGACGACCTGGGGGGGGGGGGGGGGGGGGGGGGGGGGCATAATGTACTCCTGTATGTTTCATTTCCCTTTGTACTTCATTAAGATAAGGTTTGTCAAAAGTGTTCTATTTTCAGCCTTTTCATTCTTGACAAACATCTTCTCAAGGTCTTCAAGGAAACCCTTAGCCATAGTCACCTTATCAGACATAGTGCTCTGAAACACTTCTAAAATAGCATGCTTCACGACCTTCAAACTTATGCGGTTCAATCTTTCCCACTTTTTCATCTCCCTTTTGTCATCAGAGGTACTCCTATCAGTAAGTGTAACAGGTTGATCGACCTGTAAATAAGGTCTAGATCCATGACTCCGAGACCAATCATCACATTCTCTTGCCATGCCTTAAAGTTGGTGCCATTAAGCATTGAAATTGAATTGATGCTAGCAGAGATATTAGCAATAGAACCTGAAACTGAATTAAAGAACAATTAATTGGAATATCTCACATAAATATCCATAATATGCAAATAATAATTATAAATAATGGTATGACCCACCATAAGATACCTAGCACAACATCAATATTTAGTCTTTGGACAATAATATTGATTTGTAAGTGGTACTCTTGGTGTAGTGATCAAACATTGACGATGTGCCAATCAACAAATCTTTTTTTGGATCGATTTATTGATCATACGTTAAACCAAATAATCGCCACATGTTTATCACCACAAATGCATGTGTAATTCGGCCAAATATTGACTTTACTTTGGGCTAATCAAACATTCGCATGAATAACACACACACAAACACGTTTTAATATTCTAAGTTAATTAATTTACACGAGAGATTTCTTTGGCAACACCTTGCTTCAGTTAAAACACTTTTGAATATTATACCTCAAAAGAGTCGTTTGTACCAAAAATTGAAAAAGAAAATCATCAAATTTGCATATGTTATTTATTTTGAAACTTTAAGGGCCTAAGGGTTAATAATCTAAAACTTCAGGGGTCAAAAATTAATTATTCACAACTTTATGGGCTAATTTGAACAAATTAGAAACTTTAAGGGTTTTAATTACAAAATTCAAAACTATAATGGCTCAAATGAATTAATTTCCTAACTTAAGGGACTAAATTATTAAACCCATAACTTTAAAAGCCCAATTTGGATGAACTTTAAACTTTAGGGCATAATTATTAAAAGACCCATTTTAAAATTGCAACCCTAAACCTTAACTGAAATTGCAAGCAATGACTTGAAATTATTAATTTTACAGCCCAGGCCCCCGTCCCCAAAAAAAATACCAAAACCCTAAAAAACTATCACGTTGAGCGTCCCCCCGGTGGCTGGAACAAGCGCTCGTCGGTGTGGCATACGCAGCGGTGGCAAGCGCCACTGGAACACGAAGCGGTGCCCATCGCCGCAGTGCATAGCGCGCAGCACCGTGCATGTGTGGCATGGTACTGCGTAGGACGTAACACCGTATGATGTAGTAGGTGTTGTACCAGTCGAGGCAGTGCTCCGTGTGCTGCTATGCTGCAACTCGCGTAGCTACCAGATTTTTTTAAAACTAAATCATGGAAGACATGTCGAAAAGTTTTCAAATTCAACAAAAAAGAAATTTGAAATTGCTAAATTTGAAAATAATGAAATTATCACAAGAACCAAATTAAAATTTCGATTCTCAATGATTCAACATGAATAGGCTCTGATACCATTTGTAGGGAAAAAAACTATTACCGTCATAATGATCTTTCATGTTCGATCACCAATAATTTAATATCCAAAGCAGAATCATACATGAATCAAACATGGTTAATGCAATGAATGAGTCCTGTGATTTTAATCTTCTAAATCAACATGTCCCTTTTTTTCTCTCTAATGATGGGAGTTAGAACAAAATGAACAATCACCATGTGATTCATGGACCATAACTGTATATATATACTAACGGTCTGTTAACCTAATTCGGTCCATCATGAAATAAGGAACATGTTCGGTCTCTACAAATAAAGACCCACACTTTAATTAGATGCTTCGAAACCCAAAATATAGAAATCTTATAAGATTACTTTAAATTTCTTCAAAACACTAAATACTGAAACCTTATTAGATCACTTTAAATTGGCTTAAGCGAAATTGATAGCTTTTAATTTAATACACAATAATTCACATAGAAGCCCACGTGATCGATTAAAAAAATCCTTACACCAAGGACACATGATAAACATTTATGGTATTCTTCTTTTCTTTCAATGGAAGAAGTCTCCTAGAGAAAGCAGATTTATTATTTACGAGCAACTGCATTCCATTCCATTCGAATTTAGTGATATATAACAAAGGAAACACTTCAAGCTAACCACAAGCCTAGCCCAACACTCCACGCTTAGGATTATGCATTCAGGCAATGGTGGATGCAGACATTTTGAGTTAGTGGCATAATCAAACCTTATACAAATTGAATATTTGTTCTTGATTTTTGAACGATTCATGCTTGACCAAAGAAAATGCTGGTTTACATTTAATAGGAGAAAATGCAAATTCAGGTTCTAATTAGTTGAAAACTTGATTGAAAAGATTTGTAGTAGATGTGATAATTTGTAGAGATATTATATTAAAAATTTTAAAAATTAGAAGAGTTAAGGTTTTGATAAAAAGGGTGAGGGAAAGAGAGTAAGAGAGCAAGAAAATGAAAAAAAATTCAAATTTATTTTGATTTATATCTATGTGGTGAGGATTAAAATCAGATTTTTAGTAAATTTTAAAAGTTAAAAAGTTATGGATTCCATGAAATATTTTATTAAAACGAATTATTAACTTGATTTATATTAAAATTTAGATTTCAATCGATACTAAACACACACACACACACACATATATATAGAATCTCAAAAGTTGGGGAGGGGGGGTCATGCGGGGTCCACCAATGCATAGAAGAACATAAGCATGTCGAATAGCCTACTCTTGTAACAATAGCTATGCAGTTTGAAACGTACTGAATGGTGTCAAGAATTATGTATCGAACCAATACCACTTGTTAGTAAATAAAGGAACGAGAATAATATCACAATATGAAAATAAAATAAGAACACAAAATTTATGTTATAAAAATATATCACGAGCATAAGAGGATAATTTTATGAATATCAACAGTGGAGGATTGCAAATTACTTTGTACAACGTAATGATTGATTTTTCTAGTGATATACTCATGTATATAATGCAAAGAAGAGCATAATATGTGGTGGAGGTCAACTATAACAAGTATATACAATAATAGAGTGTTTGGGATAAAATAGGATTCAAAAATCTGTCCAAAATTGCAAACTATTCAAAACTAGATAAAACCACCGCTCAAGCAGCGGCCTCTTGGACGTTGAGCGGTGGCCGGCCGTTTGAGTGGCCTCCTCATGGTTAGTGAGTGCTGGCTTCCTTGTTCTGAGCGCTCGAGTGGTTGCTGAGCGCGATGTTTCCCTTTCCTTGCACGATTTCATCTTCTCCTATTACAACTTGGACTCCATCAAGTCCAAAACAAATTTCAAACTCCCAACAGAACTCCTAAATTGAATTTCAACTAGATTTTTCATATAGACTTCAACTAAAATTCTCAAGTCGACTTCAAATAAAATATCAAATAGTCATTCAAATAAAATTCGGTTCACACTCTAATTCTAACAAACAGTTTGAGCTCCACCATCATCTTAGTAATTGCTGCAGTGAGAAATGAAAAGGACATATCTTTAAAAAACAAGTTATTTTTAAACACATGAAAACTAGGGTCATCCAACAAACTGGCATGCAAAAAATATGAACAAATAGAACAAACTGTGCAGCTCTTGTTTTTGTCTAATATTTGAACGAAGATTGGGGGCCATCCAATAAACTGGCATGCACAAAATACGCACAAAACTAGGGTCATCCAATAAATCGGCATGCACAAGATATGCACAAAGCTAGGGTCATCCAATAAATTGGCATGCACAAGATATGCACAAAATATGCACAAAATATTTGAACAAATAATACAAACCGCGTAGCTCTTGATTTTGTCTAAATTGGGATGCAAAATATTACCCTTTTTTTTTTTTCTCATTTTGTATTTGGTCGTCAAGGTATATCTCAAAACCATTTTATTAATTGTCTCCTTATCATTTTCTCTAACCCTTAGTCATTTACAACTGTCTTTTATAACATGCAAACTTTCCCATTTATTATCTGATGAAAGAATTCGGAAAAGTAAATCAGATCTTCTAGATCTCGGCACGTAAAAAAAAAAAAACTTTTCATTACTAATCAGATCTCATTTGTTGCCCTCAATTGAAAATTACCATTTTCATGTATTCATTTTTTAAAGTTTAATTAGTAATAATCATCATTTTTTTTTTCTTTTTTTGTAAATTATATATTAGGCATTCCCCTTTTATCTATTTGATCTTTTAATTTCTTTATAATTCGTTTGCATGACTAAATATATTCTTTCGTGATTTTGTTTTTTACCATTAATTTTCATTAACTTATCAGTATTTATGTTATAAATTTTACTATTTCATTATGGGATGTTGAATTTTTCGTATAGGAATTAATGTGATTGCATGTTCTCAAATTATTTGGAGATGATTATGAAATTGAGTTGTCAATTTGAATTTGTTGTATGAGTTTAGACAGTAGTTTGAATTATAGGTATTTATGAAGTATTAAAATGAACAAAGATTGCCGCCATCCAGTACACAGGTATGCACAAAAAATTGCACAAAACTAGGTCATCCAATAAAGTGGCATGCACAAGATATGCACAAAATATTTGAACAAATAATACAAACAACGTAGCTCTAGATTTTGCCTTAATTGGAATGAAAAAATATTACTTTTGTTTTCATTTTGTATTTGGTTACCAACGTATATCTCAAAATCCTTTTATTAATTGTTGCGTCCATGTCATTTTCCCTAACTCTTAGTCATTTACAATTGTCGTTTGTAAATACGAATACTACCACGGTTAGAATCTTATGAAAGAATTTAGAATACTAAATCTTATCTCATAAAATTTAAAAGAAAACTTTTCATTACAACCATTTTCAATATAAAATCCTCTCGTTTCCTTCAAAAACAACGATCTCTTTTCTCAATAAACTTTTTTTTGTGTTCCCCTCAATTAGAGGTTTCCTTTTCCATTTGTTTATCCTTTTTTATTTATATACTTGTAATAATCGTCTTTTTTTTTTTTTGTAAATTATATATTTGGCATTGCCCTTATATCTATTTGATCTCTTAATTTGTTTTTATTCATATTGACGACTTGAAATATATTCTTTAATGATTTTGTTTTCTACCATTAGTTTTTATTAATTGAAATTTTAATATTTCATTACGGGATGTTTAATTTTTGGCATAGGAGTGAATGTGATTGCTTGTTTTGAAGTTGTTTCAAGATGATTATGAATTTAAATTGTTAAATGGAAGTTGTTGTATGAGTTTAGATGGTAGTTTGAATTATATTTATTTTAAGAAGTGTTGACCCTTCTTTTTACATGTACACATGGACAACAGAGAGAAGTATTAAAATAATAAGCCCTATTTTGTTATAAACTAGAGAGAAAAAGGAGAACAAAAGAGAGAAGCCAACAGAATTTTATGTTTTGTTAAGAACTAAAGCCTCATATTGATATAGAATTTTTAGGTATATAATGATAATAATTTTTAGGGCTGGAGGAATACAATTTTCATTCACTAATAAACATACTATTGACACATTACAAAATATATGTCTTGTTAAAATCTTGTCAAGAAAATACAGTGGGACAAAACTTGATCGAAAGAAAAAGAGTATAGCTATTTCCCTTTATTTCAATTCTTGTATCAATTCATCATTGTCTTGTTTGTAGACGTTCATTATACAAAAGAATATGTCTCACTAAAATTTTATTAGGAAAAATTCCGTGGAAAAATCATAATGAAGGAAAAAAGAGTACATTTATTTTTCTGAATATGCCACAAATGTTTTCTCATTACAACGCGTATTTTCTCCCCTCTTGATAGTATCACTTGAATTATGCTTCAAACATATTAAATCCTTCTAAGATATTATCAAAATCATATCAGATAAATTGTCCATAATCACATTTATTACATGCATATCAAATTTCATGCATTATCACACTAGTAAAATATAGGCTTGTGATTACATCTTTATACAAGTTTTCGCGAAATTCATTATTTAAAGAGTCATATTACGACTTTGGATGTTGTAAATCCACAAACTTAAGGTTTCTCTAATAAATTTGATTTTACTTAGAGTGCGTCTAGAAACTTTATATTTCTCTAGTAAATTCAACTTTAGTATGAATGCGTCATTTTTTGTTCAATCATTACTTCAATAGATATGTTTCGATGAATTTATTTCGATTTCTTGCTATTCATAATATGATGCATTACATCATGAGTAAAAGTATTGTCGACAACTTTTTTATTTCGATTCTATTTCTTTTTTCATAATGACATCACTTATTGAGACATCTCAATTTTCATTATTTCAAGCTCTTGAACCTCTTCTAGGGTTTTAAAACTTGTTATGTCTAAATACTCATAAAAAATATATGACTCCTTAATATGACCATCTTTCTAATTGCTTCATTTTTCGTTTGGAGATTTTTATATTAGAATCGAATATAATCACGCATCAGACGTACCATAAATTTATCAAATATAATATTAACGAATTGTCCTTCCTGGACTCAATTTGAGTTGGAGCATTTAAAACTGATGTGTGAGATTGTTATTGTTAATCTCTTTGGTCAGTAAATGCAACTAAATAAATTATCTTTCGAACTTTTTGTTCGAATTGTCTTTGCATGGATTTAGGTAATGATGCATTTGTATATTATTTTCAATCTTTTAATTTCTCCTCCTAAAGCTGAGAGAATTGTCAAATCAAATTGACAATAATTTTTAATTTGTTATAAAATGTCGTCCATTTGGGATAAGGGTTCATACTAAGCAATTATTCTGAGCATTCTTTAATTTCCATCTCAATGCATTATGGTGAATCAATTTTACATATACCACACTATCAAAATAATTACATGAAAACATTAGGCTCAGGCCATGAGCCTATATAACTAGGGGTGGACAAAAACCGACCGAACCTGACGAATCCGATCGAACCGAACCGACCCGACCGGGTCGTGTAGGTTTTTTTCCAATTTTTTACTCAGTTCGGTTTTTGGAAAGTCTAAGCGGGTCGGGTTGGATCGGGTTATGGGTTAACCCACCCAACCCAACAAAAACCGACCATCCCAACCCGCCAATTTAATAAAAAAAAAATTCCGTTTTTTGTCAAATTAAAAGTCTAAAACCCTAAACTTGGAAATACCACTGAATTCTCACTAGATTCCAATGAAAAACAAGGACTATATTCTTCTCCATCCATGGAGGTTGGTGTAAAAAAATTCGTCAGAGTCTTTCATTTATCCATCCACAGATTTTTGCAATTTCTCCACTTGAAATAGTCTCCAATCCCTCCATGGGTAAAGTCATCAGAATTTCATCGCCCAAATTTGGAAGATGAAATTACTTATCAAAAAACATGGTTGGAATACGTGAGTATGAAGAAATCACAGAGGATTGTTCAAGTGAATTTAATGAAGGGGAAAAATCAAGATTATCCCACATGATGACGTCCAATTGTGGATCATAAAATTTGATTTGAAATTTGCTTTGATCCTGTGAGGGTAAAGGTTTTTCAGGAGTGAAGAATTCTATCTGATTGCATCATTTTCTTTTTTGTATTTGAGGGCTGTTGAGTTCCAATGTCAAGTATCATTTATATATATCAATTTGGTGATAGATTTTGATACAAAACAAGAATAAAATATAGAAGAAAGACTCCTCTATTGTCTTCATATTAAATAGAATTTTATGATGGTAAAGTTCCATGAGAAGTCCTCTTTCCTTCTTGAAGTCTTCTTGGAGAATTACATGCCAAATATATTATTATTATAGTTAATAGTTATCAATATCTTGTGATTATTAGTCTACTTGGGATCCACTGGTCTCCTTCATGGTGAAAGAACAATATTTTCACAATTTTTTTAAAAGTCTTATTCTCTATTGATGCTTATGAAGAATAATTACAAATTAGTATTAAATTTTTGCAGTTACCTGTAATTTTATTTGTAATATATATACACAAATTTAAAACTCATCATGCTTGTCCTTCAATGAGTTGTTCATATCAATGGAATTTTTCCTTATTGTGAAACGTGTATATCCTTTTTATACGTAAGCGGCATAAAGATTGATGGAGAATAATTAACTTATTTTCCCGACCAACCCAACCCGACCGACCAAATAATTGGGTTGTGTTGGATTTCGAATAAACCGATAATATTGGGTTGGGTTTGGGTTGGGGCAAAACCCAACCCAACTCACGTCCACCCCTTATTATAACAAGGGGGACTATAATGTTGGCATGATACGTAATAACATTCCCTAAACAAAAATAGAGAATACTTGATTCTCAATAGTAGTTGTTAAGAAATTAGTTGGAGAAACTTAACAAATAAATGTCAAACCATTTATTGGCATCTCAATTAACACTTATTAAAAATTTGAGATTTAGGATCATTAGTATTAACAAGACAAATTATCTTTATTGTATAATCTAAAAATCATGATCATAATTTGAGCATTTATTTCGTAAACTTCAGGTGATTACTATTCAATCATTTAGTATATGTATTAAATCTATTAGATACAAACAATATCTAGATGATCAACATGGATGATGATGTGCCACATTTATCACTCTAATTAATTTTAAGAAATATAGAGAATAAGTCCCTATTTGAGCTATTAGTATTTAATGATTAATTATTGATAAAGAGAACAAATAATATATAGAAATTCATTAGATTGAAGAATATTTTGATTATTCATTAAATGTTTGAATTCTTAATTTCGTATAATTATCGATCCAGTGATGCTCCAACTGGTTGTGTCAAACAATAAAATCAAATTGAACTTTTGGTTCAATATAATGTATAATTCAATTGTTTAAGTTCGAAGAATCTAATTAAATATTATATAATCATATAAAAATTAATCTCCACATGATATGAGTTGTATGTTTTCCTTAAGAGATAAACACAAATTCGTAAATCACACGTATGATACAATTTTCAAAATATGTGTTACTTCAAGAGTAATATGTCAATATTCTTCTGAAATATTAAAAATTATAATTCAACAATCACATATTATTATAATAAAATATACAAGAATTTACTATTCAAGGGTAAAAACATAATTTACGTTAGATCATATTTAATTCTGCTCTTCGGGAGCAAGTAATGTTTTTCTGGAATATTAGTGGAGATTATTTTCTTTAAAAATAATATAAAATATTCTTCTAGAATATTGATGAAAATTATTTCCTTTAAAAAATAATATATAATATTATATAATATTGAATATTATTGTAAATAATTTGGTTTGCTTATTGATTAACCAAATAGATGCATAAGCAACTTCATCATTGAATTTACGTAAAATTCACGCAAATGGGATATACAAATAGGATATGGATACATATACTACAAAATAATCATGATTCACAATATAATAAAATAATCATGATTGATTAGTACATGCATTAGTAAAATAATCATTATACATAAAGTAAAATAAACCCTACAACGGCTATACATAAATCATCTATCTATATGTTTGCTTAATTCCATAAACCAATGCAGAAATATTAATTGGATGCGTGAATTGATTAAAAAAAGAAAAAAAAATTCACATATCACCAAAACTTGATACATGCAACTAATGATTATGTTGATAAAAATTATTACATTCGAATTAATTCACTTTGATTTTAACAGACTCGTGCTGATAATATGTTATAAAATAGAGAGAACAAAAGAGAGGATCCAATAGAATTGTGTGTTTTATTAAGAACAAAAACTCCATATTTATAGGGAATGATTAAAATATAATGATAATAATTTCTAAGGCCGCAGTGGTACAATTGTTATTCACTAATAAACTTACAATTTACAACATCCTTAGCTTTTTAAATCGTTGATTATAATTAGATTTTTGAATCTTAGAAATGAGTACATTATTTCTCTAATTAATTTAAGAGAAATTTGTTGTTGGGATCCCCAAATATCCCTTAAATTAATCAAAACATTCAACAATAAGCCAATCGAAAACAAATAAAGCATAAAAAGACATAATTTATTCAATTGTACAATGCACTGTATCACACCTTGTTAACAATTGAACAAAAAATGATAGTGGATAATACTAGATGAATATAGTACTAAGATTGATTAATGTTATTGTGATCATTGTTTTAGAACTAATAATATACAAACTTCTCTTGTAAGCCCTAAACTCATCCCTTTCTTTGCTCATTCTTGTTTTATTCTTAATTTTCTTAAACAATCTAATTCAGCACGATGAAGACTCTTAAGAGTATTTGATTCATTGGATTAGATTGAATAAAAAGTTTATTATAAAATTATAATAATAGAGTACTAGCTAGATCGTATTATGTTGGTCTCACATCTTGCAAATCAAAATATTTGATCATTTATGCAACAAAATTGTAACATTTGTGACAAGAATGATCTTTTTTGTTAAGTGTTGTGGGGGATCTTCACTACTATTTTCCTTATATTGATTTTTTTAAAACCACCCTTGCTATTAATGAGCGATGTAGGTTTACAATGATGGTATTTATTAAAGTATTATTTTTGTTTAATAAACATCAATAATCAATACCTAATTTTTTTTTCAAAAAAAATAACTTTTTACTCGAAATCACAATTCTTAATTAACATTAAACAGGCAAAATCCAATCAATTTCCTAGCCGTGGTAAATCATGAAGCTTAATTGATTGAAGTGTGAGTACATTCATAAGTAGAGTGGAAGATGAAAAAGATTAGATTTGTTTGTTCTTTTTATTTTGTTGATATATTTATTGACTATGAGGTATAATAGTCTTTTTAACCTAATTTTTTTCCTACAAGTTGAAAGTTAGGGTAATTATACTTACACCATATTTTCGTTAATTACACTATATTTCGTCTTCAATGTTTGCTTATTTTCGCACTTATATCCTCGACTTTTTTCATTGTGTGTGTGTGTGTTTTTTTTAATATTATTAATTAATACTTCGTGTTCCTAATGGAGTAAAATAAATCTGTTTGCGTAGAATAAAAAAAGCTTATGTGTGTCCCTGATATTTTAAATAAGTAAGATAAACAATAAATATAAAATTTGGACAAAATATTTTTCCGTAATAATAGAATATTTGGACGGAAACGGTTATAAGATACAAGACGTGCTAGTTAATTAAAAATTAACAATGTGATTGAGAAAAAAAAAATTGGGAGATAAGTGAAAAAATAAGAAATAATTTTTATTCCAATTAAAATGTAGTGTTATTAAAAAGAAAATAAATTGTTTCAATATAATTACCCTAAAAGTTAAAATGGAAAAAATCATGTGTGTATACCCAAATGTTAAGATAAATAACCAAAATGCAAATGTAAGTAAATATTGGAGATGTTGTGATCAATTTCTTTTTAAATGAATAAAATGGTGTAAGGGAATTGGAAGTCAAATAAAACCAAGGATGCACCTGATAAACATTTATGATATAGAAAGTCCCACAAAGAAAACATATTTAGTATTTATGAGCAATTGCATTCCCTCTATCCAATCGAATTCAGTTGTGTTAAGAAATATAGGGTTATTTTGTTTTATTGTTTATTAAGGGTATAATAGTTTTTTCAGTTTCTTTTGTTTAGCCTATATATAGTCTCTTTGTATCTATGTTAAATTATCTTTTTGTATTCAATTGTATTATGCAGAATCAATGAAACCCTAGCATCCTCCTCTTTTTTTTTTCTTTATTTATTTGGATTGTTTAACATGGTATCAGAGCTAAGATTTATGGGACAAGGCTTAATCTCAACCAGAGCTTTCGCGGATCCAACTCCGCTGTGAGTTGGCTGGGGTTACATTCAATTTCTACAATCTGGTATTTCGTTTTCGTTTCTTTTGCAATCTGATTTTCCTTATTTTTTTTATTATGACTATTGAAAGAAATAATTCTCTTCAGTCTGTGAGTGTGAGGTTGGATGGAAAGAATTATTTATATTAGAGTTACATGATGATAAATTTTCTTAAAGGTAAAAAGATGTGGGGATATATTAGTAAAACTTCTGTGAAACCTATGGATACTGATGAGAGTTATGCTGATTTGATAGATGCCTGGTAAGCAAACAATGCAAATATTATTACTTGGATTAACAATTATTTTAAGTATTCCATTGGTACACAGTTGGCGAAGTATGAGACAGCAAAGGAAGTTTGGGATCATCTGCAACGGTTATTCACTCAGTCAAATTTTGCAAAGCAGTATCAATTGAAGAATGACATATGAGCTCTTCAGTAGAATAATATGAGTATTCAGGAGTTTTATTCTTCTATGACTGATCTTTGGGATCAATTGGCAAAATTAAAGGTATGTGGTGCCTATATTGATCGTAGAGAGCAACAACGGTTGGTACAGTTTTTAACGGCACTTCATAGTGATTTTGAAGGGATTTTGAAGGACTTAGAGGTTCAATTTTGCATCATTCTCCACTTCCTTCTATTGACTCAGTTGTTAGTGAGTTATTGGCTGAAAAAATATGTCTCAAAATCTTATTCTGAAAAGAGAATTCTTTCTACTTCTAATCCTTCTATATTAGCAGTCTCTTCTAAGTCACTCACTCGTAATCAGAATAAGTTTTTTGCAACGGCTGCCCCTGACGAGTGTAGTTTCTATAAGCAGAAAGGTCATTGGAAGGCTCAATGTCCTAAGTTAAGACAGCAGAATCAATCGTAGCAGCAATTTCAAGCTTGGAAGCTTGGCAACCATCAAATGCTTATAGACCACCTCAGGGTTATAAACCACCACAGTCTAATACTGCAGTAGTAGTTTCATCAGGTCCTTTCACCGATCCTAGTAGTCTGGCTGAGCAATTTCAAAAGTTTCTCTCCTTATAGCCACAAGCTATGTCTAGTTCTTCTTCCGTAGGTCAGTTGTCTCATAGTTCTTCAAGTATGTCACATTCTATATGAGTTTTGGATTCTGTTGCTTCACATCATATGTCTCTAGGTTCTTCATATTTTGCTTCTATGTCTCATTCGTTTTCTATTCATGTCATGACTGCTGATGGCACTCCTATGCCTTTTGCAGGTGTTAGTTCTGTTATAACACCTCACTTGTCTCTCCCTAATATTTATCATATTCCGAAACTCACATTAAATCTTGCTTCTGTTGGTCAGTTAGTTGATTTTGGTAATTTAGTCACATTTTCCTCTTCTTCTTGTTATGTACAGGATCTGCAGTCTCATAAGTTTATTATGACAGGCCGTGAGTTAAAAGTGCAAGTTTCTGCTGCTGCTACTAGTGTTGATTTATCTTCTTTTTGTTTGAATCATTCTTCTTCTAGTTTTTATTTATGGCATTCTCGCCTAGATCATGTTTTGTCTTCTCGTTTGAGATTTTTACCTTATATGGGGGTTTTAGGAAATTTGCAATTATGTGATATTTCTAATTGTAGTGGATGCAAACTGACAAAATTTTCAGTTTTACCTTTTAATCAAAGTATTTTTGTTTCTTCCTCTCCATTTGATTTGATGCATTTTGATGTATGGGGGTCTTCTCCCGTTGTCATAAAAAGATGATCTCGATATTATGTTTCTTTTATTGATGATTATACTCGTTATTGTTGGGCTTATATAATGGAACATCGTTCTGAATTCTTTGAGGTATACACAACCTTTCGTACTCTTGTTAAAACTCAATATTCTACTGTTATCAAATGTTTTAGGTGTGATTTGGGTTGGGAATACACTTCTAATAAATTTTGTGAGCTGCTTGCCTTAGATGAAACTATTAACCAAATTTCGTGTACATATACTCTTGAACAAAATGGTGTTGCTGAAAGAAAATATAGGCACATTGTTGAAACAGCTCGCTCTCTCTTGTTGTCTGCTTCTGTTCCTAGTGTATTTTGGGGTGAAACTGTTCTTACTGCTGTAAGTTTGATTAATACAATTTCATCTTATCATATTTCAGGTTTCCCCTGATTATTCTTTCTTAAGAGTTTTTGGTTGTGCTTGTTTTGTTCTTCAACCTCAAGTAGAATGCAGCAAGTTATCATCTCAATCTGCTATTTGTGTCTTTCTTGGTTATGGTGAAGGTAAAAAGGGGTATCGTTGTTTGATCCAATAACTCAGAAACTTTATGTATCTCGTCATGTTGTCTTTCTCGAGCATATACCTTTATTTTCTATTACATCCACTACTCATAGTTTGACTAGATTTGATCTTATTTATATAAATCCTTTTTCTGACGATTCTGATCCTTTGTCATCTTTGGTTCCTAGTGCTTCAATACCTTTTCTCATGCTCTTACCCCATTATCTTTACAACCAATTCGTACTGATCATTCTGCATATACTGACATTTTACTCTCCGGTACACCTGAAGCACCCTCTTCTCCTATGGTCCCTCAAGCTCCTTCTAAGACTGTGGATCCACCTCTACATCAATCTATACGCATTCGTAAGTCTACAAAGTTACCATATTTTACTTATTTTTATTATTCTTCATCTTTTACTTCCTCTTTAGCTTCTATTCATTGTCTCTCTGAGCCTTCTTCCTGTAAAGAGACAATTCTTGATCCTCTTTGGCAGCAAGTTATGGATGAGGAACTTTCTGCTTTGCATAAGACTGGTTCTTGAGATTTGGTTCCTATACTTCCTGGTAAGAGTGTTGTTGGTTGTTGTTGGGTGTATAAGATCAAGACCAATTCTGATGGATCAATTGAGCGATACAAAGTTAGGTTGGTTGCGAAAGGGTATTCTCAACAGTATGGTATAGATTATAAGGAGACATTTGCTCATATTGCAAAAATGACTACTATTCGTACTCTTATTGCAGTAGCTTCGGTTCGATAATGGCGTATCTCTCAACTTGATGTTAAAAATGCCTTCTCGAATGGAGACCTTCAAGACGAAGTTTATATGGCACCCCCTCCTCGTGTCTCACATGATTCTGGGTATGTTTGTAAGCTCAAGAAAGCGTTACATAGTCTCAAACAAGCACCTTGTACTTGGTTTGAGAAATTTTCTGTTGTGATCTCTCCCCTTGGATTTGCTTCTAGTAGTCATGATTCTGCTTTTTTTGTTAAGTGAACTGATGCAGGTTGTAACATTCTATCTTTATATGTTGATGACATGATTATTACTGGTGATGATATTGATGGTATTACAATTTTGAAGACAGAGTTAGCTAGACAGTTTGAAATGAAGGATTTAGGTTCTCTACGATATTTCTTGAGTATTGAGGTAGCCTGCTCACCTAAAGGCTATCTTCTTTCTCAGTCGAAATATGTTGTAGCTATTCTTGAGCGGGCTAGACTTACTGATAATGAGACTGTTGATATTTCCATTGAAGTTAAGATAAAGTATTCTTCTTCTGGTGGTTTACCTTTATCAGATCCTACTTTATACCGTACTACTGTTGGGAACTTGGTATATCTCACTATTACTCGTCCAGATATTGCATATGTTGTTCATGTTGTTAGTCAATTCGTTGCTTCTCCTACTACAGTTCATTGGGCAGCTGTTCTTCGTATTTTGCGGTGTCTTCGAGGTAAAGACTTTCAGAGTCTTTTACTTTCATCCACATCTTCCTTGGAACTGCGTGAATACTCCAATGCTCATCATGTCAGTGATCCCACAGATCACAAGTCTGTTATGGTTTTGTATCCTTTTGGGTGATTCTCTTATTTTTTGGAAAAGTAAGAAACAATCTATTATTTCTCAATCTTCAATTGAAGCAGAATATCGTGCTATGACATCTACTACCAACGAAATTTTTTGGTTACGTTGGTTACTTGCAGATATAAGAGTTTTTCTTTTCATCTCACTCCTATGTATTGTGATAACTAAAGTTCTATTCAGATTGCTCACAACTCGATTTTTCATGTACGAACTAAGTACATTGAGATCGATTGTCACCTTACTTATCATCATCTCAAGCATGGCACAATTACTTTACCCTTTGTTTTTTCATCTTTTCACCTTCCAGATTTCTTTATCAAGTCGCATTCTATTTCCCCTTTTCATTTTCTAGTTCACAAACTCTCGATACTCGAAACTGTCGCATCGTGTGTTTGAGAGGAGCTGTATTCGAGAACTTGAGCATGTCGCCGTAGGCCAACTCCTATAACAATAGCTACTATGTGAAACACACCGAATGGTTTGAGCTTTGACGTCACCGTTGTTATTGTTGTAGTGAAAAATGAGAAAAGAGATAATTTTTAAACAAGAAGATACCATCATCATATTTATGTAACACATGAAAACTAGAGTCATCCAACAAACCGATAATTATGATTTTTTGGCTATATAACTCCGCTTATGGGTTATTTTCGGTTGTTGGATGAATAATAAAGATTTTTTTTTGGCATTTACTCTTGCATTCTTCTCTGTTAATTATCTGCTGAATTTCAATTCACAGAATAATCACTATTCTGCCCGGCGTCTATTGTGCAACTCTTGTTTGTCTAACATTTGAACAAAGATTGGGGGCCATCTAATAATCTGGCATGAACAAAATATATGTGCACAAAACTAGGGTCATCCAATAAGCTGGCATGCATAAACTATGAACAAGTAATACGAAATGCGTAGCTCTTGATTTTGTCTAAATTGGGATTCAAAATATTACCCTTTTTTTTGTCTCAATTTGTCTTTGATCGTCAAGGTATATCTCAAGACCCTTTCATTGATTGTCTCCTCCTTGTCATTTTCTACAATTGTTTTTTATAACATGTAAACTATCACATTTATTATCTGATGAAATATCTCGGCATTTCATAAAAAATCTTTTCATTACAACCATTTCCAATATAAATTTATGACGTTTTTATCAGAAACAACAGTATCTTCTCTCAGTAAACTTTTTTTCGTTAAATTATCCTTTTCATTTGTTCATTCTTTTTTGATTTACTTCCCTCGGTAAACTTCCTTATGTTCCCCCTCAATTGAAAGCTGCCGTTTTCATATGTTCATTTATTTAAGTTTAATTAGTAATAATCATCTTTTGTTGTAAACTATATATTCGGTATTGTCCTTTTATCTATTTGATCTTTTAATTTCTTTTTGATTCACTCGCATGACTTGAAATATATTCTTTAGTGATTTTGTTGATAAAATCAAGGAAAGGTTCTGAGATGGATATGAAATTATTGAACTAAACTAACAGAGAGCAAATCAAATTAAAGGAACTAAACAAAAGAGAAATAAAGAGATAGACACGAACTGGAAATAGAAAAAGGAAGATGAAGTAATTGAACTAAAATAACAGAGATACAGAAACCTGGATAGGAGTAAACCTGCTAGAAGCAGGGAAGAGGATGAACACTCTCATTCATTCAACTTAAGGAAATACAATGTAAACTAATCTATTTATAGGGAAAATACTAACCAATTATCTAACAAATCTAACAAGATAATAAACATAAGAACAATCTAGAAGAAACTAGAATAAAGAAGCTGAATTCTATTGTGTTGAATGTGAACTGATGGATATTCATGTGCAGGCTGGAAGAACTGGAACTGAACACGTGAGAAGCTGTTGAACTGAGTTTCTGGTTTTGCTAAACTGAATTGAATTGCTGGAGGCTGGAGACCGTGGGCTTGCTGGTGAACTGATTTGGGCTGGATAATATTTCAACACTCCCCCCTCAAGATGGAACATCTTGAATCGTAGAGAAGGAGAGTAGAGCCAATCTTTTCATACATCTTGATAGCAGGTACTGCGTTTCGAATCAGTTTTATTTTTCTTCAATTCCATTTCATTTTGAGCTAATGGATTTTGTGATCAGGAGACACCTCCTGTCTGCCTTTTTTCGGTAAAAACTTCCTTCTCATTTGAAGGAATATCTTCAAAAATCTTCATCCAAAATCTTCATCATCACAGACACTTTGTCTGTATCCTTTTTTCGGTTTATCTTCCCTCTCCTTTTGAGAAGGAATTTCTTCAAAAATTCTTCAGAGAAGCCTGCCATTCCTTGCAGGTTCTATCTTCATTTTCATTTCAATTTCGATGAAGAGGAACAACATCTCTTCAATTTTCATTCATTCCTACATTTCGTCGAACATTTAGTGAACCAAGTCACGTTTTCTGTTTTCTGGTTTTTTTTTTGTGTTTCTGATTTTCGTTTTTATTTTTATTTTGATTGAATTGAGAAAAGAAAAAAGAGGAAGATGAATCTCATATGAAAGGATCGAAAACTTGCTCTGATACCATGATAAAATCAAGGAAAGGTTCTGAGATGGATATGAAATTATTGAACTAAACTAACAGAGAGCAAATCAAATTAAAGGAACTGAACAAAAGAGAAATAAAGAGATAGACACGAACTGGAAATAGAAAAAGGAAGCTGAAGTAATTGAACTAAAATAACAGAGATACAGAAACCTGGATAGGAGTAAACCTGCTAGAAGCAGGGAAGAGGATGAACACTCTCATTCATTCAACTTAAGGAAATATAATGTAAACTAATCTATTTATAGGGAAAATACTAACCAATTATCTAACAAATCTAACAAGATAATAAACATAAGAACAATCTAGAAGAAACTAGAATAAAGAAGCTGAATTCTATTGTGTTGAATGTGAACTGATGGATATTCACGTGCAGGCTGGAAGAACTGGGACTGAACACGTGAGAAGCTGTTGAACTGAGTTTCTGGTTTTGCTGAACTGAAGTGAATTGCTGGAGGCTGGAGACCGTGGGCTTGCTGGTGAACTGATTTGGGCTGGATTGCTAGTGAACTGATTTGGGCTGGGTAATATTTCAACATCTACCATTATTCATCATTAACTTACAAGCATTTACGTTATAAATTTCACTATTTCATTATGGGATATGTCGAATATTCTTTATTAGAATGAATGTGATTGCTTGGTTTGAAATTATTTGGTGATGACAATGAATTTGAGTTGTGGATTAGAATTTTTTTTGTATGAGATTAGACGGTAGTTTGAATTATATGTATTTGTGTAGTACTAAAATAATAAACCCTACTTAAATTTTGTATTTGGTGATTTATTAGATTTTGGAAACTTAGAAGAGATTAAATTATTTCTCTAATTAATTCAAGAGAAATTCGTCATTAAGATCCCCAAAATATAAAATATTTTATAATTTATAACTTATTTGATTTATAAACTGCACGACGTGTGAATTTTGCTACACACAAAATTGAGACCCAGACTTATCGGAATACCTTGACTTAAGTATTTCTGGCTCAAAATCCTTTTCTGTGCTCATTCTTGTTTCATTTTTAATTTTCTTTAACAATCTAATTCAGTACGACAAAGTCTCTTCAAGTGTGAAATTTTGAATGTGTAACAACTAAAATGGAAGAAGACTTGAATGGAAGAAAGACTCTTACCCTTTCATTTCTTTCTTTCTTCAAATAATTACATTGCACAAGTATTTATAATACGAAAGAAACAAAATAAAGAATATAAAATAACAGAATCTGAACTATTTACAATGTGCTAGAAATTCAGTTTTATGTAACAATTTGCAACCGATTTTTCTTCTATCCTTCTTATAGATTGTCCAGCTGCCTACATTCTAGATGATTCCTATTTTGGTCCATTGGAAGCTGCTGCCAGCTAACGTGCTCATGTGTACTCTTTTCCAATTCTCTTCTCCTCAACTCGGCTGACTCTCCATCCATTTTATGAGCTTCAGCTTCTCTTTCATTCACTTGATCAGCTTCAGCCTCGTTTCTTAATAGCCCTCCGCAAGATGGAGAGTAGATATCTACTACTCCCATCTTGAACATACATGAATAAAAGTTTTGAGAACCTAAGCTCTTGTTAAGGATATCTGCCACCTGAGATTTGCTGGTCACATATTTAGTTGAAATGCTCCCGTCTTGAATTTTATCCTGAATCAAGTGACAATTTATCTCTATGTATTTTGCTCTTTCGTGAAAAACGGGATTTGTAGCAATGTGTATGGCTAACTTGTTATCACAGTACAACTTTGCACTTTGTGGATGTGCAACTTGTAAGTCCTTAAATAGATAGCCAAGCCAAGCTAATTCACAGCATATATTGGCCATTGCACTATACTCTGCTTCAGTAGATGACCTAGAGACAACTCCATGCTTCTTTGATTTACAAGACACCAAAGAACTCCCTATAAACACAAAATATCCTGTCACAAAATTTCTAGTGTTTGGACAAGCACCCCAATCCGAGTCACTATATCCTTTGAGCTGAATTTCAGAATCCACGCGATAGAATAATCCTTGCACTGGTGACCTCTTTATATACCGTAAGACTTTGTGTGCTGTATATAGGTGTGGTAGTTTAGGATTATCCATAAATTGAGTTAATAATTGTACTGAGTAGGATATATCAAGCCTTGTGATGGTAAGATATAACAGTCTCCCAATCAATCTTCTGTAGAGGGCAGGTTCAAGTAGAAGCTTTCCATCTTCCTTGGAAAGTCTGATGTTTTGATCTAGAGGGATCTTGGCAGGAGTTGATCCAATGGTACCTGAATTTCCTAGGATGTCCAAAGCATATTTTCATTGGCACAAGTAAATCCCCTTTATAGATCTGGCAACCTCAATGCCAAATAAGTATTTCAACTTCCCAAGATCCTTTATTTTGAACTGATTATCAAGAGAACACCTCAATTGGTTGATTGTCTCTATGCAGTTGCCAGCAACTATTATATCGTCCACATACACTAAGATGGTTGTAAAAGAAGTGTTAGTACCCTTTGTAAATAAGCTATAATCAACTTTGGATTTAGAGTACCCCTACTGAATGATAAAATTCGAAAGTTTTGAATACCATTGGCGAGAGGCTTGCTTAAGTCCATAAAGACTTTTCTTAAGTTTGCACACTTTTCTCATTTCTTTGCCAAGATATCCATGTGGTAGATTCATATATACTTCATCTTCCAAATCTCCATGCAAGAATGCATTATTAACATCAAATTGTTGTAGAATCCATCCTTTAATTGTTGCAATTACCAACAAGGTTCTTACCCTCAACATTTTTGCTACTGGTGAAAAAGTCTAATGAGAATCCAACCCCTCTTACTGCGTGTATCCCTTTGCAACAAGTCTTGCTTTGTACTTTTCTATAGTTCAATCAGCATTAAATTTGATCTTATATACCCTATTGCAGCCTATTGTTTCTTTATCAAAAGGTAAGTAGATAATGACCCATGTATCATTAAGTTTAAGGGCAGTAATCTCATTTTCATGGCAGCTCTCCATTTAGGAGACAAATTAGATTCTAGGTAGTTTTTGGGCTCAGTGTATGAAGTTATTGAGGTCACAAATGCTTTGTACAGGGTAGACCATTTCTCATAAGTCATGCTAGCAGTAAGAGGAAAAGGATTACTTGAGTGTGTTTGTACCTCTTGATCATTCAACAACTGAGATGGGTGAAGTGCTGGAGCTCTCCTTATTCGGTTTGACCTTCAAGGTAAATGTGTATAGGTGGTTTGTTCAGGCTCTAGTTCCTATAGGGGACTGTTAACAGGTTCACTAGCTCCATTTGTTTGCAAACTAGGTGATTCAGGGGTAGCTTATGTCTATTATATGGAGATCAATGGTATTATGCCGAGAGGGCAGGCTGGTATTGAAAATAATAGGACTTTTGGTATAACTAAGCTCATTGGGACATGGCAAAGAATCATGACATCTTATGTTTTTGAATGGAAAAATGGTCTCATGAAATATCACATTTCGAGATAGAAAAATCTTTTTGTTATCTAAGTCTAGCAATTTATATCCTTTAGTGCCAAAGGGGTAACCAATGTATACACACCTCCTAGCTCTAGGATCAAATTTATGCCTTCCTTGAACAAGAATATTGGCAAAAGCTAAACATCCTAAAACTTTGAGATGGTCATAGTTTGGTTTAGTTTAGAAAAGAATTTCAATTGGACTTTTGTGATTTAACAGATGAGTGGAAGTCCTATTTATCAAATATATAGTTGTTAGAACACAATGATTTCAATATTTTATAGGAATCCCACTTTGAAGCCTCAATGCTCTTGCCACGTTTAAAATATGTTGATGTTTCCTCTCTGCAGTGGCATTTTGTTGTGGCATTTCCACACATGTTGTTTGATATATTATCCATTTTTGTAGGTAAAAATCTTTCGTGATAAAATCCCCTCCATTATCACTTCGAATAATTTTTATCTTAGTTTCAAATTGATTTTCTACCATAGTGCAGAAATGTTGCAAGGTAGTAGTGGCTTCTGATTTCATCTTCATCATGTAAATCCAAGTGCATCTACTGAAATTATCCACTATAGTTAAAAAATATATATTTAGAGCCATCATGACTAACTTCATTGCAAGGGCACCAAATATCACAATGTATTAGCTCAAAACAAGAATTAGTTTTGTGTTGGATATTAGAAAAAGGCAGCTTGTATTGCTTTACTAATGGACGAATAACACAAGGTTGATCATTATGTGACTTAAGATAAGAGGAATGACCCATCCTGTAATGCCAGAGGTCAAAGAACTCTACATTATTGACAGAAGTAGGAATGCTGGTTTTCAGGTTGTGCTTGGCCAAGGCATTTGATAGGGCTGAAGGAGAGGCATCATCGTGTAATATATGATAGAGTTCTTGCTTCACCTCGCCCATTCCAATCATTGTCCTTCTCAAGAGGTCCTGAATATAACAATAATCAAAGAAAACAATAAGGCAACAGTTTAGTTCTTGAGCAAATTTCTTGGCTGAAATCAAGTTGAAAGAGAAATGAGGTACACAGAGAACTTCACTGAGCGTGAGTAATTTTGTAACTTAGGTTGTTCCTATATGGGTAACAGGTACTACTTCCCCATTGGGTAGAGCTACTGTGGATGAGATATCAGCTTGAATGAAGTGAAACAAAGATTTAGAACAGATCATATGATCTATTGTTCCTGTATCTAAAATCCATGGAATGTCACAAGTTCTAGGAGGTTTACAAGAAAAGGTAGACAAAGAACATATACTAGACATCTTATAATTAGTAGAAGAGGGCGCAAGCATGCTTTCAACATTGTTAGTTGAATGGGTGGAAATTTGAGTGCTAGGGGCAGATTTTAAGTGCTAAAAGCTATGAGCACTGCTCCTGAGTCAATGGCATCTGAGATTTGTCTTCTATATTTTCCTGATCAGAAGTTGCAACTGTAGCAACATAATTAGCCATGGGTCTAGCCTTCCCATATGAGTTGTGGTTTGCTAGATATCCATTTAGTTTGAAACATGGCCTAGCATTTGACAGTATGAACACACGGGTCTATCTGTTTTGGCCTTAAAGCATCTTTCTAGAAAATGCCCTGGGATCTTACAGTAGGTACAATAGTACCTATCTGTGACATCCCGAAATTTTCTAGGAAAAAAATTTTAATATTTTAGAAAGGAAAAAAAAATTAGGGACTTAATTGAATTGATAGAATAAATTATATACGAATTATAAGTAACATAATATTATGGGTATGGAAACTGAAATTTTATTTAAAAAAGGTGTAATTTCATATTTACCTAAGAATTAAAGTGCAATTGTATAAGTAAATAAGAAATTTGCATACTTACCCCATGGGTTAAAGTGCATTTTGTGAAATTACACTTTAAACCATTTTCCTCCACTATAAATATGGAATGATTTGGGGAAGGTTGGGGGCATGTTCCTCCAATTTCCTTTTAAGGTAAGTTTTAACTTTTCTTTCTTTTTATAATTTAATTATTTAGTTAATTGTTTAGTTAGTTTATTTAGGTAATAGTTTAATTAATAATTTGTTTTAAGTATTTAATTGATTTATAAGTAGGAATTAAAATTCTTGTTTTAGGGTTCCTTAACACTAGAGGAAAGATAAAATTAGAGTTAAGTTTAATTAATAAAATAAAGGATGATGAATTATAATAACTTTATTTCCAACTCTTAACTATCTAAGTTTTAAAAATCGATAAGTTATTTCAAGAAATAGTGAGTTTAGTTTGTTTAGCTTGCATTATCAATGTTTGTGTGAAAGAGATTTGGGGAAAATATGGTAAAATGATGATATTGAAAAATTCATAGCTGCTCACTTCGAAACTGTTTAACTACATTTCAGACTTTGATATGATATACTGGTTTGCCATGGTTCTGTTTGCATGGCACTTGTGCAAGTCAGAAAACATTTTATCCCTTGCTCGTGATATAAAAATTAGCTTCTTGAGAATGACCATGTTCCACATGCAAGTGAACATATTTCGGTTACTTTATGCGTACATAAATTTGTTAAAACACGGGAATCCTATCTGTTGGAATACTGCGAGCATAGACCTTAATTATGTCGATCCATTTTCAATTCATATTTGGAAAGTTGTATAATTGAGTGATTGCTACAAGAAAAACTGAAAAGTCAAAACTATATTCAAGGGATCAAGAAATACGATTCAAGAGTGATAACTTTAATAATTGTTGTTAATATCATGATATTGGTTATGGGAATTGGGCCACTAATATGTGTATATATGTGGACATGGTCAATTGGAGAGAAAACATTTAGCATTTGAGGCTTAAACTTAAATTATTTTGATTTAGCCATATGATAAGATGAGAAGTAAAATGTTATAATGCATGGATTGGATAAGAAATTGATTAATAGGTATGGGTGTACACACACACACACACACACACTTGNTTTTCACACACACACTCACACTTGTGTGTTAAATGAAGTTAAAAATGGACCATACATGAAATGAAAAATAATATGGTAGTGTATTGGCTAGCATGATGTCTATATGTATTAATTTTATTTTAGAAGTTATGGAATTTCTTTTTTAACAATAAAGAGAATTTCATTTATGTTATTATTATTATTATTATTTATTGGTATTATTATAAGGGGAATTTTTTTGAAGTAAACTATAGCATCTTATAGGTTTAGTTTAGATTTGATAACGAGGAAATAATATGATGAGTTATGATTAATGTAGAAGTATTTTAATAATGCAGATATTGAGCAAGAAACTCGTGAAAAAGTTAAATATTGATATTTTTCAACTACAGTACAAGATATATTTACAATGTGAAATTATGTGTTTATATGTGTTTGTTTTCTTTATATGACATGGTGGTGTGACACTTGTGCATTAAGTTTATTTGAAAACGTATGGATAATACGTTTTCGAGGTTATGCATATTTTTGTTGTCATTCACATGAAGTGTGTGGTTTAAATTCTTAAATCCTATTATAGATGTACCGTACTACTGTGTCCAAATAAATATACCACTTTGAGGCTCCTAACGGTCATTAAGGGCAGCCAATGATAGGGTATTTGGAGTTCGGCACCTGTATACAGACAGTGTCAGGAGGTCCCTTGGTGGCCTTGGGACTATGGATAGACACGTGGAGCACTGTATACTTAGGCCAGGCCTTAATTCATATATATTATATTCTGAAGAGGTATCCTGAGTCTCGGTGGGCAAGGACGGATGCCTAGGTATTGATTTGTGCACAAGTTAAGGCTAGGTTATTGTGAGCTCACACGGTACACTAGAAGGAGGCTTCGGGCCCAAGTGTGTGTGAGGGACGTCAGTGC
>OU503054.1:6770896-6791799 GCA_912172775.2 Fraxinus pennsylvanica | reverse complement strand
TAGGTCGTTACGTAAATACTATGATATCTGTGGAGTAGATAGTAATGTAAAATAGGATGATGGTACATAGTAAATAAATGTAGTGAAAATTGGATGATATAGTTGACGTTGATATACCGCCATATCAGCCTGCTATAGGTTAGACCTACAAAATACTTTTTAAAGGTCAGCAGACACTTCTTTTGACTGGATTTTTTGGATGGTTATATAGCTAACTAATTAACCGTATTTTGTAAAGTAAGTCCTCTTTTGGTTATAATATAAGTATGACGGTTCTTTAAACTCTTTATATTATTAAGTTGATTTTCATGATATATTTCGGTTTTATTTTGATATGTCTAAGTATAAACTTTTAAATCCTAGAATGATTCAAAAATAATAATATCATAGAATAAAAAGTATAAGAGAAAAAAATAAGTAATACTAATAAATATTAATTACATTAAGGGTAGAATGTCACACTATTCCTCTTCCGTGATCCACCAGATTGTTTGTCATTATTATTTCTGCTCATCAAAGCCACAAAGTCATTGCTCAAACTAGTATTAGATATTTCCTTCATTTTCTCTTCTTGTTGGACAATTGAGTAAACTTCATTTAGGCTAGAAAAGAGCTTGATTAACAGAATCTGAGCCTCTATCCCTTTGTAAGAGTCGTTGAGGCCCATTAGAAATTTCATCAACTAATCTCGTTGCTGATTTTCAATCACTATTTTCAAACCTCTACAGGTGAAGTTAGGGATGGATTCATATTTCATCAATTCATCAAGTAAGGTTTTCAGCTAAGAAAAGTACACACTCACAGGATCCTGGTTTTGAAATAAGGCTTTAATGCCCTGTTTTACTTCAAAAATCCTTGGTGTATTTTGTTGAGCAAAACGTTGCTCCAATTCCATCCAAAGTTGATGAGCAGTCTCTGCATAAATTATGTTGCATTTTATATCTACTGTCATTGTATTTTGCATCCAAGTTATCACTATATCGTTACATCGCAACCAGTGTTCCATTAGAGGATCATTGGGGTCTGATGGCTCATAGAACCTGCCATCTAAGAACCCCAATTTGTTTTTAATACGCAGGGGTCTTTTCATGGATCTAGCCCATGAATGATAATTGTTTGAATCCAGAGTGTGTGTTACCAGTATTGCACTCGAGCCATCACTGTGCAACTCATCATTATGAAAAGAAAAAATTTGATTGCTTGATTCTTCCATTTATGGCTCTGATACCATGTGTAATTTTGAATGTGTAACGACTAAAGTGGAAGAAGACATGAATGGAAGAAAGACTCTTATCCTTTCATTTCTTTCTTTCTTCAAATAATTACATTGCACAAGTATTTATAATACGAAAGAAACAAAATAAAGAATATAAAATAACAGAATCTGAACTATTTACAATGAACCGAAAATTCAGTTTTACGTAAAAATTTGCAATCGATTTTTCTTCTATCCTTGTTCTAGAATGTCCAGCTGCCTACATTCTAGATTATTCCTATTTTGGTCCGTTGGAAGCAGCAAGCAACTAACGTGTTGATGTGTACTCTTTCCCAATTCTCTTCTCCTCAACTCGGCTGACTCTCCATCCATTATATGAGCTTCAGCTTCTCTTTCATTCACTTGATCAGCTTCAGCCTCGTTTCTAAATATTAAGTTCATTTGATTCATGGATTAGATTGAATAAGAAATTTATTATAAAATTACAATAATATGATATTAGCTAGATTGTATTTTTTTGCTCTCGAATCTTGTACATCAAAATATTCGATAATTTATAACTTATTTGATTTATAAACAGCAAGACGTGAATTTTGCTCCACACAAAATTGAGACCCAATCTTATTGAAAGACCTTGACTTTTGAGTATTTCTGGCTCAAAATGCAAAGGAGAAAAACAAGAGTGAACACGAGAAAGAAAAGAAAATATATATTAATAAAGAGTGAAAGGTGGGTCGAAGCGTGACTGTCAACTCTCTCTCTCTCTCTCTCTCTCTCTCCCCCCTCTTACAAGATTCGATTCAGTCGCCGTTCTTTTACCCTTTCAATCTCTGTCCTCTCTCTAACACAAACCATAATGTTCCCAGCTTCCTAAGGTACGTCAAACAAAATATATACTGTCCGTATAGAATATACATACATATACATACATGAAGGAGTATGAATATTCTTGTTGTTTCCTGTAAAAAAAATTTATGAACTCCCAAGTTTTCAGTTCTCTTGAATCTTTCATCTGCTCCAGTCTTGATTCTTTCAACTTCACATTCACTTTTGCTCATTTTTCTTGGGTGTGCGTGTGCGTGAAAAGATACTTACAGAATTTTGTATGGAATGATAGTTGCATTTCATTTTGCAAATTTGAGATCTCTGATATTTGAGTTCCATTTTTTATAATTTCTATTTTGGGAATTCTCTTCTAAGCATAACTGCAACTGCAATCTTTCTGTGTACAGTCTCATCTCTGAATTTCTAGTTCATGTTTCTGCTATTTCAGCATTTGATACAGAAACCCATGTGTTGCCACAAATGGTTAAAACATCTTCTTGAATGCTGAGTAAATTGTTCCAATATTTCCATTTGAAACTTCTGCTTATTTACTTAATTATTTTGAGAAGATATTTTGCCTTTTGAGTTATTAATACCCTCAAAAGATTTATAGTGATGTCTGCACTGCATCATTTACCGGTTTTTCATTTCAGTTATTGAGATTCTTCTACCAAAATTCTGGTTTTTTTTTTTATTTCTGAGTACATTGTAAAAAGGCATCTTTTTATGGAAATTATATCTGCTTTCTTACATTTCATCAATACCCCATAATAATTGAGACTAATAATAATGTAATCAAAATTTTAAATGGAAAGTAACACTAATGTCGTACATGTTTTTTTACTTGATCCCTTGTGTGAAAAGAAGTACCCATTTGAGAGAGTTATGATATCAAGTTCAGAACTTGTCTCTTATGCACAATTTGCCTTTAAACAATTCAAAAACATTATCATGTTTTGTCTGGGCTTGTGCTAATATATTAGAAAGTACAAAGGGGAAGATATGATGATGGATATTCCTTAAAGCCAATATTCAAATTCCATACCTAAGATTGTCTCTTCTTGTTATGTTCCTTTGTCTCAAAATCATCATCTCATTCTTTAATGTGTTTTGTTTGTTCGAACGAAGTGTTGGTTTTTATTTCCTCTCGTAAGTGGACATAACTCTGGTATGAAGGGTGAATCACGGCGAATCTTTGGGCTTGATTTGCAGCACGGTTTCGAATCGGTGATAAAATGCAGGGTGATACACAGTTGGATGGCAAAGTAGTGCAGACATTTCAGAATAGTTTTGTTCAAGTCCAGAATATACTGGAACGAAATAGGCTGCTAATCAATGAGATTAATCAGAATCATGAGTCCAAGATTCCTGACAATTTAAGCAGAAATGTGGGACTGATTAGAGAACTCAACAACAATATCAGAAGAGTGGTTGATTTATATGCTCATCTCTCAAATTCTTTCACAAAATCTGTGGATGCTTCATCTGAGGGAGATTCGAATGGTCACAAAAGGGCCAGGCCTGCTTAGATTCATAACAAGAAGTACGGAAAAATCAGTCCATTTTCCTGATCTCAATTATTTTGCCTATTATCTTATTATTTTCTTGAAATTGCTTGTTAAAACTTAATATTAGCTCAAACCATGTTACTTGAGCATGTTTTGTTTGCTAAAATTCTTGCTTCCTTTGTTTTAGATGATTTACCCTCTGTTTGAGAAGTAGTCACTTAAAAGTTACTTATACTTCTCAGTCAAAGTCAAAGTCAAGCTTTAATTTTAATCACACTGCTACTAATTATTATTATTCACATATTTTGTCATTTCCACAATTATTTTTTCTAAAAGGTTACTAATAATCAAACCCGAAGAGATAGGCTTAGTATAACGTTCTAATTATTTTTTTTATTGACAAAAAAAAAAGGTTTATTTTTCTCAGGTATGTTGATTCTCACAAAGCTTGTTCATGTGTGGGTTTTTAGCTTTTTGCAGTTTGCCAAAAGGCTAAATCTCTGATGTGGATCTTTACTAGTTTTCTTGATAAGTCTCTTTCTAATGGATTAATTACTTCTTCTACTTTTGGTGGAAACTCTCTTTGTTCATTTTTCAGATTAGCCCACAAAACTTCTTCAAAAATTGTACTGTTTGTTTTACAACATTCCTTTGATTCCTTTCCCAGAAAAATTCTCTTTTGCTCTGCGAAAATTAATCCGAACATGATCAGTGCACCGTAGTGTAACTAGATTATAATACTGTCAAATACTGTACAATACCGAATAAAATTAACAGGTATGGTACATCTTTCTGCAAAGATGCCCCGAAACAAATGAAAGAAAACAACTTTAAATGAACTTTTTAGTTCCCCATCAAACTCCACCACAGGAACAGAATTCTCAGATAAGAGATGATGTTCTTTTAGTCAAAATTTTCATACTTGCTGATATTTTTGTTTGTTCGTCCAATGCCAATACCTTGGGTGCCGTTGATAGGGAAATAAAATATAAAGAATTCAAATTGGGGAATAATCAACAAATAGAGGAGGGCCCAGTGGTTCATTTTAGGATGGAACTCAACTTATTCACTGTATCCTTATCCTTTCTCTTGTGCACTTTTTTTACTTTTTATTTATTTTTTTCCTCTTTTTGATATTTGAATTTCCTAATCACCCGTTTAATTAGTTTACAACTTTAATCTCAAGTCTAGTCGTCATCCTTCTAATAAAAATTGTGTACGTATTAAATTTAGGTAACATTACTTGTGCTTAGCGCCAATCTATTGTCACTACCTCGTTACCAAATGAAATTGTGATACATATTGATTCATTATTAGATAATGAGGCGACACACTTCACTGCTGTCTAGACTACCAACATTATCAGTCTAAGTTTAATGGAGAAAAACATAATTGACTGACGTGTAACGAGCACAATGAATACATAATATAAACAAAATTTAAACATGTGTTTGTCTTTTATTCTTTTAAAATTTTTTTTTCTACATACTCATTTCTAACTACACATTCACACAATAAAATATTTTACACGTAAGTCCAAAATTTTGTTTACTGTATAACTACAAATTCTCTAAAAAATTACTATTTAAAACAATATTTTTCCCAAAAAAAGGGTCATTCAACATGGTCTAAATATCAAGTGTGTGCTACATGTACAAATTAAAGCATTGCCAGCTTGTTTACACATACAATTGGCAGCTTTTTATTGGACAAAGGAAAAAAACAAAAATGTGATCAACCAGGTGCTGCCATAGCAGCACCCGTAACGGATCTAGCAGGATTTCATCTGTAATTGAAATTTGAATGAGGTACTGTGCAATAATCCCCAGTGTTTTATTTTTCTCTCTTTTAATCACTGTTTTGCAATAAATGGCCTTTTATGAGTGGCTTCCATTTGAACTTCTTTCTTTTCTGTGATTGATTAGATATATGGGTTTAGGTACCTATGTTTGTGGGCCCAAGAAATTTCTTGATCTTAGGAATGAAAAGGTCCACATGGTGATTGCTGGAAATTGTTTGTTTATACAATTACATACATTTGTTCATGTCACTTTCTTTATGTTTATGTGATATGATGTTGTTTTACCCTTATTCGGATTTCGGCTATGCCATGTGGTACCTTTTATCTCACCTTCAAACCACCATGATCATCATTCAATTATTGGTTTGCAAATATCTCTATTCCATCCACCAAGTCTTAAGGTGGGTCGAGTTTAGATATATAATAATGTATCTTGTTGTCCAATTTCAAACCATTCAGCATTCGCACCATAGATCAATTTTCTCCTATTGTCGAATTGTGTTAGCCCAAATATAGAAGCCCCTGGCTACCCCATGTGCTAGGTGGCCTGAACGAAACCTAACATTGTTCAATCTTTAATTTTCACTGTGTAAATTTATTTTGATTTAAATTTCATTGTTCAATCTTGATATAATACTTAATTTTCACTTTCATATTTTATTATATTTATATCATACGGTGGATCACCTTGCAAGCTCTTTCCTTCCACACCTAATTTTCTCACGCCACAATACTGTAATTCTTTTGAAGCATTGAATTATGTCAAGATGAATTAGTAAAGTTATTGGTATGATTTATTTTTCATGTAATGTAATACTGACATTAGATGATGAAAGTATATTTGAGTTCATTATGTAGATTCTGCAAAGTAAAATTCAGATGGGAAAAATAAAAATTATTGTTGTTACAACTTACAATGATATAATGTCCATGCACAAAAATATGAACTCTTGAATAAAATGTTATTTTGAATTTTTTATTAAACATGGACTTATAAATAAAATATATAGTATTATGTTTCCAGTATTATTGACAAATGGTATTGTACACGAAAAATTTCCAATTTAATACAGTCTACACACGATGACATATTAATTAGAATCAGACATGTTAAATTATTGGAATTCAAATTCGAATGCAGTTTAAAAATATGCAAATAATTATATATTTATCCTGGCTTGTGTTTTTAAATGGTTTATATACTCTCAAATAATTTTTTATCCATATATTTCGAAAGCCTCGCATATACTACCACTTATTCACCACCCATTTCTTTCTATTTATATTTCGTTTATGAGCACTTCCCATACATGCTCTAACATATAAGAGTTAAACTTTTAACACTAATATCCGTTCCCTTTATGATTATAAACCAGTCACATTAATGAAGTACAATTTGATAATTTTAATATCCTATGTTTAAGAAAAATAATCTTTCAACAACTATGACATAGTTTTTGACCTAAAAAATGAGTACAATATTCTTACCAATAGATCCCTTGGCACCCTTTTCCAAATTATATGTTGCCTCCACACCCTACCAAATCGTTACAAAAATCTGTATCATTGTTCGTAGAATAAAGATTGACAGTTATTGATACTATGACGGTTTAAAAAAAAAAAGGGGAAAATTGGGTGTGAGAGAGACAAATAAGTATTTTTTTAGCTAGGATTTAGAGAAAATTATGTACCTTCGGTATTACCTGCATCTCGGTATGTATAAGTGAGTTTCCTGGATGAATTAGGCCAAGATGTTGCAAACCTAATTCACACTTCTCACAACTCGATTTGTAGAGAATTGTAATTGCTATGCACAGTATTGTTCCATTTCCACAACAAATTACCTTGAGATTATTTTCCTAGATCTTCCTTGATCACATTGAATTCTGTTATTCATATAAATAATCGCTCCCTACGTGGCGGGATGATTTTGGGGGCCCTGCCTGACGTGGCAACCCTCTTCCTACGAAGTTGAATCTAGACGACCCATGTGAACAGACCCCCTCGCAAGAGAGCCGGTTTTGGCGAGGTGATGATGTGCCTAACCGATCCTATGATGAAATGATTGACAAGATAACACACTGCCAACGCTGCCTCTATACACCTACACGGTCAAATCCCACTTGCATAAGCTAAGGCTTGTAGGTATACAAGAGGTCTTAGCATTTAAAAGTCCTGATTGATCGATCGATCGATTGACGCATATAACAAGAATGGTTAGTTAATCTGATGAAGCCTTGTGCCCTATCATCCAACGAGCCCTGTCCTTCCTACTCAAGTATAAAAATCCACACTTAGCACCATTCAAGGTTAATGCAAATTTAGTCTTTCAATCCAATATTCTTGCTGTATACATTTCTGTTATTATATACGAAATTGACGCCCCACCTTTTCCTTGATCAGATCCAGTCTATGTGGATGCAAGAAGTTCCTGACATCTGTTGGCCATATGTTTGATACAATTTTTGGGGTCAACAGATTGACGCCGTTTGTAGGAATCCTTTGATACCATAACCAGGAACATCCTTGTGGTAAAAGCCCTTTGAAGCGAGACCTTAAAAAAGGTCTGGTTCTTGAAGAAAGAACCGTCACGAAGGACCGTCTAAAAGAAAAAGGTTATCAACCCAAAATCAAATACCTATAATGAGTTCCAACAACCAAGGAACACATGGTGAAAATAGACAATGAGAGGCCTCTGAAGAAGTGGTCCTCCGCACCAATGCAAACATGCATAGTCCCCATTACCAACACAGTCGCATCCCAGCCGACAGCATCAGAAGTTGGCCGGATCTCAAAAAGGCATTTATAAACCAGTACCTTTCTAGCAAAGAAGGGGAGGCCCCTATCTAGAGGCTGCAAGACATGAAGCAGTAGGCGGGGAAAAGTCTAAAAAGCTATTTGGCTCGCTTTACGGATGAGATAACTTATTGTGAGCAGGTTACGGATAGAGATGTCCCTTCTACCCTAAGGGTAGGCCTCAACATGAACACCTTATTCTGGAGAGACGTGCAAAACATGAATCCCACTTCCTACGATGCTCTAGTGGAGATGATGAGAAGTGAAATCGTCAATGAAGAGTTGATAGATCACTATAATAGGACCTCACTGGGGCTCCCATTGCCTTAAAGACAACGAAGAGGCCCTGTATCCAACTTGGTGGACGAACAATGGACCCAAGCACGACATACAATAGCCCCCACCTCAGGCTAACGTAATCGGTGGTGGTGCGACTTACCAGTGCATTCCTTGACATATGAAGTGGTTGGGACTGAAGTCCAAAGGCAGTCGAACCCATTCAGAGGAAGAGGCAAAGGAAGAAACAGAGAGCCTCGAGATAGGCAGTACTACACATATCATCGAACCAACAGCCACAGTACTGAGAATTGCCTATCCAGGCCATATAATGAAGAACCAGCTGGTCCCCACATTAAGGGTAGAAATACCTACCAAACACAAAGGAATGCACCCTAGCCTAGGCAGCGAAGAGAGCCTAGGCATAGCGTAGCGAGGCGAAGCGCCACCGGAGGAACGAATCGCATCGACATAAGAGAGCCTCCAGTGAATGTTGATAACGTTTCCATTAGAGAAATCGACACCATCATAGTTGGTCCTCACATAGGGAAAAACTCTAATAATGCACCGAGGAACCACGCAAGAGAGGCGAAAGACCCCTTATGGCGAGCTACTTGATCAAAAACACTGGTTACAGGTCTGAGAACACCTAATCAATTACCTTTTCCCCGGCAAACACTGTGGCAATTCATTACCCACACTGTGACGCACTAGCGGTACAAACCATCATAACTAGAAATGGACGAAGACACATGTTGGTTGATAATGGGAGCTCAGTTAATATCATGTTTGGAACCATATTTAACAAAATGATGGTAGATCATAAGCTGGCCCCCATGACTGCTCCCTTATACAACTTTACTGGTGATAGCATCGTCCCTAGAGGGAGGATCACGTTGGCAGTGGAAATGGGCGAACCCCCTTTTAAGGGCCACTACTTCATGGAATTCCTGTTGGTAGACCTTCAATCCGCCTATCACGGAGTATTACGGCAACCCACCCTAAAAGAACTTGAGGTCGTAACTTCTATACATCACCTATGTATGAAATTTCCTACAAAGGAAGGGATTGCCACTGTATGGGAGGATCAGATGGGATCAAGAGAGTGCTACCTCAATTCTCTAAGGAAATTTGAGCCCTGTAGCATAAACATGGTTCTGATGGACGTAGAAATGGTTGACACACCTGAAGAAGGTCCTACCTCTGAACAAGGGGAAGACGTCAACATGGCAGACATCCCTGAAAGAAGGGGTCATCTAAGTGGACTTACATCCCAGAACCACGGGATCAAACTCACAGGTAACCTTCGTAGAAGAGCTCGAACTCTTTCCTGTAAACCCACATGAACCTACAAGGGTATTACAGATTGGAAAGGAGCTAGTATCTGAAGAAAAAGTCAGGTTAAAGGAGTTCTTGCTTGACAACTTGGATGTGTTTGCTGGAAGCACGAGGACATGGTGGGAATTGACTCCAAGGTCAGTTTCCACCAACTTAATTTGGACTCAAAGTTCACTCATCACCTATAGAAAATGAGGAGCCTAAATCCAGAAAGGTACATGGCCCTGAAAAAAGAGGTACAAAGGCTTATATCTAACAGGTTCGTCAGGGAGGTCGTGTACCCAAAGTGGATATCCAACCCCATCTTGGTAAAGAAACTCAATGGCAAATGGAGGGTTTGTGTAGATTTCTCCAACCTCAACCAAGCTTGCCCAAAGGATAGCTTCCCATTCTCAAGGATTGACTAGCTAGTGGATTCCACTGTGGGCCACAAACTCTTGAGTTTCATGGACGCATACTCAGGATACAACCAGATTCCTATGTACCCTATTGACGAGGAAAACACATCGTTCATCACTAACAGCGGCCTCTACTGCTATAAGGTCGTGCCATTTGGTTTGAAAAATGCTGGTGCAACCTATCAACAGCTAGTCAACAAAATTTTTGCTGACCTCATAGGCAAAACAATGGAGGTATATGTAGATGACATGCTTATAAAGAGCATTAGGACTGCGGACCACATTGAACACTTAGGAGCTGCATTTAAGATATTTAAGAAGTACGGGATAAAATTGAACCCCTTGAAGTGCGCTTTTGGCGTCGCATCCGGAAGGTTTTTGGGCTATATGGTTAACCATCGAGGTATTGAAGCGAAAATATTCCAATGGACCGAAGAGTGTGAAGAGACTTTCCAAAGGTTTAACAGGATGCCTCACAGCACTAAACTGCTTCATCTCCAAGGCCACAAATAGATGTCTCACCTTCTTTAAAATCTTGAAAGGATGGAAAATATTCCACTAGACTGAAGAGTGTGAAGAGACTTTCCAAGGGCTAAAGAAGCACCTAGGCCAAGCCCCTCTTCTCTCGAAGCCTAAAAGGGGAGAAATAGTACAACTATATCTAGTCGTAAGTTCCAACGCTATGAGTTCGGTTCTGGCAAGAGAAAGGATGGTGTTCAATTACCTATTTACTACGTAAGTAAGGCCCTCATTCCAGCTGAAATGCGTTATACTGATATGGAAAGGCTTGTTTTATCCCATATGATCGCCTCCAAAAAGCTAAGGCTCTACTTCCAGGCCCATAGCTTACGCGTACTAACGAACCTCCCCCTAAAACAGGTGCTGCAAAAGCCAGATGCATCGGGAAGGAGGATGAAATGGGTTGTGGAGCTAAGTGAATTCGACATTTCATACCAACCCAGAACCTCGATGAAGGGACAGGCAATGGCTAATTTCATAGCAGAATTTACAGAAGCAACAAACATAAGTGTAATTATGGAGCCGGCAGACCCCCCAGTATAGAGGTTGTTTGTTGACGAATCCACTGGAGAAACGCGGTCGGGGGCTAGGGTCCTATTTGAAAGCTCAGAGGGGCACAAGCTCAATTGTGCCATGCGGTTCGACTTTAAGACTTCCAACAACGCCGCCAAATATAAGGTTCTTCTAGCAGACCTCAGGTTAGCCAAGGAGATGCAAGTAAAAAATTTGACAGTTCAGAGTGACTCCCAGTTAGTCGTGAGCCAGGTAGGCGATAGCTTCGCTGCAAAAGATAAAGGTATGGCAGTATACTTGAAGAAGGTCATGGACCTGATACCGTATTTTGAGAAATTCGAGCTGACCTAAATCTCGAGAATAGAGAACCTACACGCAGAACCACTAACTAAAATTAAACAAAGTAATGTGTGCATGTATCAATGTATTACGTGATGATTGATAGTGACATATCTTATAATAGCTTCTCCAAAATAGTTTATGGACTGTAATCTAGATTCCATCTAAAATATAAAGGCTTCCAATCTATGTGACAATAATATATAATGATGACACATAATTAAAATATATTCTTCTCGTGGATGAAGGGACTTGATGATACACATAATAATAAATATATTCTTCTCTCTCTCAAATGAAGACATGCTGCAAAACTACATTAAATCACATGTTATTCTTATATATTACATGGTATCAAAGCAGTTTTAACTTAATGAAACTCATCTCATTTTTCTCAAGTTGAGATTTACAGTGGTTGAAATAGTTTGCAATCCCAAGTATCGTTTCAGGCTTATAGCAAGTATTGGCCGTTGGCGATGTGAATTTGTTACTAGTTTACAGAGATACCCATATTTTTCTTATATGATTTCTAATTGGAGGAAGACTTATTGCCGGTAATTGCCATTGAATCCATTGTGGCATCAACTTTTTCAACTGCAGCAATTCCCATTCTTTAGTCTGCTTTATTTCTTCTTTAAGCACTTGAACCCTATCAAACTTTCATGGGAGTCATTCTATTTAGGACATTTGTTTTCTTCTGTGAGCCTCTCTTTAATACCGGCCGTTAGTGTCCGCGATTGTACGAATTTCAACCTTGAATTTGCAAAGATTACTGATCATTATTTGTTCTTGGTTTACAATCAAATGGAAGTCTGTTCAAGTCGATGTAAGTATTTCACCTAGTGACCTCTGTGATTCTTGTTCCCACCTACTACAACAATCTGTGTGGGACTTGAATTGGACTATTTTTGTGATGTTTGGACTTGAGTCATATTAGACTATACGTTCTTACTTCAGTCCAAGTTTTTGGTTCAATATAAAATTGTGGCTTGTTTGAATTTTCGTCTTTTCAATAAATTAGATTTTCTATCTATTGTAAATGTTTCAACAGCTGACACAAATTCAATTAGGTCTCAAAGGTAAATAAATTCACGAAATACAGGAAAATGAGGTTGTATCATTGAAATGATTGTGTTAAGACGGGATATACAAAGATCGATGTTGGGAGTTGTATCTACATCTTAAAAATACTCTATATGGAAATATGGAACATGTAGCGTAGCCTAAGTGAATTAGTTTAATCAACTTCTTCAACAACTCAACAAGTTCTCATCTCTCGAAGCTTGTTCAACCTCCTTTACCCATACTTCTAACAACTTACAATCTCTACTCGCCTCAAGTTCCAATACTACATCTTCGATTATTGACTCTGGTGCGACTCACACATAGAAATTAATGACTTAAAATTCGCTATTATGTGTGTAAAGTTGATAAACATGATGTTTTTGTTGCAGATGGATCCACAATCCCTATTTTGGGATGTCGAATAATTAATTTCTTTCCCCACAGAGCTTGTCGTTCCCTCATTCCAAGTTCAACTTTTATCTGTTGATAAATTATTAACTCATTGGATTGTGATCTAACATATTTCAAGATCGAAAATCTAAAAAGAAGATTGGAGAGGGAGTTTACTCTCGTGCTCTCGTCGTCTTTATTTATTGAACAAGTTTGATACTAAATGTTGTTGGGGCCATTTGAACCCACATGTTTTGAAAAATTGAAAGTGATTAATGGAGTAATATGAAGTATTGATCGCTGACCAAAAGAACAAGATTTAAAGTAAAGAAAAAAAATTGGCAGAAGAACCGATATTTTATTAGACAACCAATGGAGAGAAAATACAATTTCAGCAATTTCTACTCTCAAAAACTGAATGAAGAGTCTACTATTAATAGAAAAGATGTCCAAACCCAATATGGAAACAAGATAAAAAAAATCACGAGATATAAAGGAAACAATATTTTCCCAATATTTTCCAATAAAACATGTGAAATAAAGGAAATAATATTTTTCCAAAGACGTACAAAGAAGGAAAAATATATTCCAAAAAATTTCAACCTAATTTGGGTTACAAAATCCAACAATATCCACCTTGACACAAATTTCGGTGCAACGAACGAAACTCCAAAATTTCTCCACCTGGAAAAATAAGTCTGATTGTATCAGAATAAACCAATCTCTTCATTCAGTACCAAAACTCTCCACTTTACTAAAAAAAGTCACTTGTGCCCAGTGTCCACAAGCGACACCCGAACCCAACCTTGGGTTCCCAAAATTTTAACAAAGAATTCAACAAATACCAAACAGGGTCGAAGCATACCCTGTAGCAAATCAATACCAAATGCTTGAACTGAAGGCCCCTTGCTAGAACTGTCACCTTCAAACACCTCAAAAGCATGATCACACACATCTGAAACCCGGTACCTATGCTCTAAGAGTCCTTCCCTAGCAAATAACTTAGAGCCCAACATGAAAGGTATTGTACCAAACTAGATCTCTTCCACGGTACTAAACCTATCTGGATGTCTCTTCACTGGTTCTGCGTACCCCTACAGGATGTATAGTTGAGAACTCTTCCGTCATTCTAGTACAACACTATGACCTCTTGGATCTTCAGAACTTCGCCTCCATCGGAGAATGTGTACCCATTAGAATCCGGGGTACTCAGCGAGATGAGATTCTTCCTTAAGTCTAGAACATGCCAAACCTAGAACTCGAATTGTCCCATCTAATAACCTCAATCTGACCCGACCGATTGCAGCAACCCTACAAGATATGTTGTTTCCCATTACAATTCCACATTGCTTCACCATTTATATGTTTCAAACCAGATCCTATTGGGACACGTATGGAACGAGCATGCTGAATCCAGAATTCACTCGTCATCCAGCTTAGATTCTATGTCAGACACGGTCAGCACTGCATCTTCGCCATCTGAAAATCTTTCAACAATATTAGTCTCGTCCGAATGATCAGATTGCCTCCTATGATTTGCAAATAAATTACCTTTACCATGCAACTTGTCGTAATTTTCCTTGATATGTCCTTTTCTCTTACAGTAGAAGCAAACCTGATTGTTGAAGTTCGCCCTCAACCGCCCCTCTGTCGATCACCGTACGAAACCACAGCTTCCTCATCCTTAGCTCCGAAGATATGCTTCTTCTTCTTCTTTGAAAATAAAGCATCATAAGCATCGTCAATGGTGAGTGTGTCACGATTGTACAAGATCGTATCCATGAACGACAAAGGCAGTGAGCACAATAGGATCAATGCCAGATCCTCTTCATCGTACTTGACTTCTAATGTTTCCAGATCAGTGATGATTTTCTTAAACACGGCTAGATGGTCCTCCAAAGAACTCCCGTCTGCCATGCGATGAGAATAAAGCCTCTACTTCAGATACAACTTATTCGTCAATGTCTTTGTATGCACAGTTGCTCCAATTCTAACCACGATGCAGCATCCGATTTCTCTTTAACTACATCCTGAAGAATGTTATTAAAAATATGAAGATGAATCATAGATATTGCTTTTTGATCCTTCCGTTGCTTCTCCTATGTTGACAAGTTGTTGGCATTTTATCAACGTCCAACAAAGTATCATCCAAATCTATCTGCGCCAGAATTTCTTTCATCTTTATTTACCACAGAGAAAACCTTGTATTACGATCAAAAATCAGAATGTCATACTTCATGGCGGCCTTCGAAACTAGAAATCTCAAATAAATTCAACAAACCGCAGCTCTAATACCACTTATTGGGACCCTTTGAACCCACGTGTTGTGAAAAATCGGAAGAGATTATTGGAGATCGCTCACAAACAAGAACAAGATTTAAAGTAAAGAAAAGAGAAAATTGGCAGAGGAATTAATATTTTACTAAACAACCAATGGAAATAAAATACAATTTCAGCCATTTCTGCTCTCAACAACTAAATGAAGAGTCTACTATTTATAGGGAAGATGTCCAAACCAAGATGGAAACAAGATAAAAACAAATCATGTTATATAAATGAAACAATATTTTGTCAATATTTTTCCAATAAAACATGTGAAATAAAGAAAATGATATTTTTCCAAATACGTGCAGAGAAGAAAAAATATATTCCCATAAATTCCAACCTAATTTGGGTCACAAAATCCAACAAATGTCATACTGAAAATTTAATAGAGAGACAGATATTGCAAAAATGTATATGATTCCTTAAACACGGCCAGATGATCTTCTAGTGATCGGCTTTCTACCTTGCGATGAGAATAAAGCCTCTACTTCAGATACAACTTATTCGTCAATGTCTTTGTATGCACAGTTGCTCCAATTCTAACCACAATGCAGCATCCGATTTCTCTTTAACTACGTCCTGAAGAATGTTATTAAAAATATGAAGATGAATCATAGACATTGCTTTTTGATCCTTCCGTTGCTTCTCCTATGTTGACAAGTTGGCATTTTATCAACGTCCAACAAAGCATCATCCAAATCTATCTGCGCCAGAATTTCTTTCATCTTTACTTACCACAGAGAAAACCTTGTATTACGATCAAAAAGCAGAATGTCATACTTCATGGCGGCCTTCGAAACTAGAAATCTCAAATAAATTCAACAAACTGCAACTCTAATACCACTTATTGGGACCTTTTGAACCCACGTGTTGTGAAAAATCAGAAGAGATTATTGGAGATCGCTCACAAACAAGAACAAGATTTAAAGTAAAGAAAAGAGAAAATTGGCAGAGGAATTAATATTTTATTAAACAACCAATGGAGATAAAATACAATTTCAGCCATTTCTGCTCTCAACAACTAAATGAAGAGTCTACTATTTATAGGGAAGATGTCCAAACCAAGATGGAAACAGGATAAAAACAAATCACGTTATATAAATGAAACAATATTTTGTCAATATTTTTCCAATAAAACATGTGAAATAAAGAAAATGATATTTTTCCAAATACGTGCTGAGAAGAAAAAATATATTCCCATAAATTCCAACCTAATTTGGGTCACAAAATCCAACAAATGTCATACTGAAAATTTAATAGAGATACAGATATTGCAAAAATGTATATGATGCTCTTCCAATCTGGTCTTATCAATTTTTTTTCCGTCCATTAATGTTGAATCTAATGTCGGTCAAGCTTTTTAATTTGCTAAACAGACTCCTTTACCATTTGCTAGTTCATCTTCTTAGACTACAGAGTTGTCCGAATTAACTTATTCTGATTTATGGAATCTTTCAGCTTTTGATTCTTATTATAGATATAAATATTTTGTCCTCTTTATTGATGATCTATCGTGTGCTATTTGGATGTATTTGTCAAAGAAAGTGAGGTGATAATTGCTTTTAACAAGTTTCAAACTATATTGATTAACCAATTCAATGCCAACGTTAAATTTCCAGAAAAAAGCTGCAAGTATATGAAAAAAAAACAGAATTTGTACAAGAATTGAATTCCACTCACATGGGAGGCGGGCCCCGTGTGAATTTAATATTGCCAAAAAAAATCTGAGTTCACCTGTTTGTGCGTATTATGTGTGGCTTCTGTGCATACTTTTCCTGTACATATAGCATTGCTCAATTTTCTAGATCTGATAATGGCACTGGATATACTAAAGGTTCTTTTCCTGAATATGTTTGTAGTCATGGATTTATACAAAATACTAGTTGTATGGGAACTCCACAACAAAATTGTACTGCAGAGAGGAAAATCGACATATTCTAGGAACAAATGGCCCTTATTCATCGGATTAATGTCCCAAAGAAAAATCGGTCACGTGCAGTGTTGATTGCAACATACTTGATTAATCGACTTCCTAGTACAATACTTGGTTTCAAGTCACATTAAAAATATTGAAGAATTGAGAGCCAGATATTTTTCATTTATGAGTGTGTTCAGTTGTATCTTTTATGTTTGTCAACTAGCTTTACACAACGATAAGTTTGATGTTCAATCATTAAAATGTGTACTCTTAATTTGATATTCTTCAAGAAAGGATAGATTTGTTACAATGTAGCCAATCGCAAGTTGTTTCCCATGATGTGCACTTTGAAGGACTAAAACCGTATTTTGAAATACAAAGTCATGACAATCAGCTTCAGGTGGAGAATGCATATAATCAATTAGTGTTATTGTTTGCCATGTGGAAAGAACTCAACCTAAGGAATGTTTGGATCCATAATGTGTAGGTGAGATTATAGCTCCCAACGGAGAAGTCGAAATTGGTGAAATTATCAACCAAGTAGTTCCTACATCTCAATGATTATCAAATAGACAAACATGAACTCATGAAAGAATGAAAGATTTTCTCACTACTATCACATATCCTATGCAAACATTCTTAAGGTACAATAATGGGATGCAGTCACATGATTCATTCTTAGTTGTGTTGTCTAGCAATGAAGAATCAAAGAATAGAGAAGCAAATTCAGACCGTGTTTGGAGAAAAACTATGGATAAAGAAGTTCTCTTGATAAGAATAAAACATGGTAAATTATTAGGCTACTGCGCGAAAAGTTTAAACGATGTTTTCTTTAGTATGTATAAAACATAAAATGTAGGCTATGTTTGAGCGATATTTTTTGTGAAAACTGAGTTTTGTAGATGTGATTTTTTTAGAAAATGTGTGGTTAAAAAGTAAAAAGAAAAAAATAGAGGTTTATGTGCAAAATATTTTTTGGAGAATGTATGGTTAAACATAAATAACTTAGGAACAAATGAATTTTTAGAGAATGAGACTTTCAATTAAAAGTACCAACTACATCAGTGACAACATATAACATCGACTGTAAGGTGCATATATTTACATAATAGAATCTCTACAACGATGGAGCCAAATGGTGTCATGCACGGGCGTGACCCCATAAATTTTTTGATTTTTTATTATTTACATTTTTCCAATATTTTTAAAATTTTATTTTCCCCCCTCTTCAACGTATTGTACACGACTTCCCTTCCTAATCATCAATTAATTTTTCATTCCTTCCCAATATTACTAGCTTGTTTCAATTTTTTTTCGCAATTTGGTTTGCTCCCATAATGAAAATACCTGGCTCTACCAATGAGTTAGTAAATATGTTGATGCTATAGAGGAAAACTAAGCCCATGTGTGGCTCACGTTTATAAACTATATAAAAATACTAACTTTTCTTATATACATTTCGAAGTCTCTACAAGTATGCTCATTTATTCATTACTCATTCTTATCTATGCCCATGTTTGGGAGCTATTTTGACCAAATGCAAAATACATTTTTTGTCATTTTCAGAAGGTAGGTGGGACCCAGACAAACAGTAATTATTGACTGTCAATGCTGCACATGCAGCGAATTATCAAAACTGCCCTTTCTTGAAGATGAATGCGCATTTTTTTTTGTGTAGGGGCACATTGGTAATTTGACTGTAATTCAGTTGCCTTATCTGACAAGTCCGAAATTTTTCTAAAAATATGACAAAAAATTACTCCAAACACGGGCCATTAATGATTTAGATTGTTAATAATCAATTACCAGACATGCTCGAACCTTACAAATGTTTCAAATAATTATCATGTTAACTCAGCACTTTCACAGTAATTCAATCCTCCATACGTATTCCAATTGTAATTTTCTTTTGGCTAGCAAATAAGTTTTGGCTTCCAAATAGCAATGACAACCTTCTTTTTAGTTTGTGTTTTTCTACTAAATTTTAATAAAACTGTAAGTTTGACTTTTCTTCAATTTCGATCCAAATCAAATAATGGGAAATTTTCATAAATGTCACTAAATTTGAAAATCCTCAAAATTTTGTCATTTTCACTTTTGGTGTTAAAAAGTCACTTTTGTGTGAAATGTCCAAATTACCCCTAGTGACACCTTTTAGAAGCATTTAATGCTTGATTTGAATACCATTATTGTTACGATGTGATGATTTAGTTTGTATATTATAAACATTGCATATATGTTTATTATATTGAGTAATATGAAGTTTATTAAATAAAATAAGATAAAAGAATTTGAAAAGTTAACATAAACACATTTCATGTCTTCGTGAGATATTTCCTGTGCGTTGACACCTTCGAAATCATCTTTAAACAATGTAGGCCAGTAGAACCCAAACTGTAAAATCTTGACTCCTGTCTTGGAAGCTCCAAAATGCCCTGCATAGGCTGATGCATAGCAATGTTCAAGTATATGAGGCACCTCTACCTCAGGCGCATATCGTCTCATGATCTGATCCGCCCCCTCCAATACAGATTTGGATCATCCCAAAATTAGTATTTCAACTCTACAAAGAAGTTTTCTTCTGATGACTAGCATAGTCTGGTGGATGGATAGATTTTGCCAAGTAATTAACAATATCAGCGTACCAAGGTGTTTCTTCCATGTTGAATATCTACTCTTCTGGAAAGACCTTATATATGTTAGCTGACTCTTCAGGATCATCTGGCTTCAATCTAGACAAATGATCTGCTGCCACATTTTTAGTTCATTTCTTGTCCTTGATTTCAATATCAAATTCTTGCAACAATAAAACCCGTTGGATCAATCTTGATTTGGCATCTTTTTTTGTCAATAGATATTTCGGTGCAGCGTGATTTGTATAGACTATGACTTTTGACCCCACAAGGTATGGCCTGAATTTGTCAAATGTGTACACTACAACTAAGAGCTCATTCTAGTTGTTGCATAATTAATCTGATCTTCGTTTAGGGTTTTTCTTGGGTATTATATTAAAAGGAAGGTTTTGTTTTTCCTCTGTCCCAGAACTGCTCCTACTGCATTGTCACTAGCGTCATACATCAACTCAAAAGGTAATCCCCAGTCTGGTGCAACAAACACTGGTGCTGAAGTAAGTTTCTCTTTCAAAGTGTTGAAATCTAATAGGCACTCTTCAGTAAATTCAAACCAGTTGTCTTTCACCAACAAAGTACATAACAACTTCGTAATCCTCGAGTACTCATCAGTGAAATGTCTGTAAAACCCGGCATGCCTGAGGAAACTGTGAACACCCTTTACTAATATTGGTGGTGGTAGCTTCTCAATAACCTGAATCTTTGCTTTGTCTCTTTGCAACAAACACTGGTGCTGAAATGACACTTCTCCCAATTCAACACCAGCTTTGTTTCTCTGCATCTCTGTAGGACCAAATTTAGATGTTCAAAACATTTATCAAATGAAGACCCAAAAAATAGAAAAGTCATCCATAAACACTTCTATGAACTTTTCAACCATGTCGGAAAATATAGCCATCATACATCTTTGAAATGTGGCGGGGGTGTTACACAGATCGAAAGGCATCCTACGGTAAGCAAAGGTAACCTGAATATCTAATTATAACCTGAATACTCGTTGAGAAAATAGTAATGTGAATGCCCTGCTAACTTCTCCAACATTTGAT
>OU503054.1:6751166-6769258 GCA_912172775.2 Fraxinus pennsylvanica | reverse complement strand
CATCCCAAGAGAAATTTGATGATTTTTCCGCCCCAGATTGTATGTGTCAGAATGGGGGTTGTTGTGTTGACGTTGACCTCATTGGGCATACTCCACTTGTTCCATTCCTTGTGAGAGGATGAGACACTCATTTGTGCCATGTTTTGACCTACATTCCTCACAATTGGACTTTCTTACTTGTGCTGAATTTGCTGTTTATGATATGCTCTCCACCTTGTGAAATAAGGAATCAATCTTTGCTGATAAGGCCGAGTAGGTATCCACCTCGTAGACTCCAGCTGATTTCTTTGGACCTACTCAATCTGAAGACCACATGGATGAAACACTAGCCATTCTCTCAAACAACATTTTTTTGCTTAGAGAGCCATTTGATGATGAGTCTACCATACTCCTAAAAGCTGGAAGTAATCCTGTATAGAAGAATCTGATTTGTTAATGAAAATCCTCTCAATGGCATTCTACCAGTTTACATTGGAAATTTGTCCACTTCTCTTCAATATCTTTATGCTTATAAGTGTGATATCTCGAGCAGCATTCTAAATTAAATTGGCAATTTGACCAAAGGTTGTTATACCCAATAAATCCTGAGCAATGATATTAAACCGATGTTCGATAATTTATATCAACACTTTAATGATTGTTTTGGCTCTGATACCAAGTTGGAAATGCAAGGTAATTGAAGGATAATTCAACTCACATAATCTTGCTTCAGCATTGTGCTGGTATAAATAATTACAGCAAGAATGTTCTAGATGGTTAGCTCCTTGAATTATCGAGGCTGTTAGAATCTATTTACAACATAAAGGTAGTGGAACCATTTGGAGTGTAACAGAATTTAGACATCAAGGATTGATGCTGGCGGATAGGCTGATGACAAGGCTGTTGATTGGAATCAAATACTCAGCTAATCTTGACAAACCATGCCATACTACTGCAACTGAAAAACAAGAGCAAAAATACACTTTGAGTTGTACTTATTCTGGTTGTGAGTTTGGAGTTGATACTTTCTCTGATCTTTGCATATGCATTTGTTAAACATCCAAGGAAGGATAAGGCTAGAAATAAAGTAGACATTTTTGCCATTGGCACAACACCATTGAGAGTTTCATATTACAAAATATTTGAAGCAACTAATGGCTATAGCGAGAGCAATTTGCTTGGTACCAGAAGCTTTGGATCTGTCTATAGAAGGATTCTTAAAAATGGGAAGGACGTGGCTCTAAAAGTGTTAATTTGTAACTACAAAATGCATTAAAGAGTTTTAATGTAGAAAGTGAAGTATTACGCTACCTTCCCCACAGAAATCTTTGTAAAGTCATAAGTTCTTGCTCGAATCTGGACTTCAAGGCCTTGGGAATTTAATACATGTCAAATGGTAGCCTTGAGAAGTAGTTGTATTCACATAACTACGACTTAGATATGAAGCAGAGAATGAACATAATGATGGATGTTGCAGCCGCATTGGAATATCTTTACCACAGTTATCAACACCTACAATTCATTGTGATTTAAAGCCAAATCATGTACTATTGGATGAAGATATGGTNCAATTCATTGTGATTTAAAGCCAAATCATGTACTATTGGATGAAGATATGGTTTCTTAACACTATTACTCTTGCAACATTGGGTTATATTGCACCAGGTAGTTGAAATTTGAAGGAAATTGAATTAAGAATTACTGATAATCTGAGAGGAAGAAAACTTTTATCATAGAACTTAATTAAATTGAGTACAATACAGTGGTTTTTAAATATACAAAGCTTGGAGTGATGAGCAAGTTAAAAGAGTGGAAAACCACGTGAAGAATCAATATTGTTACAACAACAACATGTGGTCCCAACACTCAGCAATTGATCATGGCAGTACACGTCCACACCTAAGGAGATATAATCTGATATGATTTGTATTTTAACATCCTCCCTCAAGCTGGAGTTCATTACTTAACTCCAAGCTTGTCTGGGCAAGAGGTTTGGTCATTAAATCTGCTGTTTGATCAGATGAAGGAATGTACTGAATTTTCAATTTCCCTTCAAGCACTTTATCTCTGATAAAGTGTATATCTAGCTCAATATGTTTAGTTCTAGCATGATAGACTGGATTGGAGGCTGGAGCGCTGGCACTGAGATTATCACACCACAAGATAGGAGATGAAGTAGGTTGTAGCTTGATTTCCTTAAGTAAAGACTCAATCCAGGTAATTTCAGCGGAAGCTTGTGCTAGAGCTTTGTACTATGATTCAGCACTCGACCTTGACACAACTTGTTGCTTCCTTGAAGACCAGGTCAGTAAGGTTTCTCCTATATACACACAGTAGCCGGCTGTCGATCTTCTGTTATCCGGGTACGATGCCCAATCTGCATCAGCAAAACCGGTAACATCTATTATGTCATTCCTTTGTATCCAAAGACCTTGTTCGATTGTCCTTTTCAAGTATCTAAAAATTCTCTTTACTGCTTTCCAGTGCACATGTGAGGGAGATTGTAGAAATTGGCTCAGCTTGTTAACTGAAAATGTTATATCAGGTCGTGTATGTCTTAGATATTGCAGGCCTCATATTACACTTCTGTACAGAGAGAGATTCACCATTTTCTCTCTTTCATCTATGGAAAGACCTTTGCCTACTATCATAGGGGTTGCACACGGCTTAAGATGCTCAAAGTTAAACCTTTTTAACAAGTCTTTTATGTACTTAGTCTGGGTTAGGTGCTTTCCTGACTGATATTTCCTTACTTCAACTCCCAAAAACTGATGCAATTCACCCATGTCCTTCAGTGCGAACTGAGTGTTAAGTCTTTCAATGAAGTCTTGTAACATTTTGTGATCATTCCCAGTTATCACAATATCATCTACGTATACCAAATAGAAAATGACTTGCCTTTGATTCACGTAGAAGAAAAGGGAATTGTCTGCCTTAGATTTGAAAAACTTCCAGTCTAACAATGTTCCTTTTAGCCTTTCATACCACGCCCTAGGTGCTTGCTTGAGTCCATAAAGTGCCTTTTCAAGCCTGCAGACAAAGTTAGGATAGGCCTTGTCAATGAAACCATCTAGTTGATTCATGTAGATTACTTCGTTTAGCTTTCCATTCAAGAAGACATTGTTGATATCCACTTGTCTAACACTCCAGTCTCTTGAGACAGCAATTGTCAGGATTATTTGTAGAGTAGATGCTTTTATTATTGGACAAAAAGTTTCGTGATAATCAACGCCTGAAGTATGCAAGAAGCCCTTTGCAACCAGCCTGGCTTTGTACTTTAACACATTACCTGTAATGTTACGTTTGAGCTTGAACACCCACTTGTTTCCTATCACTTTCTGATTACCAATGGTGGCATAAGCTCCCATATCTTGTTTCTAATTAGAGCTCTATACTTATCCTCCATGGCTTTTCTCCAATTTTTGTTTGACAATGCTTCAGTAACATCATTAGGTTCAGTGCTGTCTGGTTCCATTCTATATTCTTTACATTCTATTGAGTAGACTTTAGGTTTAAATATACTAGCTTTACTCCTGGTAACCATTGGATGTTAAACAACCTGTCCACTTGATTCTGCAGCTTCATCTTGATTTGACTCTCTTGTTGGTTCTACCTGAGTACTTTCAGATTCTAATTGATCTTCCCTTTGAGTATGTTCATTGTTCATTTGTGAGTATTCATCTACTTCAAGTGCACTACAGGTTGATCTGGCCTGTGAGGTGCTGTAGAATGAGTAGCACTTATATGAGTTGCATCAGTTGAGCATACTGAATCAAGGTTTAGAAAGGTGTGAAGTGGTGAATAATGGACTATGGTTTCTGATTTTTGTGGACTATTGTTTTTGTTGAGAAAGATTGACTTAAATGGAAAATCCTTTTCATTAAAGACTACATGTCTGGATAGGTAAATTTTCCCAGTAGCACTAAGACATTTGTAGCCTTTGTGAGAGTTGCTAAACCTAAGGAACACACACTTAGTAGAGTGAAAACCGAATTTATGATCCCGATAAGGTCTTAAACAAGGAAAACAGGCGCATCCAAAGACTTTGAGAGAATTAAAATATATTTGTTCCCTGTTTAGAACTTGAGAGGGTGACTTCATTTTATAGAGTAGGAGTAGGTAACTTGTTGATAAGATAGGTGGCTGTGTGAAAAGATTTCCACCAATAGTGCAGGGGCATGCTAGCTTGAGCAACGAGAGTTAGGCCGGTTTCAGTTATATGTCTGTGTTATCTTTCAACTCTTCCATTTTGAGCTAAGGTATATGGACAGGAGAGTCTCATTTGAATGCCTGATTGTTGAGCTAATTGAGTAAATGACCTAAATTCATCTCCCTAATCTGATTGAAGAGATTTTATTCTTCTGTCAAATTTGTTTTCAACCAGATTTTTGAATTGGAAGAAGGAATTTAAGGGTTCAGACTTATTTCTCAAGGGGTATATCCAAGTATACCTACTGTAGTCATCAATGAAGATGATGTAATACTTAAAGACAGAGGTAGACTGTATAGGTGCAGGGCCCCAAACATTAGTGCGGATTAAGTCAAGAGGTGCTGAAGCATGTGAACTGGACAAATTGAATGGCAGGGAATGAGATTTGCCTAATTGGCAAGCATCACAGAAGTGTTTCATTGACGTCGAGTTTTTCATTACAGATTTTAAGCACTTGTGACATTACAGGAACAGTAGGATGTCCAAGCGTCACGTGCCACAGTTTAAGTTTAGAATCACTCTTTGTGGCACTACTGGACTCAACAACAAGGACTTAGGAATTAAAATTATTTGAATGAACTAACTCTGGATAGGAAGACTCTTTAAAATTTCGATCCAAATCAAATAATGGGAAATTTTCATAAATGTCACTAAATTTGAAAATCCTCAAAAATTTGTCATTTTCACTTTTGGTGTTAAAAAGTCACTTTTGTGTGAAATGTCCAAATTACCCCTAGTGACAACTTTTAGAAGCATTTAATGCTTGATTTGAATACCATTATTGTTACGATGTGATGATTTAGTTTGTATATTATAAACATTGCATATATGTTTATTATATTGAGTAATATGAAGTTTATTAAAATAAAAATAAGATAAAAGAATTTGAAAAGTTAAAATAAACACATTTCATGTCTTCGTTAGATATTTCCTGTGCGTTGACACCTGTCGCATCTCTTTACAAATTCGAAGTCATTTTTAAACAATGTAGGCCAGTAGAAGTCAAACTGTAAAATCTTGACTGTTGTCTTGGAAGCTCTAAAATGCCCCTCATAGGCTGATGCATGGCAATGTTCGAGTATATGAGGCACCTCTACATCAGGCGCATATCATCTAATGATCTGATCCGCCCCCTCCAATACAGATTTGGATCATCCCAAAATTAGTATTTCAACTCTGCAAAGAAGTTTTCTTCTGATGACTAGCATAGTCTGGAGGAGGGATAGATTTTGCCAAGTAATTAACAATATCAGCGTACCAAGGTGTTTCTTCCATGGTGAATATCTACTCGTCTGGGAAGGCCTTATATATGTGAGCTGACTCTTCAGGATCATCTGGCTTCAATCGAGACAAATGATCTGCTGCCACATTTTTAGTTCATTTCTTGTCCTTGATTTCAATATCAAATTCTTGCAACAATAAAACCCGTCGGATCAATCTTGATTTGGCATCCTTTTTTGTCAATAGATACTTCAGTGCAGCGTGATTTGTATAGACTATGACTTTTGACCCCACAAGGCATGGCCTGAATTTGTTAAATGTGTACACTACAACTAAGAGGTCATTCTCAGTTGTTGCATAATTAATCTGATCTTCGTTTAGGGTTTTTCTTGGGTATTATATTACAAGGAAGATTTTGTTTTTCCTCTGTCCCAGAACTGCTCCTACTGCGTAGTCACTAGCGTCACACATCAACTCAAAAGGTAATCCCCAATCTGGTGCAACAAACACTGGTGCTGAAGTAAGTTTCTTTTTCAAAGTGTTGAAATCTAATAGGCACTCTTCAGTAAATTCAATCTAGTTGTCTTTCATCAACAAAGTACATAACAACTTCGTAATCCTCGAGTAGTCATCAATGAAACATCTGTAAAACTCGACATGCCCGAGGAAACTGTGAACACCCTTTACTAATATTGGTGGTGGTAGCTTCTCAATAACCTGAATCTTTGCTTTGTCTACCTTAATCCCATTTGCTGAAATTCGATGTCCCAATACAATCCCCTCTTGGACCATGAAATGACACTTCTCCCAATTCAACACCAGCTTTGTTTCTTTGCATCTCTGTAGGACCAAATTCAGATGTTCAAAGCATTCATCAAATGAAGACCCAAAAAGTAGAAAAGTCATCCATAAACACTTCTATGAAATTTTCAACCATGTCGGAAAATATAGCCATCATACATATTTGAAATGTGGCGGGGGTGTTACACAGATCGAAAGGCATCCTACGGTAAGCAAAAGTAACATAGGGGCATGTGAACATGGTATTTTCCTAGTCGTCTGGCTCTACTGGTATCTAATTATAACCTGAATACTCGTCGAGAAAATAGTAATGTGAATGTCCTGCTAACTTCTCCAACATTTGATCAATGAATGGGAGAAGAAAATGATATTTCCGTGTAGCTGCATTCAGTTTGCGGTAGTCGATGCAAACTCTCGATCCTGTAACAACTTGTTCTTCTCATTCTGTACAACTGTGATTCCCCCTTCTTTGGCACAACCTGAACTGGGCTGATCCAAACACTATCTGATATGGGATAAATAATTCCTATGTGCAAGAGCTTCAATACCTCTGATCTGACCATTTCTTTCATATTGGGATACAGTCTTCACTGACTAACTACATTTTGTCGAAAACTCTCATCCATGAGAATCTTATGCATGCAGAGCAAAGAGCTGATCCCTTTTATATTTGCCATGGTCCATCCAATAACTGTTTTGTTTTCCCTGAGTACCCACAGCAGCCTTTCTTCTTCCACCTTACTAATTGTGTTAGAGATAATCACTGGAGGTGTACTTGACTCTCCAAGCATGCATATCTAAGATGAGGTGGTAGTTACTTGAACTCCAGTTTAGGCGACTGCTGAATGGACGGTACAGGCTTTTTGGTTATTGTTCCAAGTTCTTCAAAATGCCGTTTACGAGAAAATAGTGGGATGGTTTCCATAAATCGTGTGCATGTCTCAATTTCAAGAGAATCTGAATGTAATGATTGAGAACGTGTAATTCATGCCTCGTATGCATCTAAAGGATATTGAAGTAGAAATGTCCAATCTTGTCAATTACATCAATCCGAAAGCAACCATCTAACTCTGCTGGAAATTTCATAGCCTTGAAGACATTAAAAGAAATTTGTTCTTCAACAAGTCTCAGAATCAACTACCCCTTTTGAACATCAATTAGTACTCTGTCATGGCCAAAAATAGCCTGCTTGGATTAGTAGAACATTCTTATCCTCTTCCATATTCAAGATGAGGAAATCAGCAGAGAAGATAAATTTTTCCACCTTGATTAACACGTCCTCTATTATTCCCCTTGGATCGATCAGCTAGTTGCAGTGTCACTGTGGTTGCTTTGGCTTCTCCCAATCCAAGTTTCCGGAAAACAGATAGAGGCATTAGACTAATACTTGCACTAAGATCACACAAAGCTTTATCAAAGTAAAAATCACCAATAGTGCATGGGACAGTGAAACTCCTTGGATCTTTCAATTTTGGCAGGAGCTTTTTCTGAATTCCCGCCCTGCATTGCTCAGTTAACATCACCGTCTCATGTTCCTCTAGCTTCTGTTTGTTTGATAGAATGTCTTTCAGGAATTTGGCATAATTATGTATCAGCTAGTGGAATGTTTATATGGAGCTTTTTGAACATTTCAAGGAATTTTTTGTATTGCTGCTCCATCTTATGCTTTTTTAATCGTTGTGGGAATGGAATGGGTGTCTCATAGGGATTAACTGGATTATTTGGCATTTACTGTAATACTTCTGAACTGCCTTTCACTGGTGTCTTCCTGGTATGTCATTCTATTCTTCATTCTCTTTTTCAGAAGATTCTACTATCTCTTTATTTGCACCTGACCTTTTTACATGTATCTCAGGTAGTTGAACCCTACTTCCTGTGGCAATGGCTTGAGTATGCTCTCTAGGATTCAATTCAGTATTGCATAGCAATGCACCAGAAGCTCTTCCTATCATAGAAAGAGTTGTCTGCCCCATCTGTGTCTCCAGATTTTTAACAGCAACACCTTGATTTTGGAAATTTGTTCCAGTTTTTCTCATATAAACTGGTTAGTTGTTTCCATGTATTTATCCATTTTTTCCATGAGTTTTGTAAACACCTCCACCAACTGGGGTTTATTCTCTTACTGAAATTGCCCTTGAGCTCGGTTGTGATTTTGATTTCCATCCCAAGAGAAATTTGATGATTTCTTCGTCCCAGATTGTATGTGTCAGAATGGGGGTTGTTGTGTTGACGTTGACCTCATTGGGCATACTCCACTTGTTCCATTCCTTGTAGGAGGATGAGACACTCAATTGTGTCATGTTTTGCCCCACATTCCTCACAATTGGACTTTCTTACTTATGCTGAATTTGCTGTTTATGATATGTTCTCCACCTTGTGAAATAAGGAATCAATCTTTGCTGATAAGGCCGAGTAGGTATCCACCTCGTAGACTCCAGCTGATTTCTTTGGACCTACTCAATATGAAGACCACATGGATGAAGCACTAGCCATTCTCTCAAACAACGTTTTTTTGCTTACGGAGCCATTTGATGATGAGTCTACCATACTCCTGAAAGCTGGAAGTAATCTCGTATAGAAGAATCTGATTTGTAACGATTTGTCGAACCCATGTTGAGGACATTTCCTGAGTATATTCTTAAATTGGTTCCATGCCTTATCAAATGGCTTACATTCATTCTGGCTGAATATTGATATTTCGTGCCTTAATATCGCCACTTTGGCTAGTGAGAAGAATTGCGTGCAGAATTTGTGGGCTAAATCATTTCAAGTAGTTATACTCGCTACAGGAAGTAAATCTAGCCACTCAAGTGCTTTATCCCACAGAGTGAGTGGGAATAACCTGAACCTGATAGCATCTTCGGATATTACTTGGTACCTGTAATGTTGAGTTGTTGACAAATATCCATGAATCGGATACATGTGTATGCGGCTTCTTGTTGGCCATCCCGTAGAATTGGTGTCCCTTTTGGAAGAGTTGGATAACATTCATTTTTAACTGAAAGTTTGGCTGTTTTGGAAGAGTTGGATGACATTCATTTTTAACTAATTCGCAGCTGATTAATCTTCGCATGCAAGCTCAGCCTAAGTAGAAAAACTGAGTAAAATACGATATGTAAACTAAAATTAAAGCAGATTCGAATTAGTATCTAAGTAAAAAAAAATCAAACTAATAATCAATCCTCAGCAACGGCGCCAAAAACTTGTTGTACGAAAATATGTTTCGAGTTTAAAACTACCGCAAATGCACGGTTCTTTGACAAGTAATAAAGTGGAATTTCAGAGTTCCGAATATCATCCCACGAAGATTGAATTAGTTTAATTTCAATTACCGAGACCTTAACCGAACCTACGATAGTTAGGATGATTATCAAGATTTGTGATTAAACTGTGATTACGTGTGCAATTTAAACTAAGATTTGCTAACTAAATGCAAATAGATGATCGAATGCAACTTGAAGTTTTCTTATGAGTAACAAACGAGCACTGAGATCACGAATCTCCATGCAATGATCACTTTTGAATCTAGTTCTACAGTATTGACAACATGTTTGATAATTTGAAGAATCAATGATCCTAACCTATCCAACACTCTCTCTCAAGAAATGTTGGACCTTCATATAAACTACCTGACTATATCTCTATGACGAATACGAAATCACAAAAATGCATGTAGTTTTATGATCACTTAGAGATTCACGCAAAGCATAGAGATATATCTCTATCCCCTATCGGACCCTACGATGATTAATACATCGTCAAATCTATTTCCCTTCTCTTGAATACATGAAATAAATCACTAAACTCACACAATCACATACATAATAATTGTGAAAACGTTAAATGAGTAGAAATCATTCAAAACTCAAAAACATGTTTTAATGTCAAATATTGCAAACTTAGAAATCAAAGATTACATACCATCACTCTCCTAGCACAATTAAACTTAGCCTAACATGGTGGAAGAGAAAGAAATACAGAAATATTTGGTAAACGTCATCACCCGTTTAATTATTGGATTGAATCTTGAAATTGTTCTTGTTTTTACCTTTGTCCTTGCCTCCAAGACTCTCTTCAATTCATTAATTCCGTCCTCTCGTGTTTTGGTATGTTTTTGGATTAAATATGTGTCTCTAGATTTGTTATCTAAAGTGGTTGAGCGGAATTAGGAAACCAGATTTTTCACTCCGGAAACTAACCATGCGGCCGCATGGTTATGAGCTATGCGACCACATGGCTCAAAAAATTGGGGACCCTAAGTTCCCTGCCTTCATGTGTGCGACTGCATGATAGATTCTACCATGCAGCCGCACGGAAGAGACAAACTTCCATTTATGTCAATTTGGTCCTTCAATGTTGGTTTCTTCTATTTTGACTTATTTTCTTCATTCTCCCTCTTCTAACATCCTATGTACTCATCAAACTAGGAATTGGCTCATTTTCACTCTCAAATCATGCCTCAAGTCATCTTTCAACTTCTTACGCTTTGGTCCTTGAACTTTCATTTTCTTTCTTTTTGGTCATTTCTCGTATCTTTTCTCTTGAGTTTTGCCATATCCATCAATAAAGTGATACAAAATGAAACAATGTAAAATTAAGCCATAATTCAAACATTATTAATAACAATTAGTCATGTTTTGTGGCGGAATAAGTGTAGAAAAATGCACTTATCACATCGGAACAGTTTTATCAGTGTTACTCCACAATTGGGCTTCCAATTCAATGACGAAATGCAGATATTTAACTACTTTGAGTGTTAATGAAAATCCTCTCAATGGCATTCTACCAGTTTACACTGGAAATCTGTCCACTTCTCTTCAATATCTTTATGCTTATAAGTGTGATATCCCGAGCAGCATTCTAAATTAAATTGTCAATTTGACCAAAGGTTTTTATACCCAATAAATCCTGAGCAATGATATTAAATCGATGGTCGATAATTTATATCAACACCTTAATGATGGTTAGACACGGAAAGAACTTGGGGCCATTAGAAGCAACTTAATTGAATTAGTATTGCTCATCATCCAACACTCGTAGATCGCCCAAATTATTGAATTAGATGGGGATATTAGTTGGCCCATTTATTCTTAACATTAGCCCTTTTGTTGGATGCTCAATACTTTGGCGATCTAATTAACCAATCTGTATATGCAGTAGCCGTGTGGCCTGTGTGTGTTCAATGGACGAAAAATGGCGAGGTAGTCGTTCTTGGTGGTTCTTTTGAGAGTTCAATTAGTGCACTTCCTTTCTTCCTCCCTTTTTGATATTCCTACCACCATTTCCTTCCTTTGAAGGGGTGAAAACTAGTGGTAACCAGNAGTTTATTCCTGGCGACTAGGCAGACTATGGTGTTGTGGAATTTCAGTTTGCGGGAAATACGATGAAAATTGGACTATTTTTTCCTCTGAAGTGTAGGTATCGTGTACTTTTTTGCTTTGTTGAGTTGATAGCACTTTTAGGACGGAAAGTATTAACCCTAAAGTGATGAAATCGTATCTCTCGATGTTTATAGACCTTCAGATGTGGTCCACTCGTTATCGTGTTCTTCACCATTCATTATTCCAATTAAAACTAGTGTGTGAAAACATCTTTCGAATTAAAATCACCGCAAGTGTACTGTTCGTTAATAAGTAATAAAGCGACTTTTAAGTACAAGCATCGTCCCATAGAGATTGATTAGTTCTATTTTAGTTATTGCGACCTTAATCTAAACAAGAATAATATGATGTGTTTGTTATGACAAAATTATGAATAAATTAATATACTTATGTAATTATGAGTAAATTAACTAAACTAAATACAAATTACACTAAACGCAAATTGATGTATTTAATAGATAACAAACACACTAGGATCCCTAGTTCCTATGCAATAATCCTTTTTAACCTTGATTCTACAATTTCACAACACGATTGAATTTTGAAGAATCAATATTCCTATTTTATTTAACAATCTATCTGGAGTAATGTTAAATCTATTCTCATATATGAACCAACTACATTTATTTGACGGATGCGAACATACAAAAGTCCATGAATTTTTTTAAACAGTTAAAGATTCATATAGAGCATAGTTGTATATTTTAATCTCTATCGGACCTTATGACGATTTACATTATGTCGAGCCTATTTTCTTTCTTTCGAATGCATAAAATAAACCACAAAATTCATACAATTACCTTGTACAATAATTGTAGAGAAAAGATAAACACGTAAATCATTCAAATTTCAAAACATATTTTCAATGTCAAATATGTTAAACTAACTATTAAGAATTCATATTATAAGGTTAATCGTTCTCCTAGTACAAAGAAATATAGCTTAACATGTTGTCAAGAAGAAAGTAAAAGATATAAAGGTTGTTCATTACCAAAAATTCTTGAATTCAATGTTAAACTTGTTGGATTTGATCTTGAAGTGTTCTTTGCCTCCTTTTGTAATTAAAGTCTCCACACCCTAATTATTTTTTGATAGTTGGTATTTATATCCTTCTAAAGAGTTCAAAAGATCTCCAAAAATCATGCATATCAAGACCCAAACAGAAGTTTCCTTGTTGGAATTGAATTCTGAAAGAAACGGAATGTTTTTTCCAATTTTACCTTGGAAGACGCCCAATAGGAAATGGGACAGTCGCCCCAGCATACCAGACAGCCCTTGTAATTGAATTTTAGGGCTTAACGGCCGCCTGACCTATATAACTGGCAGTTGCCAAGTTATAAAAACTTCAAGTTTAGCCATTTTCTTCATTCTTTCTTCCATTTTGGTCTTGCACATTAAATTTCTTCGATTTTCATACTTCATCTTTAATTGAAATGCATATAAATCCCCAAACTTATATCCTTGGCTGATTGATCCTTATTTCTTTTCCAATTGCTTATAAACGGATTCAAAACTTAAATATGATAAAATTAACCCAAGTTAATTAAAATCCAACACTAAAATGAAAAAAAAAAAGCTTAATATCATCTTGTGGTCCGAATAAACTATTGAATATTTGTAATTTGATCCTCAAATTTGGACTTTCCCATTTTTTCTTGATTTTCTTTTGTTTCTGTCAATTACTCTTTCAACTATTGAGTTTAACCTATATGACATAAAATAGCAATTTAGGATATATTTTGTCAAACGAATTGTCAAATATCGATATTTTAAGCCCCGAATAAGCGTATAAAATACATTTATCAATTCTACTCACACATCTCAAGATGTAGGTGGGCGCATTTTTATTTAGTTTGATGCTAAATGTTAGAATATGACCAAATTCCTATTTAGATTGGGTTTGGTTTGGTTTGGTTTGTTGGTTGATAAAGGAGACATAAACAATTTTGTCTTGAAAGTTCGGTTGGAAGAGAGATCAAATTTCATCAATGATTGGAAATTTGATTCGAAGGACTTTGGAACGACATAAACGTTTTTGGAAGGTTTGGAACCGAGAATGGTGCCTCCACACCATGTCACGGCATATGGGCGTCCAAAGAAGCAAAAATTAATAGGGAACCGGGGCTAGGGCCCCGAGCTCGAGGTGCCTCGGTGCTCGGCCTTCTGAAGTGAAGTGGCAACCCTAAGTCACCTGTTCGAGAGGGATCCGATTTTGACCGCGATTCTTGCATTCTACTTCTAGTTTGATGATAGAAAATTTTCTTAATTGATGAACCAGCATAAAAAATGCACTAATTTCGAGATTACCCGCAAGATTAGAAAATAAGATTTTGTTGAATTGTAATTGAATACTGAATAATTGATTTTGATGAGCAAATTGTTTTGTTTCCATATGATATTGAAATTGAATCCAAAGAATTTTGAAAACATCGAGTTCTATTGTTTTTATTCAATAATCACCGTGCAAACTCGATCAACAAGTATATAGCATGCCTTTAAATAGTGCAACCTAGGAGGAAGAGGTTTCCTTTTATCAAAAGAATTAGCTTTCCTTATCTAAAGTTCTAGGAAATAAAATAGAATTAAGAAAACAAGAAGCTAACAAAACTCGGACCCCTAATCTAGCGTGGTATTTTCGTGATTATGGCTTAGCAAATTTGACTTTGTAATATATTTGTCTATTCGAAATACAAAATATAAAGGAAACCTTGATGCTAATCACAAGTGACAGCATAAAATTTTGCAATAAGCATGTCATGTGCCCCAATATATGTATAAACATTACTTTACAGTTGAAGGCTCTGATTGGGAAACAACATTATTTTTAAGTTAAAAGTCATTCTTATTTAATTTAAACACATAGTTTACATATTGTCAATAGAAATTCTTGTGCAGTATTATTTTTTCCTGACATCAACAGACTGCACCTTTTATTCCTTTATTCACTACTAATTTTGTTTCTTTATAATTTATCCTTCACTTCGTAATTATTGCTGCATACATCAACTCTTCACTTATTTAGTTCCCCTGCCAAAGTTTCCTCTTAGATATTGTACAAAGCTCTTATTCCCTGTATATCATCTGCATCCAAACCCTTCGTTGCACCAGTTGGGATGAAGGCAAACATAATGGCATTCTCTACTGAGCTGTGATGAAGTCCAAGAAGATGGCCAATCTCATGAAGAGCGACGGTTTCTAGGTCAGATGCTCCTGCTGCTGCCCCTACGGAGAATCTATTGTCTGCGTCGTAGTGAAACCTTCCATCGGTCGGGGCGAAAGCATGAGCAATTACCCCACCAGGACCATCGAATGGCACTCCATCGCCATGATTGCGCCTATGAAAACCGATAACTATATCAGCAGCAGCTGTACTTTGAACTTGTGAGAATGTGAAATGCGTCACTGAAGCCCATGTGCCGAATGCTCGTGCAACAGGGCCGATGGCAGCGGCAGGTGTATTTGCTTCAAATGCATAGGTGAGGTGTCTTTTAGAAGCTGGCCATCTGGGGTTACCTCGGAAGAAACTGTAATGTGAGACCGTGTGGATGGAGTTGGATCCATGATGAGTATGGTCTATTCCTCCAGCTCGCATCCTGCTAGTTCCATTGACGATATCAGGCGTCCCACATCTGGGTGTCATCATCTTAGATACTGTTTCAGCATCCAAAATCCCAGTGGCCTTGATATCATAGTTTATTTGGTAGGTTCTGATGGCAGACTCTAGGGCGTCGTCAAAATCATCAGAGTTTTCATTCTTGTAATAAGGATAACTAAGATAACCAAAAGTTTCAAGATAGTTTTTCAGCCGGTGAAGGCCATCTGTTTTTTTACCCTTGTGGGAACCTTGCAAATCTTTAAGGAACTCGAATCCTGATGTTTGTCCATCATTATGCCCTTTAATCTTTCTATGGCTAAGAGCGGGAATGGCTAAAGTAAAGAGAAAGAGGCATGAAAACAGCGGAGAAAATTTGAAAGCCATGGTCAAGGACAAAGATAAGGAAGGGACAGATCTCAAGTAAGTAACGGTGCAGTGCTTAGACCAACGAATGAATATATTTATAGACTGCTTGGAGGGAAAGAGAACTTTTTCTTTCCCAGTGTAATAAAATTATAATCGAAATTTTCTCAAACCTAGTATCATATGGTTGGGAAAATACCAAACCCAGTTTAGGTTTTGGCTGGCCTATAAACCCTCCATAAACTTGAAAATAAATAAATAAAAATTGGAGCAATATGATATGATATATTTGTTTCTCATTCTTTCAAAGCTCTTGTTTTCTATACATTCATTTTTAACCACACATTCACACACAAAAAAAAATATATATTTTTACTTATATTTTTACCACATTCTCTCCAAAGATAATAGTCATTTAAAGCAATATTTTTTCAGGAAACAAAAAAAAAAGCCATCAAACAAGGGCATAATTCGGTGTCTAACTATTGACTTCTTTCTAATATGTTTGTGGGCTTCAGTATACTCAATATTAGGTATTCAATGGACTTGGATAATGTGTGAAGCCGATAGTTCAGTTTTCGAAATTAATGATTATTACTCACCAATGAATTAGTTTGGAGCTCATGTTGTACGCCTAGCATTGAGTAAGACTTTCCATGCTTTATCTCTAAAAGTAATGTATACGTGTTTGTAAAACGTGATTTGTGTGTATATTAATCAATAAATGTAAAGAGGGAAAAATAGTACAAAGATTTAAACGTAAAACTCAGGGCATCTCCTATATACTCTTTAAATGTAGAACTCTTATATTTAATGAGTTAATCTTTGAAATTAAGCTCCTACATACTATTAAATTTAACTTTTTAAAATAATTCCATTTCAAAATTTCAAGTTTAGATATTCAACTTCTTGTATTATTGACAATATATTTGAATATTTTTGGTCATCGACATCTTTATAAAATAAATTAATTACAAAATGAAGTAAATAAATAAGTGGTTCCTGGGAAAGTTAAATGACGAGATAAAAAATGAAGTGTTTGCTAGAGTGTGACAAAAAAAAAACATTATTCTTTAAATTTAAACTTAAAGATACATGATTTTATAAAAAAATAAAGAATTGTTTGGAGATGTTGTGAGTTTTTGAAAAAAAAAATTCACATATTCGCAAATATAGAGATATTACACTTTATTAAAAATTATTACAGTTACATTGAATCTCCCAATTACCTAAACCTCAAGACAACCCATGAATCTACATGCTAAGAAAATTGACCTATTACATACGTACGAGACTATAAAGGATTACCTATGAGTCTACCATGTAGTTCCACCTTTGGCCATACCTATATCAAACTCTTACATCCCTCATGGAGAAAAACAAAAAAAGTTTGGAGATGTGGATTTTAAAAGATGAAAACAAAAGATGTTGTTTATCTTACTACTTTAAATTTGGAAAAGTTCCTAAAAGAAAGGGCTATTGCTGTACAAGAAGGAAAAAACAATCGCAATTCGATTATTGTGTTAGATGCATGGAAGCATTCACATTTCCTTTGCAAAAATTATATCCTAAATGGATTGGACAATACGCTTTATGGAGTGTATAGTTTAATGGACTCAGCTGTGGATCTATGGGATTCGTTGGAAAAGAAGTACATGACCAATGATGTCAGAGTAAAGAAGTTCATTGTTGGCAAGTTTTTGGACTACAAAATGGTAAACTCCATGACCTTGATAAGTCAAGTACAAGAGCTTCAAGTTCTACTTCATGATATACATGCTGAGAAGATGGAATTGAGTGAGTACTTTCAAGTTGCAGCCATCATTGAGAAACTCCCTCCTATATGGAGAGATTTCAAGAACTATCTCAAGCTTAAATACAAAGAGATGAATTTAGAGGAATTGATAGTTCGATTGAGGATCCCAGAAGACAATAGAAACACTGAAAGAAAATCTACTGTTCAACTTGGAGCAAATTTTGTTAAAACTGGTTTGAAAGTTGTCAACAAGAAACGAAAGATTTCTGGTGTGGTACCAAAAATAGATAACTCCAAGAATGCCAAGAAGTTTAAAGGCAATTGTTACAATTGTGGAAAAATTGGACATCGTTCTAGTAAGTGTCGAAAGCCTAAGAAGAACGCACAAACAAATGTGGTTGAAGGAGACACCTTTTTTGAAGGGATACAAGAGATGAATTTTTCAACGATTGTTTCAGATTATAATAATGTTGGAAATTCAAGGGAATGGTAGGTTGATACTTGTGCTACCCATCACATTTGTGCAGACATGACTATGTTTTCTAACTACAAAGAGTTAAAAGAAGAACAACTTTTTATGAAAAAATCTGCGAGTTCTAAAGTTGAAAGACAAGGAAAAGTTACTTTGAAAATGACATCCGGTAAAGAACTCGTCATCAACGATGTTCTACATGTACTGGACATTCGTAAGAATCTTGTATTCGGTCTCTACTTTGCAAAAATGGCTTTAAACTTGTATTTGTATCCGATAATTTGTACTTACTAAGAATGAGATGTATGTTGGTA
>OU503054.1:6671828-6698885 GCA_912172775.2 Fraxinus pennsylvanica | reverse complement strand
TTCTGTGTTGCCATTTCGTATTTTCTGCGTCAAACAAATAGTATCGCGATTTTGATACTGGGACGAATGTACGAAAGTCGTCGCAAAACACATTCTGTGACTCATATAGAGCGACAATACCCGCAACGAACATATTGTTGTTGCTAAATTACTATTGCAACAAAAACTCAATTTTCCTTATCTAAATTTCTTGGAAATAAAATATAATTAAGAAAACAAGAAGCTAATTAATAAAACTCGCACCCTAATCAAGTGGGGTATTTTCGTGATTATGGCTTAGTAAATTTGATTTTGTAATATATTTGTCTATTCAAAATAAGAAATATAGAGGAAACCTTGACGCTAATCATAAGTGACAGCATAAGAATTTGAGAAAAACAAGCCAAATTAGGATTGTCTAAAAACATGGTATTTTCCCATTTGATGGTTATCAAACAATGGCTAAGAAAACCGGTATTTACAATATACTGGTGAGACAACATAGGATTGTCTATAATTATCTCCCAAATTAGGATAAATACAAGGGTAAGAGGAGAGTCCTTCGTATAGGAAGATAAAATGAGGGCTTTCAGTTTCTTTGTAATGTGGGATTCTAAATAATCCCATCACAAGTAGGAAACTAAATCTAATCATATTCTATGTACGACAGACAAATAGAATCAAATTATTAGCTTTCCAGAATTCAAATAAACGAAAAGGCTATTGTTGAAGTTGAACTCCTCTTCCATCATCGTTTCCATGATTTTTGTGCCACCACACCACCATTGTAGCAAATTGATGTGCTGCATCAACACAGCTATGTGTCCATGAAGTTGTTTTGTCTTTCCAAGTTGTGTCGACAAGAAAACATGTCGAGTAGCTGTGCATCTTTGTAAGTGAAATAGCTTTTACCATTGTACTCACGGATCTTAAGATGTAGGTGCATTTTCCTCTAGTTTGACGCTAAATATTAGAACATGGCCAAATTCCTATTTGGATTTGGTTCAGATTGCTTGTCGAGAAAGGGGACGTAAACAATTTTTGTCGGAAGTCCAGTTTTAAAAGAGATAAAATCTCATTAAGGGCCCGTTTGGGCCTGATTAAAATCAGATTTTAATATAAGTCAAAGTCAAATAATCAATATCAACCACATCTTTCATGAGTCTCACATCTTTTTAACCACACATTTCAAAATCTTATATCACAATCCACTTAAAATTTGATTTTAATCTACACCAAACACCCTCGAAAGATTAGGAGTTTGATTGAAACGAATTCGGAATGATGAAAAAATCTTTGGAAGGTCAGGAATCTGATTTTGATCGTGATTCTTGCATTACACTTCTAGTTTGGTGCTAAAACAATCTCTTAATTGATGAACTATCCTAAAAATACATTAATTTAGAGATTACCCACAAGATTAGAAAATAAGATTTTGTTGAATAGTAATTGAATACTGAATCAATCTTGCTACATCAGTTTACCCGGGTAAATCAAAGTGTACCCCAAAGGGTACAAATAGCATACTCATCATTGATTTTGATGAGCAAAGTGTTTTTATTCCACACGATATTGAAATTAAATCCAGAGAATTTTGAAAACATCAAAGTTCTATTATTTTTATTCAATAATCACCATGCAAACACGATCAACAAATATATAACTTGGGTTTAAATAGTACAACCTAGGAGGAAGAGATTTCTTTTTATCAAATGAATTGATTTTCCTTATCTAAATTTCTTGGAAATAAAATATAATTAAGAGTGTGTTTGGTAGAGATTTTTGGGGGAAGTATTGATTTTTGAATAGTGTTATGATGGGAAATGTGTGGTTGAAAAAGAAGAAAAAATTATTGATGTGATGGAAAATATTATTTTATTGAAAAATGTGTGGTTGAAAATGAAAATTGATTTACTGTAGAAAATGAAAATATGTACCAAACAGACCCTTAAAGAATTGAATTACTGTAGAAAATGAGAATCTGTACCAAACATGCCCTAAGAATAGAAGAAGCTAATTAATAGAACTCGGACCCTAATCTAGTGTGGTATTTTCGTGATTATGGCTTAGTAAATTTGATTTTGTAATATATTTGTCTATTCAAAATAAGAAATATAGAGGAAACCTTGACGCTAATCATAAGTGACAGCATAAAAATTTGCGAAAAACAAGCCATGTATCCCAATATATGTATTGAGTAAATGTTATTTTACAGTTGAAAACACTAGTTGGGAAACAACATTATTTTAAATTGGAATTCATTCTTATTTAATTTAAAACACTTACTGAACTGAGCTGTGGCCAAGCCAAGAAGATGGCCAATCTCGTGAAGAGCGACGGTTTCTAGGTCAGATGCTCCTGCTGCAGCCCCTACGGAGAATCTATCATCTGCGTCGTAGTGAAACCTTCCATTGGTCGGGGCGAAAGCATGAACAAGTACCCCACCAGGGCCATCGAAGGGTAGTCCATCGCCATGATTGCGCCTATGAAAACCGATAACTAAATCAGCAGCAGCTATATTTTGAACTCGTGAGAATGTGAAATGCGTTGCTGAAGCCCATGTGTTGAATGCTCGTACAACGGGGTTGATTGCAGCAGCAGGTGTATTTGCTTCAAATGCATAGGTGAGGCGTGTTTTCGAAGCTGGCCATCTGGGCTTACCCGGGAAGAAACTGTAATGTGAGACCGTGTGGATGGAGTTGGATACAAGAGGATTATGGTCCATTCCTCCAGTTCACATCCTGCTAGTTCCATTGACGATATCAGGCACCCCACACCGGGGTGTCATCATCTTTGATACTATTTCAGCATCCAAAATCCCAGTGGCCTTGATATCGTAGTTTATTTGATAGGTTCTGTTGGCAGACTCTAGGGCTTCGTCGAAATCATCGGAGGTTTCGTTCTTGAAATTAGGATAACTAAGATAACCAAAATTTTCAAGATAGTTTTTTATCTGGAGAAGGCCTTCTGTTTTTTTACCTTTGCGGGAACCTTGAAAATATTTAAGGAGCTCGAATGCTGATGTTTGGCCATCATTAGGCCCTATAATCTTCTGTGGCTAAGAACAGGAATGGCTAAAGTAAAGATAAAGAGGCATGAAAAGAGCTGAGAAATTTTGGAAGCCATAGTCATGGACAAAGATATCCAAGGAACAGATCTCAAATAAGTAATGGTGTAGTGCTTAGTATAATTAATGTTTGAATCTATTTATAGACTTGCTTGGAGGGAAATCCAGTGTAATAAAATTAGAATTCAAATTTTCTCAAACCTTGTATCATATGTTTGGGGAAATGCCTAACCCCCATTTAGGTTTAGGTTGGCCTATAAATCCTCAACAAACTTGAAAAAAAAATAATAAATAAAAATTGAAGATATGCCATATTTGTCTCTCATTCTTTCAAAACTCTTTTTTCTTCGTACTCATTTTCAACGACACATTCATACAATTCTACACATAAGCCAAACATCATTTTTTTTTTTTGATGACACATTTTCCAAAAAAATCACAGTTTTTTTTTTCAAAAAGCATAATTCTGTGTTAAGACAGTTGACTTCTTGCTAATGTGTTTGTGGGCTTCAGTTTACTGAATATTAGGAATTCAATGGATCTAGATAACATGTGAAGCCAATGGTTTAATTCGCGAAGTTAATGATTATTACTTGCCAATAAATTATTTTGAAACCATGTTGTACGTTTAGCTTTGAGTAAGACTTTCCATGCTATATCTCTAAAAGTAATATATACGTTGTTGTAAAACGTGATTTGAGTGTATATTATATAATTTAAACAATAAATGTTAAGAGGAAAAATAATACAAAGAATTAAATGAAAAACTCTAAGAGCATCTCCTATGCATTCTTTAAATGTAAAACTCTTATATATAATGTGTTAAACTTTGAAATTAAGCTCCTATATACTCCTAAATTTAACCTTTGAAAATAATTCCATTTAAAAATTTCAAGTTTAAATATTTGACTTCTCGTAATATTGGCGTTATATTTGAATATTTTTAGTCATTGATATATTTATAAAATATACAAGTTAAAAAATGAAGTAAAATTAAGTGGTTATTGGGAAAGTTAAAATGAGGAGATAAAAATGAAGAGTTCGCTGGAGTGTGACAAAAAAAAAATTTCTTTAAATATGAACTTAAAGATACTCTTTATATGATGTTCGAGATTTTCTTCAAAAATAAAGAATTTCTTTGATGTGCTCTAAAACTTTAAAAAAGAAAAAAAAAATCACACATTTGCAAATATAGAGATATTACACGTTATTAAAAATTATTATAGTTATATTGAGTCTCCCAATTACCTAAACCTCAAGATGACCCATGAATCTACATAATAATAAAATCGATTTATTATACATTTGCGAGACCATAAAGGATTACCCATGAGTCAACATATTAAGCCCATATTTGACAACTATTAATTTCAAACTCTTTTATCGGTTAAAGTCTTGATAGTAGAAATCAAATCAAATCAATTCTCGTGGGACGATACTCTAAATTTTACAATTTCCACTTTATTACTTATTAACGAACCGTGCACTAGCGGTCATTTACAAAGCGAACATATTATCTTCAATAAGTTTTTGGCGCCGTTGTCGGGGATTGAGTTTTAGTTTAATTTTTGTTATTTAGACACTAATTCGAACTTATCTTTACTTTCATTTTACATATTCCATTTTTTTCAGTTTTTCTACTTAGGCTGAGCTAAGTGCTACTTTTTATTTGTTTTCAGGACTTGCGTGCGAAGATCAGTTGGAGGTGAACTACTTCCAACGGATTTGGAGATTGAACGAACTTTTCATCATAGGTAAAGGCTAGCTAGAACAGCATAGCAGGAAACACAAAGAAACATACAAATGGCTGATCAATAGTTGGAACCGATAGTAAATCTTGCAGTCCAGCCAATGCGAAGGCACAATACGACGGGAATGCTCTTCTTGGGGATTTCTTGTCACCATTCGTCGCTCAAAGGTTTTCTACCCCACATTTGAACAGCCAAAATCTCAGCTGAAGACAAACGTCATCCAACTATTCCAATAAGGGCATCAATTCTCCAGGATGGCCAACGAGAATCCGTATACACATGTATCTCGCTTTTTGGATATGTCTTAACATTTCAGGTACCAAGGGATATCAGAAGATGCGATCAGACCGAGGTTATTTCCACACACTCTTTGGGATAAGGCACTTGAGTGGTTAAACTCACTCCCTGTGGCAAGCATCACTACTTGGAACGATTTGGCTCATAAATTATACACGAAGTTCTTCTCACCAGCTAAGGTTGCAAGATTGAGGCACGAGATCTCAATATTTCGCCAAAATGAAACATAATCATTTGATAACACATGAAATAGATTTAAGAACATGCTGAGAAAATGTCCATAACATGGGTTCGATAAACCATCACAAATTAGGTTTTTCTATACAGGACTGCTTCCCACTTTTAGAAGCATGGTGGACTCGTCATCAAATGGATCCCTAACCACCTGAATGATTGATGGAGCTTGGGAATTGTTCGAGAGAATGGTTAATTCTTCATCCATGTGGTCTTCAAATTGAGGAGGTCCAAAGAAAAGTCTACGAGGTAGATACATACTCAGCCTTATCTGCAAAGATTGGCTCCATATTTCACAAAATGGAGAGCATAACGCAAATGGTGAACTCAGCACAAGTAAAGAAGTCAAATTGCGAAGAGTGTGGAGCAGAACATGGCACAACTGAATGTTCTATCCTTACACAAGGAAAAGAACATGTGGACTATGTCTAATAGGGTCAACATCATCCAAACAAACCTCATTCTGACACATATAATCCGGTATGGAGAAATCATCCAAATTTCTTTTGGGCTGGAAATCAAAATCAAAATCACAAACCGAGCTCAAGGGCAGTTTCAGCAAGAGAAGAAACCCCAGTTGGAGGAGAAAGTTGGAAGATATGTTTGCAAAGCTAATGGAAACCACAAATCAGTTCATCAAAAAGAATGAAACAAACTTCCAAAATCAGGGTGCAGCGATTAAGAACCTGGAGACACATATAGGACAGTTAGCTTTATCTATGATAGGAAGAGTGTCGGGTGCATTGCCAAGCAATACAAAAGTTAATCCTAGGGAGTATGTTCAAGCCATTACTATAAGAAATAGAGTTCAGCTACCTGAGATACGTGTAAAAAGGCCAGGTACAAAAACAGAGCAAATGGAATCTTCTGAAGAAGAGAATGAGAAGCAGGTTGACGACACTAGGAAGACACCAGTGAAAGAAAGTCCAGCAGTGTCAAAACATGTACCAGATAACTCGGTGAACCCTTATGAACCACCCATTCCATTTCCACAACGGTTGCGGAAGCCACGAATGGAGCAGCAATACAAAAAGTTCCTTGAAGTGTTCAGAAAGCTCCATATAAACATCCCATTAGCTATGAACCACCCATTCCATTCCCACAACGATTAAGAAAGCACAAGATGGAGCAACAATACAAGAAATTTCTTGAAGTGTTCAAAAAGCTCCTTATAAACATCCCACTGGCCGATGCACTATTCCAAATATCAAGCTATGCCAAATTTTTGAAGGACATTCTATCAAACAAATGCAAGCTGGAGGAGCATGAGACAGTCATGTTAATAGAAGAAGTTAGCGCCAGAATTCAGAAAAAGCTTCCACCAAAATTGAAGGATCCAGGGAGTTTTATTGTCCCCTGTACCATTAGTGAAATTTATTTTGATAAGGTATTATGTGATATTGGTGCAAGTATTAATTTAATGTCACTGTCTATTTTCAGGAAACTTGAATTAGGAAAAGCTAAAGCAACCACAGTGACATTGCAATTGGCTGACCGATCTCTGACACGCCTAAGGAGAATCATAGAAGATGTGCTATCAAGGTAGAAAAATTTATCTTCCCTATTGATTTACTCATCTTAGATATGGAAGAAGATAAAGATGTTCCAATAATCCTAGGAAGACCATTTCTAGCCACGGGCAAAGCACTGATTGATGTTCAAAAGGGACAATTGATTTTGAGGCTAGGTGAAGAACAGAACTCCTTCAATATCTTCAAAGCCATGCAGTTTCCTATCGAGGTAGACAACTGTTTCAAAATTAATGTAATTGACAAGGTGGTTCATGATACATTTCTACTTCAACATCTTTCAGATACATACGAGGCGTGTATTGCACATTCTCAATCAACAAAAGCAGAGTCCCTTGAGATTGAGACATGTGCACGATTTTTGGAAACCAACACACCATATTTTCGAAAATAGCAATTTGAAGAACTTGGAACATGCGCCAAAAATGTTATACTATCCATTCAGCAACCACCTAAACTGGAGCTCAAGCAATTGCCACCGCATCTCAGATATGCTTATTTGGGAGAATCGTGCACTCTCCCGGTGATTATCTTGAACACAATTAGCGAGGTGGAGGAAGAAAAACTATTTCGGGTACTCAGGGAGAATAAAGCAGCAATAGGATGGACCATAGCAGATATTAAATGGATCAGCCCTTCGCTGTACATGCATAAGATTTTCATGGAGAAGAATTTTCGACCCAGTGTAGAGAGTTAGCGGAGGTTAAATCCAAATATGAAGGAAGTGGTTTGGGCCGAGGTATTGAACCTTTAACAAGCATCATCTATCCTATATTAGATAGTGCATGAATCGGCCCAGTGCAGGTCGTGCCAAAGAAGAGGAGAATCAAAGTTGTACCAAACGAAATGAATGAGCTCATTCCCACCAAAACAATCACGGGATGGAGAGTTTGTATCGACTATCATAAACTCAAGATAAGCACACGGAATGATCATTTTTCTCTTCCATTCATTGATCAAATGTTAGAAAGGTTGGCAGGTCACTCAAATTACTATTTTCTGGACGGGAATTCAGGTTATAATTAGATACCAGTAGCACAAGATGACCAGGAAAAGATCACCTTCATATGTGCCTATGGTACCTTCGCTTACCGTAGGATGCCTTTTGGTCTATGCAATGCTCTAGCCAAGTTTCAGAGGTGCATGATGGCTATATTCTCCGACATGGTTGAAAGTTTCATAAAAGTATTCTGGGATGACTTCTCGATTTTTGGGTCTTCATTTAATGAAAACATCTGAACTTGGTCTTACAGAGATGCAGGGAAACAAATTTGGTACTAAATTGGGAAAAATGTCACTTCATAGTACAAGAGAGCATTGTACTAGGACACTAGGTTTCAGCTAAGGGAATTGAAGTGGTTAGGCCAAAAATCCAAGTCATTGAAAACTTACTACCACCAACTTGTGTCAAGGGTGTTCGCAGCTTCTTAGGTCATGTCGGGTACCACAGACGGTTCTCAAGAACTTTTCGAAGATCACTAAGCCACTTTGTAATTTGTTGATGAAAGAAAGCTCATTCAACTTCATTGACGAATGTTTAGCAGCTTTTCACACCCTAAAAGAGAGGCTCACTTCAGCTCCAGTGGTCATCGTACCGAATTGGGAATTACCATTTGAGTTTATGTGTGATGCCGATGATTATGTCGTGGGAATGATATTAGGGCAGCGAAGGACCACAATTTTTCACGTGATATACTACGCCAGCAAAACTTTGAACGATGCACAACTTAACTACGCAACCACAGTGAAGGAGCTGTTGGCTGTCGTATATGCTTTTGATAAATTCTGACCTTATCTGGTTGGGTCAAAAGTCATTGTATACACAAATCATTCGGCATTGAAGTATATGATGACGAAGAAAGACGCCAACCCAAGATTGATTCGCTGGGTACTATAGCAAGAGTTCGACATAGAAATCAGAGATAAGAAGGGCATTGAGAATGTGGTAGCCGACCATTTATCCCGGTTAGAGCTCAGTCAACAAGATGAAGCAGTAGATATAAATGAGATTTTTCTAGATGAACAACTCCTTGGTGTGGAAACAGCACCATGGTACGCTGATATTGTAAACTACTTGGCCAAGTCCATTCCCCCACCAGATTATTCAACTCACCAGAGAAAGAAGTTCTTTACGGAGTTGAAATGTTATTTATGGGAAGATCCAGTCCTCTATAGGTGCATGGCATATCAAATTATCCAACGGTGCGTGCCTAAAGAAGAGGTACATCAGATTTTGGAGCATTGTCATTCTTCTGCATATGCAGGACACTTTGGGGCTTCAAAAACAGCAGCTAAGATCCTCCAGTCGGTGTTTTATTGGCCTACATTGTTTAGAGACGCCTTTGAGAATTTGTGAAGAGATGTGATCGATGTCAACACACCGGGAATATCTCGAGAAAGAATGAAATGCCTCTGACAAGTATTCTAGAAGTGGAACTATTTGATGTTTAGGAGATTCATTTTATGGGACCATTCTCAACGTCATTCTCAAATCAGTACATACTTGTGGCAGTTGACTATGTCTCCAAGTGGGTAGAAACAATGGCATTGCCTACAAACGACGCAAAGAAACACATTTTCACCCGTTATGGCACTACTAGGGCTATCATCAGTGATGAGGGAAAACATTTATGTAATCGCCAATTTGAGCAGTTGTTGAGTAAGTATGCTGTCAAACATCGCATAGCAACCCTATATCATCCTCAAACCAGTGGGCAAGTTGACATCTCTAACAGAGAGTTGAAAAGAATACTTGAAGTCACGGTGAATTCATCAAGGAAAGACTGGTCCAAGAAATTGGACGATGCACTATGGGCTTACGAGAGTAAATATGGAGTAAAACACCGTATAGAAACCCTATATCATCCTCAGACCAGCAGGCAAGTTGAAATTTTTAACAGGGGATTGAAGAGAATACTTGAGGTCACGGTAAATTCTTTGAGGAAAGACTGATCCAAGAAGTTGGACGATGCTTTGTAGGCTTACTGAACAGCATTCAAGACACCTATAGGCATGTCACCGTATCGTTTGGTTTTTAGGAAAGCATGTCACTTACCAGTTGAGTTGGAGCATCGAGTCTATTGGGCACTTCGCAGGTTGAATCTGGATTTATATGCAGCGGGTGAACAGTGATTGCTTCAACTGAATGAGATAGATGAATTTCGTCAAGAAGCTTATGAAAATACAAAAATCTACAAGGAGCAAGAAGTTTCATGACATGAATATTTGGAGATGAGAGTTTCTTGTGGGAAAGAAAGTACTCTTGTCAACTCTCGACTGAAGCTTTTCTCGAGAAAACTGAGGTTGAGGTGGTCTGGTCCATATACTATTATACAAGTATTTCCACACGAAGCTGTGGAAATCACCCATGAGAGCAAAGAAACATTCAAAGTCAACGGACATCATTTAAAGCACTATTGGAGTGGGGAATTCTCAAAAGACAAATCCACCATTCATCTCAAACCTCCGAAGTGATCCTAAGACGGTACAATTAGCTATCTACTATAAAGTAACGCTGGATGGGAGGCAACCCATCATTTATATCCTTTTATTTATTTTGCTTTATGCATTTCATTAAGCAGTTTTCGATTTTTCTTTGCATTTTTGGTAGTTCTAGGTCATTGTTCACCTATTTGGTTTATGAAGCATCATTGCATAGTTTTTACTTATTGGAATACATTACACATATCTCACGTGGTGTGACATCACACTCTGATGCTTTGGGATAGACTTCACGCATATCGAGACATAAAGACAATTTTCTGGGCTTTATAGGAAGGTGGGATAAAATGATTTTGAATGTGTTGTCATAGCTCATAGGCACCTCATATAGTTTAAAATGTGTTTGAATGAAGTTTGGGGGTGTTACATTGGTCATTTATCCACTCTGTGCAAAATTCACGTATTTTGGGGACAAAATGGTCACAATTGTGTTTTTCGAACTCCACGTGTGCTTTCAGGTTAGAATGGGTTTTGGGAGTGAGATTCTTAGTATACAAGCACACACAGAATCTTGATATGTGTTGAGGTGTGTGTTGGGGGTCGTTCGACAATCATTTGGTATTGTAAGGTTGAAAGTCAAGCCCTTGGGGGAAATTTCATTTAAACAAGATTTCGATGAATTCGGCATGTTTTGCACTTTTTTTCGTATCACATACTTTCATTCCATACAGTTGAGCTTGTTGGCACGAGAATCGAGGTCTTGGTGTCTCGAACAATCAAAGTTAGTTCATGGGAGTGGAAATTGGGGATTTCCTACTCCCTAGTAGCCTATGCGACCACATAGGCAATCAGGGAATGCGGTTGCATGGGTTTGTTCAGGGCCTGAATTAGCCCTGAACCATGACTCTATGCGACCGCATTCTATCCTTCTATGTGGTCGCATAGAGGGATTTAAACATCCCCATTTGGTTTTTAAAACTAAATTCACGTTTTTTCCCCTCATTCCTTCCACCCACTAGAGAACTCCCTCACTCACCCGCACCGACTATCTCTCTTCCTCACCACACAAACCACCATCTTCACCATCCTTTTCATCACAAAACAAGGTAGGCTTCCCCAAACTCGTGCCCTAATTCTTGCATTCATTCATTGGGTATTCTTGTTCTTCAATTGCTTATTGGATTGAGGAGTGTGGGGTTAGGTAGTTGTTGGTTTTGTGTGGAGTTTTACATTGGGTGAAAATTTTTGGTTTCATCAACATCAAATATGTTGCAATTGCCATGAGAAATGAATTGTATGCAATGTGTTTGATAAAATGCATGTATGACTATTTTGGGTGAAATTTTTCTTCGCTCATATCTTTATCTTGTTTCTATGCATTTTCAAGTATTAATTGGGTTATGATGCCTTGCAAAACTCCATTGCACGACACTGTTAGCAACACGAATGCACATTGACATGATACGGCTAGGCTCACGGCACCTCACGTCACCGTCATAGTATAATTGTGATGAAAAATCATTTTTATCACATTTGATAAAAATTGGATTTCTAGTAAACCAACCACAAGGTGACATAGGTACAAAATACTTATCACAACAAAAAGTGGTTGCAACTTGACTTTAAATAGAATTCTAAACAAAATAATAATCTCACATCCATTCACGTAGCTATCCTCATCCTACTTCACCTAGATTTAAAAAAAAAACTTACAATTTTCTTTGAACTTCAATATCTTGAGAATAACTTACCGAAATAACTTTTTCTCGGGCCTAATTTACATGATTAAAAACAAGCTATCCAACAAGATCCATATTGATATACTTTTAGTTGTTTTTAGCCCAAAATCGAAGTTAATACATACATCACTTTAGTCCCTCAACTTTTAAAAAAAATATGGCATGTAAACTAATTAAATTCTATTCTTAAAATTTTCGGGGTGCTACAAATGGCATGTGTTATTTTTTGAGAAATTTATTTCTTACGTTTTAGATTGTTACTTTTATGTTTAATAATCATTGGGCAAAGTTTGTAGTTTCAACTTCATGTTTTGAGACGGAAAGTTTTAATGTTTGAACATGCGGTTTAGTAAATTTCAGAATTCTCCCACTATTTTAAAATTGTGCTATGGACGTTAAAGAACTCAAGTTTCGTCACGCGATGGGTTATTTGAATTGTAGGCATTACATTGTGGCTCTGACTCCAAAATCTAAAGAAACTATCTTACCGTTGCTTGAGTCTTTGTATAAAGGTTCGCTCGATTTTTGGATCAAAAGGTAAAAGATCGCCTTCCTTCGAACTCCTGATGCAAGTAAACCTGAAAAAAGAATCAACAAACAAGAATTTAAATCGAGACAATACTTAATAACAAAAAATAAAGTAAACAAATTAGTCCACGATAACGGCGCAAAAAAATTAATGGATTAGTGTCAATTTACTATCAATCTAGATTTTTATGATAATCTAGCTTAAATCTAAATTAAAGTAGTACCCAATTATCAAATCAAAAGTTTTTATTTTTAACTAAATTATACTAGGTCTACAAAACTCAATGAGTGTACGAAGAACTTTTGGAATTAAGTAGTTTGGAATTCCAATTTCATGTAAGTTATTTAACAATCATCTATATCAAATTCATGCAACCCATTTTTCATATATGTTAACAACCAAATCAATCAATGTTAGCTGGTAACCTCTCTCGAATAAAAATTAACCCTATTCATAGTTTGAATTTACTATATTTCTATTTAAATTCATATACATGTAAAAGCATTAAATTGCAGTAATTCAATTATGATTGCATATGCTATGAGACTATCTCCCAATCTTTTCTCAAAACTTATGTTACTTATTGTACAGGATAGATAAATACATCTCCTCCTGGTCTCAATATTGTGGACAAACCAAGAAATCGATCAAACAATTAAATGTCAATTAAACATACAGCCAATAATTAACACCTAATCAAAATTGCTAAAATATTTTAAATTAAACAAATATTAAACCTAAGCTATACGACAATTAATTTAGCCACTTATAATTGTGAAATTGAACAATAAAAAACTAAAAACATTAAAATGAATAAAGAAAAGCATCAAAACAAATTTTATTCTTTCACATTCAATTTCCAACACTGGATCTTCAAACTTCTAAACTTGATATCTAGGCAATAAATTTTGTGACACATTGTGTTACATTTTTTGTAAAATTGTGTAAACAAATTTAACTACCCTCATCAACACCACTGATGTCGCCACCACTCGTAACACATTCACACATTTTGTAGCTTATTTTCACAATCTTCGACATTTTTAAACTTTAGTATTATACCACCACTGCCTCCGATCTCACAATTTGCAACATTCATTATTACACCATCATTATCGGCCCCACCCCTTGTAATATTCATTTTATAAGCGCATTGGCATCAAACATGACTGAATCAAACAGTTTCTCGTAATGAGGAACATTATACCTATGGTACTAACTCACCATTTGATTTGTTCAAGAATCAATTTTTTGTGTTCAAGAAATAAAATATAGAGGGTTTTCGAAAATCAATGTGGTGTGGGGGTGGTGATGACCACTTATTGTCCAAGATATACTATATTTAAAAATAAAAAGTTCAAAAGCAGTCATTAGACCAGAAATTAAAAGACATTATTAGGTAGGGAGACTAATTTTTGCTTTATTTGGTCTACTACATCTTCATGAAAAATTTAATATAAGAAAATTTCACAAATAATAACTGTTTTTGGGCTTTCAAATTTTTTTTTGAGGCCCTCTCATATCTTGACGCCCAAGGCCACTAACTAGGTGGCCTTGGCCAGAACTGGGCCTGGATGGTGGTAGTGGTGGTCGGTTGTCGCATGACGTAAATGGTGGGAAGTGGGTTTCGAGATGGATTAGTCACACAATATTGAAATGAGGATTTTAACTTTGGGAAGTCAAATCTGATAAGGATCATGCCACATTACTAGAGCCTATGTGCCCCCTGTGATAGGTTGGGGGAGACTTTGGTCCCGTGTACTTGTATATCCATCTGATAATGTGTTGGTTAGAGATAGAAAACTACACAGAGATGGTGGTGGATAGCGGTGGTTCAATTCCGGTGTGTTCTATGTGTTAGATCAATTTATGAGTGTTTTGTGTATATGTGCATGAAAAACAGAATTTAGAAAATAAAAAAAGTTTGTTAAGCATGAAATTTGAAAAGAAAGTGGTGGGTGTAATTTTCATATATTATTAACTTAAAGCTGTTATTTGCAGAGAATGAGTTTTGGGGCAGTTTTGCAATTTTAAAAAGTCCATTGGCTAAATAGTAATTTTTGGAAAACTGGATATTTCAGGAGTGCTTCTGAGTGGAAATTCTTTTGGAGCAAATTGTTCTAAGAAAATGCATATTGCCGTACGTCATGAAGTACAATCAAGGATGAAAATAACCGTAATTATATAGAATAACTCATAAAGAAAAAGTGTTTCGCGCGGATTTGTCGCTAACAGTTAAAAGATAATTTAGACGATTGTGTAACGAACAAACATCTTGAGATAAAGTCCCAAAAAGGGGGTGCTTTATTTATAAAGATTACAATTGGGAAGAAGCAAAACGCCTCACAGGGGTACACGCACATGAAGTAAATTGAAAGTTTAAACTAGAAAGTAAATGAATTGAAATACATATTCTTTGTTGAGAGTGAAACCTCCTGAGATAAAGTCCCAAAAATGGGTGCTTTAGTTATGAAGTTTACAATTGGGAAGAAGCAAAACGCCTCCAAAGAGCACAAGCACATGAAGTAAATTGAAAATTTGCACTTAGAAAATAAATGAATTGAAATTATATATTCTCTGTTTGAAAGTGATTGATTCGGGATCTTTCCTTCTATGTCTTATTTTCTCTTTTATATTCCTTGAACAATTTTTTCTTGTAGAACCGTTCGAAAACTGCTTGTCGCTCTATAACTGCCTACTTTCTCCATAATGGCTGACTTGTTAAAGAACTGCCGTTTGTAACCGTTGTCATCACGCTTCTCATTTAACTGCTTGCCACCAAGATTCTTGGATCGTGGAGTGTGATAATATTGCTCAATAACTGATTCAATAACCGCTGCTTTAGATAATCAACAAAATGCTATCTTCGCTCAGATCTTGGGCCCCTCGAAGGCTTGGGCGAGAATGGGATTGTCGCTCTAAGCGACCATGAGATACTTCATTCGCTCAGTTCTTGGGCGTCTTTGCAGGCTTGGGCGATTGTGGTTCTCCGTTTGTAGGCCCCCATCATATTTTACAATGTCCTTATTTGGGCTTATCCCTTGAATTTCCTTACTGGGTTCCATTTCTAGGGCCATCTTAATTGGCCTCATTTTTTGTATGTCAACAATTACCCCCCAATATAGCAGAATTAATATCAATTATTAATTTTTGTCATATTCTTCCTTTGCGTTATCCATCAATACTTGAAATATTGAAAAAGGGCGGATAATGCTCATCATTATTGTCATTTGGCAGTAACCTTCTACATCCTAAAAAGTGAAGCACCATGTAACCCCTATAAACCAAAGGACACGCCACTTTGTCGCGCCATTACACTCGCATCTTTACATTGTGCTTCTCTCTCTCCTATAAAGATCATCGTTTATCATCTTGCTTCTTTGCTACGCTTCTCAAGAACCTTCACCAAGATTGCATTTTGCTACAAATGGTGACTCCAAAAATTCCTTCTGATAACATCCTTAGTTTCGAAGATTTCAAAACCCTTCTTATCAGGCCATATATAAATTCAAATTTTCTCCCATCAGCTAACCCTGACCTCAATGAATTCTACCCGAGTCCATCGTTTGAAGATGTTAATCCATCGGGCAAGCGGCGGCGGGTCAAGTATTTCCTTGTACTCAAGATCCTCCTTTTCTGAATCCTTTTCCATTAAAGCCAATCCGGGAATGAGGTATTCGTACTTGGCCTAAAATTGATGCTACTTTTTTATTTTTGGCATGCACGTTTGGTAAAACATGGCCCCACCAAAGCAATTTTTGATCGTGCTAGGATTTCAGACTTATTAGAAATTGCCATCTATCCCCCAATTGATGACCCGGTGCTTTTTCAAATTGCACTGAGTTTTTGGTCTTCTGAATACAATACTTTTGTTTTTCCTCTTGGCCCAATGTCATCACCTTGAGGGACGTTGAAGCCCTAGTAAACCTTTCACCCTTGGACGACACCATTTTTCCTGACATTTTGGTCACTAGTACTGCCCCAAAGTTTGATAAAAACTTACTGAGTCCTATTCGGGCTTGCAAGGACTTTATAATAACTCTAGTGCTGAACCTTCCCATACTGAGCGTGTGGCCTTCCTTCAGGTTTGGCTTTGTAAATATGTCCTTTGTGTGCCTCACATGAAACCTTCGATGAGTTATTTACCCATATCCTTGAATCTTTGTTCGTTATTCTTAGCCATCTTTTATAGAGGCATGGCTTTCCTCCAATTTCAATTGAGAACTGGTGCATTTCCCACTGGCAGTGGGCCTCTTGGGCTCACTCAATTGTGGTTGAGGGCATACTTTCCACAACTTGGTGCTCCGCCATCCCCTCCACGATCGGTCAGTTGTTATGGGCTATTCATCCATCAATTGAGCCCTGTTGATATGTCCACTAGGGACGTCTGCACATTCTTTTACAATTTGAATTCAACTCCTTCCTTTTTTTTCCTTTTTCTGCTCACCAAATTCATATTTATGTACGACCTCCCTCTACTATGGATGAGGCGGGCACGTACTTGCCATAATCCCAGAATCTCCACTTGCACAGCAAACTGAAAAGCTACCACCTTCCTAGGGCGTTGACCCCCCACATGTTCAGTCAGAAGGTAATACATATTTTATGATCTTTTTCCTTTCTGGTGTCATTGGCCTTTAACTCATTACCCCTTAATTCTTGCAGGGATCTCCATGGACCTACCCGTTGTGGTAAAACCTACTCGTTCAGACAAGGAAAAGTCTCCACAGGTGATTGTATCTACCAGTAAAGTGGCTCAATTTCCAAAAGCTGGTGATGAGGTAGTTTTTGTTTTATCTTTCATCTTTACTTTGTTCACTGTCATGAGGATGCTAAGACCCGCATTTTCCTTTGCAGGATACTTATGCTATTTTACGCTCAATTCAAGATGTGTTTGCTTCTTGGGAACAAATAAAGGAAAGCGTCGCTTCTCGTTCTTCGTCGGCAAGTCGTCCTTCTACTTCATCTACCACTTTCTCAGAGGAAAATATGAATATTCTCAAGCAATCTGTGCTTGAATATGTTTCTTTCATGGATATGAATATCAACAAAGCCAGTGCCTCTAAACAGATGGAGAAGTTTGATCTTCTAGGTGGGAAAATGGCTAAAGCACTCAAGCTTCCCTCGCTTAAAATTTCATCCGACCTTAGGCGTTGAAGATTATCCACTAAGGGATAAACTCTTTCCTGGCCAAAAATATAGAAATGAAGACCAAGAAGACTCGGTATATCCATGCTGTAGTTGAAAAGGAGTCTTTGCATGAAGAGATTGAGAAGACGAAGAGCAATTTACGTGAGATCTCTACTGAAGTTATGGTCGAAGACTCAATGATGATGAGTCTGGTTGGAGAGATTAGGGCACTTCAAGCAAGAATGGATGATTGTATAGCTAGGTTGGTTTCTAAAAGGCATACTGCTTCCCAAGAGGTTGAGTGAAGCAAATCCTTGTTTGAGCGTTACTCCAAGCTAGAAGTTGATGAGGGGATTATGGCTGAACTATCCATCGCTTTTGATGAGCAGCATCGAGAATGGAGAAGCTCAGAGAACAAATGTGTTCCACTTGGGTCAAATTGTAATTATATTCTGAACTTTATCGTAGGACGATCACGTCTCTCATTTGCTCAATTTACTTCCCGATGGCAGCCACTAGTGGCTATGATGTAATGATAGTTAATTCGTTAATGGAAAGACAACTTACTTTGACTCGCGTGATAGTCTTTGCACATATTTCTGAATTAGCACAATCAATACCTCCAATCATTTAATTACTAACCTCATGCTGCATTTCCCCTCATGGAATCTTTACACAGAGCAAAACTTTTGGTATTCCAATCTTCTTTTCCAAGATTTTGGGCCATTTAATTTCGGTTATCATGTATGTAAATGGTTATTCATATTCCGTCTCTTTACCTTCACACCTCTATAAATGGGTATGCGTTACGCATTTGTCATCTTTATCTTCATTCTCCACAAAATCAGCCTACTTGCCATCGTTTGGCATTTCGGATAATTAATTAACTATTTATTCTTTCAACGGGGATGGATCATTTGATCTGTTATCCAATTTGTTGTCTGTCTTGATATTACCTTTTGTATGGGAGATATAAGAAATGTTCTTTGGCCAATAAAGGTATTCTCAGTGCCTCCATTTATGTTCTCTAGGGGGAGTTCGTGATGGGAAGCAATTGCTTGTTGCGAGTGCTTCTCAGGTCACTTGCTTGCTGAGAGTGCTTTTTAGCCTTCTTGTAAGCTATTGCAGCAATGCATTTAGGAAGGCGGTTAAGGCCAATTCGTCTTTTATTTGTTATTGATAAAAGAATTATAACAACCTGCTCCCAATTGCGGCTTATAGAGTATCTTGTATTTTGTATCTCATGGTTGTAACGAATATTTGATAATAAAGAGTTTATTTGAACGTACTTCGCTCTTCTTTTATTTAGTCATGATCGTCCAGCAATGCTATTTATTTATTCCTTTATTTGTTCACTTTCTCATAAGGAATGAACATATTTTTTTAAGTATTTGCCGTTAATGAATCTCACGTGCTTAGTGTTGTCTAAATCTTTCAAATGATAAGCTCCATTAGACAATACACTTTTCACTTTATATGGCCCTTCCCAATTGGGCAACCATTTGCCATACTTTGGATCCTTACTATCCAAAGGGAGTATTGTTTTCCAAATCAATTCGCCCAGACTAAAAAATTTGCCTATAACTTTTTTGTTATAAAATTTAGTCATTCTTTGTTTTTGAACTTGCAATCTATCTAGGACATCCAACTTTAATTCGTCCAACTCCAATAAGTTTTGGGCTAATGACTCGGCATACTCGCCCTAACTTAAATTATGTTGCAAGTACACTCTGATCGATTGCACATTGATTTCCATAGGCAAAACAGCCTCATGTCCATAAATAAATTGAAAATGAGTAACTTTGGTACTTGGACAAGTCGACGTCCTGTAAGCCCATAAGGCTTTATTTAAACATTCGTGCCAATTTCTGGCATTTTCATCTATCATTTTCCTTATGCTATTTTTTAGAATCTTAATAGAAGATTCTGCATGTCCATTAGACTGAGCGTAATAAGGTGTGGAGTTTACTAACTTAACTCCAAACTCGCTCAAGAATTCCTTTACTCGATCTCCATTCAGGGGAGTTTCATGATCCACCATCAAAGTTTGTGGAATCCCAAATCTATAAATAATGTGATCACAATAAAATATATGACATTTGTCTGAGAGATTTCTTTTAAACATATTGATTCTACCCATTTAATGAAGAAATCTATTACAACTATTATAAATGTATGCTGCCTGGATGATGGGGGATAAATCATCCCTTTCAAATCTATCGCCCAACCTTTGAACGGCTGGGGTTTAATAATGGGTGTCATTTCTCTTGCTGGGGCTCTTTGTATCGGACCATGCTTTTGGCATGCTAAACAACTCTTTGTATATTGCACGCATAATTCTCCCATTTTGGGCCAAAAGTATCCACTTCTAATAATCAACCATCTCATTCTTTGGCCAGGTTGATGGGCATATTCCTTGATGTACCTCACCCGTGATCGTTTTGGCCTCTTGCAAACTTACACACTTTAACAATATACCATCTGAGCGTTTCTTGAATAGCTCTTCATCTATCAATATGTAATTTAATGAGCGTAGCCTCATCTTCCTATTACTCTATTTATCAAGTTCTTTCAAGAACCTTTTAATTTCTGTCATCCGATCTATTGCATCTCCATCTTGTATGCAATGAATTTCGATCTTCTTCGCCCTCCTTTGCACTACGGGCAATATTATTCCATATTCACAAGTGCATTCCCAACTTAAAGCTTTTCAATAACCCAAAGCCATTTGGGCTAATTCGTTTGCTATATCATTATACATCCTATTAACATATTGAAACTCTACTTGGTCAAATTCTTCCAACAATTTTTGGACGATTTCATATTGACTTACAATGGAATCACTTTGGCACTTAAAATCACTAATCAATTGGTGAATTACCAATTGAGAATCGCCCCTAATAATCACATTCTTTATTCCCATATCTACTAATAGCTCTAAACCCACGATCAATGCTTCGTATTCGGCTTGATTATTAATACACATTCTATCCAAGGTGAAAGCAAATTTATAATAAATCCCTAGGGGATTTATTAAAACTATACATACCCCTGCACCTCTAGAGGTTTTTGATCCATCAAAGTATAAAACCCACGGATTTAATTCGAATGAATCGATCTCCAATTCAATCTCCTTAGACATGTAAAAGCATGGATGATCGGTCAAAAAGTTAGTCAGTGCTTGATTTTGACTGCCTTTTGTGGTATATATTGTATTTCGAATTCCGACAGTGCCAAAGTCCAAAAGCCTATCCTTTAGTGTAAATTAGGGCGAGAAAACATATACTTAACTATATTTACTTTAGAAACTAAATAGATGGTTACAAACCGTAAATAAGCCCTTAGTTTTGTACATGTGAAATATAAAGCAAGACATAACTTTTCAATAACAGAATAATTACATTCACATTTCGTTAACCATCTACTCAAATAGTAAATCGCCCTCTCTTCACCAAATTGATCTTCTTGCGCACCATTCCAACTACCGATTCTCGTTCAGTCGATATGTAAAATTTCATTGGCCGTCCTTGGATTGGTGACACCAATACTGGTGAACTTGATAAATATGTCTTCAGGCTTTCAAAAGTCTTTTGATGCTCTTCCTTCCAGACGAATTCGTCCTAATTTTTCAGCTTTAAAAGAGGCGAAAAAGCTTTTGTTCGCCCTGCACAATTAGAGATAAAGTGCCTTAAAAAGTTTACTTGGCCTAGAAACCTTTGCAATTTTTTTTACTAGGTGGTTTGGCCTAAAAAATGGCCTTCGTTTTATTTTTATCGAGTTGAATCCCTCTTTTGTGTACTAGAAAACCAAGAAAGTTTTCCACATTAACACCAAATGCATATTTTAAAGGATTCAACTTTAGTTTGTATTACCTCATTCACTCAAATGAGCGTTTTAGTTGTTCAAAATGGTCTTCCTTTTTAATAGATTTGACCACGATATCATCTACATACTCTTCGACAAACTTGCCTATCATATCATGAAAATTCAAGTTCATTGCCTTTTGATAAGTTGACCCTACATTTTTTAGGCCAAAAGACATAACTACCCATTCAAAACATCCTAAAGCCCCAGAGCATCTAAAGGCAGTTTTGTATATATCTTCTTCAGCTATGTAAATTTGATTATATCCTGAATATCCATCCATAAAAGAATACATCATGTGTCCGGCAGTTGAATCTACTAAAGAGTCTACCGTAGGCATTGGATATTCATCTTCGGGCGTTGCTAAGTTTAAATTTCTAAAATCTATGCACACCCTTAACTTACCATTCTTTTTTAACACTGGCACGATATTAGACAACCATTCAACATATCTAGCTGTCCTAATAAAACCCGCTTTTAACAATCGCTCAATTTCTTTCTTTACCTCAGGAAGTACGTTGGGGGCAAAACGCCTAGGAGGTTGTTTATGAGGTTTAAAATTTGGCTTAGTTGGTAATCTATGTTCTACCAAATTTTTATCTAAACCAGGCATGTGTTCATATTCCCAAGCAAAACAATCCTTATATTCTTTTAATAAAGCGATTAATTTATTACTAACCTCTTGACTAAGCATTTGGCTGACAAATGTTGGGCGATCTTCTCCTTCGTCGCCAATTTTCACCCTAACCGAGGGATCTTGTGCTTGCGCATGCCCAGTCTTTGTGATCCCCAGTACCTCATCGTCTAGGTTCCGTGTGAGCACTTCCTCTTCTAGGCAATCCACCTCGTTGATTTCTCGCCCTATATTTTGCTCCAACTCAAACACTGCCAATTTGGTTCCTAACATCTTCAATGTTGTTTCTTCTCTCGTCTTGTCTTTACATTCTTTATTGAAAGCCATTAACTTGGCTTTAAAGGCCTGAATATCGGCCATTTGTCCTTATTGCTGACAACTCATTTAAAATTCCTTGATTATCTTTTTGCCAATTATTGACTCTTCCAGGGCCACTATGTTTGGCCTCATTTGACTGAACATTTTAGTAAGTGCATCTACCGAAAACGGCTCTTCACTCTGTGCGACAATTTGAGTCTCTTCTCCATCTTGAACTACCCTGACGGTCCAAAGTTTCCTTCATACATGAACATTTCTACTGAGTTTGCTTCTACGACAAAGGGTCTATGGTCGGCCTGCTACACTTCTGCTTCACCCTTGTCATTGCAGAAAACTAGGCACTGGTAGAGCGATGAAGGTATGCAACGACTTCCATAAATCAAGTCCATTCCTAGTAGCACATTGTAACTAGTAGGACCATCTATTACAAAGAAAACTGTGGTCCTAGTAGTCGTCCCTACAGTTATATCAAGTGGCATCACTCCTTTAGCTGAAGTTGCTCCCCCATTGAAATTTGTGAGAATAACTTCTATTGAGATCATATCGCTTTCTGTCTTTGCAAATTTCCTCATCATCCTAGACGAGATGGTATTTATGGCTACTCCTTTATCAATGAGCACATTCACCACAGGTACGCCATTGACTAAGGCCTTCACATACAATGGCCTTAAATGTTTAGTTAATTTCATGGTATGTCTCTTAAAGATAACCTTCTCGGCTGCATCAATTTCTACTTCGTGTTTGTCTTCTGTCGAATTATCTCTTTGTGATAAGTCAACGTGAAATACTTCACTCTGGCTTTCTGTTTATGGGATTTCCTCCTTACTTTCTAGTGCTTCTTCGTTAGTTACCCAACCTGTTGGGAAAGGCAATATTCTTGGCGGTAACCCATATTTCTCAGAGCGAGGAACCCTCTTTTTTTTTGGGTGTCTCATATAACACATAAAAGTCGAAAGAATGCCCAAATGGTTCTCCCAACAAATCCACTTCGCGAACACCTTCCCGATATAATTGCTTCAACAAAGTATTGCGTGACACCCCTCTTTTTCTTCTCTCTGCTTCCAAATCAATTTCCTCCTCAATGTCTGTCATGTCATGTCATCGTCCTCTTCTCCATTATATACATCTTGGGACGTTTGGCCTTCTTGATACTCTAGCACACAGGCTTCTTCCTTATCACCTTCCATATCGTCCTCTTTGTCCTCTTTATTCTTGAATTCATTGGCTAGTAGATAATTATTAGTCATAACAGGAGGTAAGGTACAAAATGGATAGTGAGGGATTGTTCTGGATCTTCTTCATCTTTCTTTCCACATTCAAATTTTGATCTTCCAGAAGAACTTTCTGGTAACTCTCCCATTGATTCGCCTATACCAGTCTCTTTACTATCATCAAGAACATTTTGGTTGGCCACTTCGAGTAGTTTAGGCCCCTTAGGACGTAGTAATCCTTGTTGTTACCTCATCATTCGTCCATAATTCCGTTGAAATTGCCTTTGTTAAGTTATGGTCATCTCATTGTAAGGTATCACAATTCCTACATTATACTGGAATGAATGCCACACATTTGGTTGGCGAGGTTGCCTCCTGAATGTCCTCCCATTATTTATTGGCCTAAACTGCCTCTCAAAAGGCGGTATCCTATAGATGAGGTACTTTGCCCTCCAACAAGTTGGATATTTAGGACAAAATTAGGGCAATGGTGACGTTGCCACATTCCTGATACTTCCACATTTGCCTCTATTTCTTTTTTTGCATCTAATAAACAAGATGCCCTCATCTTTTATAGGCTCTTTCCTTTTAATATGCTCAAAGACGCTGGAATGTAGCTCAGAATCTTCTTATCCACTGTCTACAACCAACTTAAATTTTGGCAACTTACTTTTTAAACATGTCATCACCATGTTCACCCCAAGTGGCTGTAGGAAAAGATTTTCATCCACTGCCATTTTTCATTTAGCTTCGAACGTGATTCGCCCGAACTCGATAGCATCATGTAACTCATGACGAAAGACCAAGCAATTATTAGTCATATGTGACCATGCATTGTGCCATTTACAATTTTTTTTACCCTCAATTTGCTCAGGGTCTGGCAATTTGTACTTATCTCTCAATTTTATCTGCTTATCATTATACAGTTTCTCAAATATAAGGTCAGCTTTGGTCACATCAAATGAAAACGTTCTAGCCTTTTTGTTTTCATCTTTTATAAGCTCATTCTTACCCGACGCTCTGGATTTGGCCATTATAAGACAAGTGTATGTATCTCCATTAACCAATTCGGCTATACATACTTGTCTGATCGTCATATTCGTTATTAATAGCCTGAACGTCGAAGTTTAGGTCTCTATAATAAGTCCCTTTACTAGAGTTTTTAACCTGTTCTTTCTCTATTATCAATCGTTCATACCTAATCACATTCGCGCTAAGTTGGAAAAGATCAAGAAATTCCCTGTCCTGGAATTTCTTTTTTAAATCAAAGCTCAAACAACTTTGAGTGATTTTGATGAATTCTTTCTCGGGCAGAGGTACAAAACATTTGCTCCTGGCTATTTTAAACTCTGGAGGAAACCTTCTGCCCATTCGTTTGGCATTTGACGTAAATTTGCCAATCGGTCAAAGTGACTTCAGATTTAGTCTTATAAAACTGAACATGGAGCAATTGTTCTAGTTGTTGACATGTTTGAACAAAATTTGCTGGAAAATTAATGAACCAAGAGAAAGCTACTCCTGTTTAAAAAATTAGGGAACATTCTCATTTTGCGATAGTCAATTATTTCACCACTTTGCAGTGTGAATCGCCCTATATGTTCCAGAGTAGACACTTCTCCTAGACCGGTGAATAATGAAAATTCTGGCACTTTGTACCCTCTAGGCCATGTGATGTTATACTCCAAAAGCTATTTGATCCTGCATTATTTCTATAATTTGATTCCTCAACATAACGTTGGGATCATATGGAACTTCTACAGATTGGTTCATTGGTTGAGTTACTTGAAGCCTAATATTTGGTCCTTCGTTGGCGACGAAAACGCCGTTATTCAGACCATTATTACTGTTAGCCTGAGTGTTTCCGCCATCATTGACACGAGGGGAGTTCTGTCCATTACTTTGGACATTCTCTCTTATATTTAGGTTACCCCCAAGTTTGGCATCCCATTACCACCATTTAGATTTGACACTACACCGCCCCCCTGGTTTGAAGTAGACGGATCGAAAGGTGGTTCTATTTCTTGACTTGGGTTCAAACCTAGGAATTATGTCCCACAATCATCCTGGTTTGAAAGTGATTCCCTATTGGTACAACTGGTTGACATATTTGGTCCACTAACTTATTCATGATCTCATTTAACGTATTTAGTTGTTTGGCCATGTTATCATAATGTGCATTCCTATTTTGGGTAAATTATTCTATATTATGAATATTTCGTAGATTTACCTGTTCAACGACATCTTGTGTGAGTTTCCCTAGAAATGCGTGCATGGTTCAAGGACTCAACTCTGTCATTGGCTGTAGCGACTTTGACTGCTTTGACTTTGTCCCTCTGTTCGTGGAGAGCTTTGTTGCTCCTCATATAGCTTAATCACAGACTGGACTACTCTTTGGATTGTTGGTTCCTTATCAGAATTCTTATGAGGCATAATGCTTCACCTATCATATCCTCAAACACCAATTGTCCCACCGGGCGTGCCTAATTGTTTCACGCGGATTTGTCACTAACAATTAAAAATTAATTCAAACGATTGTGCAAGGAATAAACCTTTTGAGACAAAGTCCCTAAAAGAGGTGCTTCATTTATGAAGATTACAGTTGGGAAGAAGCAAAACGCTTCCAAGGGGCACAAGCACACGAAGTCAATTGAAAGTTTGCACTTAGAAAATAAATGAATTGAAATTACTTATTCTCTGTTTGAGAGTGATTGATTCGGGGTCTTTCCTTCTATGTTTTCTTTTCTCTTTTATACTCCTTGGACAGTTTTTCTTGTAGAACAGTTCGAAAACTGCTTGTCGCTCTATAACTACTTTCTCCATAATGGCTAACTTGTCAAAGAACTGCTGTTTGTAACCATTGCCATCACGCTCCTCATTTAACTGCTTGCCAATGAGATTCTTGGATCGTGGTGTGTGATAATGTTGTTCAATAACTACTTCAATAACCGCTGCTTTAGATAATCAACAAAACGCTATCTTCTCTCAGATCTTGGGCGCCTCGAAGGCTTGGGCGAAAATGGGACTGTTGCTCTGAGCGACCATGAGATACTTCATTCACTCAGATCTTGGGCGTCCTGCAGGCTTGGGCGATGGTGGTTCTCCTTTTGTGGGCCCCCATCATATTTTACAATGATCTTATTTAGGCTTATCCCTTGAATTTCCTCACATCTTCACGCAAACAGCCTTCATGTACACACGTTCTACTTGTAAGTGTTATGCCCTAGGTCCAATCAATTTTGGACATAAACACTTTGAATATATATAATCAATGCATATATATGGCAATATCTATTATTTAATTGAATTAATATTCCAATAAATTAAATAATAGAAT
>OU503054.1:6657891-6668264 GCA_912172775.2 Fraxinus pennsylvanica | reverse complement strand
GTTTGTGGAATTCATCAAAGGTATCATTCTCATCACAGTTTCTATCTAAACACATTGCAGATCCTCGTTTGGGAATTGAAAATTGTTTTATTTCCGCTGTGCATGTTAAGTAAATTCCCAACACTACTCTCTTTCACTTCAAATAACCTCTTTCTTCATATTTTTCTCTTATTCATCAATGCATTACAGTCTCATGTTTTCCCGCACATAAAATCAAATTGAAGCACTCTCAAAAGCTTAGCAAAAGAGCTAGACAAATGTATTACACTTCTCAAGTAGCTTTTACTCATGATGTCTATTTAAAATTTTGGTTGTGTAAAGCTTCATCAAAAAATTATAAGGGCAACTTTTTCAACTTATGCTCCGAAGGTCACAATATTTCATGATTGGTAGAAAAGTTGAAGTATCGTTAATTTTGAAGTCGATAGAAATTTATCTCTTTAGAATGTCAAATGTAAGGAAAGTGGGAAACAGTAATACTAATCATTTATGATGGTATAAAACTTTGCTATATACCAAGGGATAAACTATTTCAACCGCTATATATATTTATATATTAAGAGAACTTTACTACTGTTCAAAGTCTTTATGGATTTCTCCCTCTCATTCTTTTTTTGTGCTTGATCTAGTTTTCAGATCCAACCGTCCCCTTACATGGCATATTTCTTTACCTTATATTACTTTTCAACATTTTTTACTTTAAATTTGAGATTAATGGAACTTGTCTGTGTTGTAACTGTTATATGGAATGTGAGATCACCAAGGCAATTTTCGGGCTCAATAAACACCCAATCAATCAACACTTCTATGAAGAACCGACCCAAAACTTTCAAAGAATTCATACTTCGGTTGCTTTTGGTTTGCCCACAAAGAACCTAAGATTGTAGTGTATTTAGGCTCAAAATCATAGAGAAGGCAGCCGTTGTTTTCTCTCTAAGGAAGAAGCATATACACACTAACACACACGGTAAAAGCAACAAGGAAGTAGTATATATATATAACCATTAGGGTAAAAGTCATTAGGGAATAATAATAGACCAAGGCCATATCAGATAAGTGGGTTAAATATAACACAATGTGGGCCATTACATAAAAAGCCATCACATAAAAGCCATCCAAGAGGTAGAAAAGTGGATTATGAGCAACACTAAATAAATTAAACTACTTCCAATTGCCCAAATAATTTTAGTGTCGAGTCATTTTATTAAGGTGTTGACTTTTGGTTCAGTCATTTGTCGATGCCGACTGAAAATTATACCGAGTAACATCATAGCCCGATTATACCGAGTAACATCATAGCCCGAGAGGTCATCAGACAATAATTTGCCCAACTAACCTCCACCCTAGTGTCAACAGACCTGCAAGAAAACATCATCACCCATTAGTCACAATTTCAAAAGGAGAACCGATGAAATTTGAAGTTATTTACCTTCACGAAGATCCTTGCAACTTCTAAATTTTACAAACGGCAACACTTTAGTGCCCATGTCTGAAGAGTTATATTATATATGGACCTTTTCAAGTTTTACCACTTCTTGTGATACAATATCTCTAATAAAGTATAGTCTAACCTCAATATGTTTAGTGTGTTAGTGAAAAATAGGATTTTTGCATAGATATATAGAAGATTGACTATCGGAATATAACATCACACAGTCATTTAAAGCACAAAGTTCATGAAGCAAACATATAAGCCACAAAGCCTCTTTAATTGCTTTAGTAGTAGCAATATATTCAGATTCTTTCGTGGATAGTGCAACTATGTGTTGTAACTATAATTTCCAACTAACACAAGAGATAGAGAAAGTAAATACATAGGAATAAGTAAATTTTCTATTATCTCTATCCCCGCATAGTTCGAATCTACAAAACCCTTCAATTTCACGTCTTCTTTATTAGCACCCAACTTTAGACCTATATCACTAGTCCCTTTTAAATACCTTAACATCTATTTTAAAGCTTCCCAATGCTTGGGACCCGAATTAGACAGGTACCTACTAAATGTACTAACAGGAAAGGCTAAATTTGATCTAGTACAAATCATCAAATACATAATAGATCCAATCACATTAGATTATGGATTCCTACTCATGTATTTTAAGTGCTTTCGACTGTCTTTTCTCTGTATCCTTAGCTAAATTATAATCGGTTAAGGGATTCTCTTCCTTAAGATGCTCTTCTATCACTACTTTATCTTTATTCTCCACTTCATGTTGCTAAACTTGAGTCACCATCTCACTAGGAGTAGCAGAGACAGATGTGCTAAGTTTTCTTAACTCCACCTCCAACTGATCTTTCTCTTAACCTTGTTCTTCTTTGCTAGCAGGTTCAGACTCAGTTTTAAGGCACGACATTTTGCCTTCATTGAATGTATCATCTTTACTCATAATGATCTTAACCCCTTTTTGGCTTCTATTCCAAAACTTGTAACCCTTCACACTCTCAGGGAAACTTAGAAAAACACATTTTCTAACTCTCGATTCAAACTTTCCTCACTTTGATGAGAAAATGAAGGACAACCAAAAGGTCTAAGTATAGAATAATCACTTAGTTTACCAGACCATTTTTCAAGAGGAGTATCACCATTCAATATAGCAGATGGAGTTAAATTAATCAAATAACAAGCAGTCATAACTGCGTCGCCCCAAATAACTTTAGGACACCGAAAATTAACATCATGCAACGCAATTTATTAAGTATCTTCTATTCATCCTTTGAACTACCTCATTTTGCTTGAGAGTGTAAGAAACAGTCTTATGCCTTGTTATTTCATATTCTCTGTACATATTGTCAAATTCAAAGTTACAAAACTCTAGACCATTATCAGTTCTCAAAACCTTGATCATTTTTCCAGTTTGGCTCTCAACTTCTTTTTTCAATTATTAAAACTTTGGAAAGTATTAGACTTATCCTTTAAAAGGTAAACCCTTACTTTTCTCGTGTAGTCATCAATGATAGACAAGAAATACTCATTTCCACCCGAAGTGGGATTACTAGCAGGACCCCAAAAGACTGAATGCACATATTCAAGCATGCCTTTATTTTTATAAACACTCGCGAAGAAAGAAGTTTTATGATACTTACCAAGCACACAGTGATCACAAAAAGATAAATCATACACATAATCATTACCAGAAACACATTTTTCATTAAGAAGTTTAAGACCCTTAATACCCACATATGCTAGTCTATTGTGCCATTTATGTGTGTGATCTACCTTGGTAGAGGAGGTAGAAGAATCTAAACCTCTTATCACTTCCCCAGTAGTGATATAAATATCATTTTTCGTGGTTCCCTAAATGGAAACAAGTACACACTTAACTAATTTTAAAACTCCATTTCCAATTTTACCAGTGAAGTTAGCTTTTTCAAGTCCTCCTACTGAAGTTAAATTCCTAGACAATTCTCGAATGTTTCTAACATCTTTTAAAGTATACACAAGACCAATGTCAAACTTTAAAGTAATATTACCAATTACATCAACAGTATAACCAAAATTGTCACATAGCACAACATTCACATCATTTGATTCATGCAAATTTTCAAACCAGTCCTTTTGTGATGTCACATGAAAAGAAACATCCGAATCAAGTATCCACTCATGCAAATGAGAATTGGCGATTAAATTCAATTCAACATGATAAGCAACAGAACTTGTAATTATATAAACTTCACCATCATCAATATTGGAAACAAAGGACAACGCATTTACTTCATCTATTTTCTTACCCTTTAGCTTACACTTCTTTTTATAGCAATCTTTTATAAAATACCCCGTATTCCCACACCCATAACATTTCTTAAACTTGTTACTAGATTTTGATCTAGACCTACCATTGCCCTCCTTTTTACCTCCATCACTACATGATTCACCACCACTTTGGAATCCATCATGACTGTTTTACCTAAATTGGGTTATATCCCTCATCATGTGAATCTCAACGCATTTCTTATCATATTTTTGAGCTTTAATTTCCATCTCTTTACTTCCAAGAGAGTCAATGACAATTTTAGACGTCAAAGTGTACCTACCGCACATAATCGCATTTTAACTCCTTATAAGTATCAGGTATAAAATTAAGCAAAAGTATAATCTTATAGGTTTTAGACAATGACTCTTCATAGTTAACAATATCTAGAACGAATTTGTTAAACACGTCTAAATCGTCTCAAGATCCTTTGAGGGATCCATTTTAAAATTGAAAAACATTCAAGTAATTAAAGCTTGTTCGGAGTAGATTTGAGCAAATATAAGTCTTCCAATTTTTCCAAAGTTGTTTATTGGCTTTCAATTTACCCACATTTCTCAAAATGGCGTTAGACAAGTATAAAATAGTTGAAATATAAGCAAGCTCATCGCCTTCTTCTTTTTGTTCTTTTGAAAAATCAATAGAAAAATTGTCATCAATGTCTTTTGAAATCTTTTATTGAACCAAAATACCTCTCAGTTTTTGTTACCAGATAAAAAAAATCACTTTTTTTGTTAAAAATTCTCAAATCAAAATTGTTAGTTGTCACTATCAATCAGAAATACACAAAATCACAATTAAGCTACACAAAGTAGACCTAGTGTCACAAACAATATACACCGCTCTAGATTTTCTATGTTTCGTAAGATTCTCTATCTTGATTAAGGGAATATTCGAATTGGTAAAGTTTAGGTATTCTAAAGGAATCAATCGTACAATTAGAGATATGTCAACCAAATAGTTTCACACACAGTATATCACAGAGATAATAAGCTGATTTTATCAAATGAACAGTTTAATCACGTAACGATTAAAAGCAAGTATTTTTTAATTTCTAGTACAGGCAATGGTTACCCCACATGGTAACCCTAATCCTATTGTCACCTCACACGATGTCACGCTAGTGTTGGAAATTAAATGAGATAAGTCAATTTATCAGAGCGGACCACGTCTGAAAGTCCATAAAATTGAGAGATGTGAATCTGCTGCTTTAGGGTCACCATTATTCATCCTAAAGATTCACCAAATGTACCAATGCGATTTACCAATGATTGCAGACTGAGCACCCAAGGGAAAAACCGACCAAAATTTTCTGTATAGCTTGAAACACGAAATTAATGATATCAGACGTTTAGAAAATTAATAAGAGCAACTTGTCTGAAGAAAACTTCTTTAGAATCACCACGCGCCACCGCCCGAGATGCACGCTCCATCGCCGCCACGCAGGAAGAAGTGCCTCCACCTGCAAAGTCTGGGTCTGGTCACTATTTGTCTGGCCAGTGACTGTTTTGGCCAGAATTGAAGCTTTTAACTTCGATTGATTGAAGAAAAATCGATTTTTGTTAGATTTTTGGATCTGAAAAACCCACTACAGGCTCTGATACAAGATGTTATGTAGAATGTGAGATTACCAATGCGATTTTTGGGTTCAGTAAACATCCAATTAATGATCACCACTGTGAAGAACCAACCCAAAACTTTCAAAGAATCCCTGCTTCGGTTGCTTTTGGTTTGCCCACAAAGAACATATGATGGTAGTGTACTTAACAGCCACACAAGCAGCCACGAAAGCTGAGAACATAGGAGAAAAGTGAAAGGCTTGAAATACAATCAAAACTCTCTTTAAATTCTTTGTAACTAGTGAATGTTGATAGAGTAACAGTAGAAAAGAAATGACTGCAAGAGTTTTAGAATTAATTGACAATAAGGGCCTGTTTGATAGCCCTTTATTTTCTATGGAAGTTGGAATTGAAATTCCGTTTCCTACTTTTGTCGTGTTTGATGGCACTTTTTTTTTCTTGAAATTGGTTTTCCACCTTTTTCTAGGTACAATCCTTTGATGCACAAAAACTTGATTTTGTTTTCTCACCTATTTGGTGGGAAAACATTTTCCTCTAAGGGTCCGNGGAAACAAATTTTATAACCAATTGTGGAAAAAAAAATATCACTTTAGTGGACAATTTCCATGTAAAACAAAGCCAAACGAATAGAAAATTTAAAAATCTTTCGAGTGGAAAATTATACAAATCAAACACACTTGAAATCATTTTCCCTACAAAACATTTTCTAGGCAAATCTTTTCCCTGTAAAACATTTTCTTTCCACTTATTTTCCAACTTTGCAATCAAACGGACTCTAATTAAAATCAGCAATTGTAATTTAACTAGAGTTTAGTAAACTTTGCTCGGAAAATTTATGTTTTTCAAAGATCTATCTTTGCATCCAACTAGACGTGGCAGGCTTTATAACTGCATTATGCAAATAGAAATATTTACTCATCGATTCTTTTTAATTTTTCTATTTTTAGTTTGTGTTTTTTTCATGAGTTGAGATTTGTTATCCATTTTTTGTTGTCTAATTTACTGTCCAACTAGTTAATTATTAACATGTCATTTTCAATTAATATGTCCAACTTTTCTCTAACTACTCCTTATGCTTAAAAATATATGAAACTTTAATGTAAAATTACGTATCAACAATTGACGGACAGAAAATTGGACAAAACTCATTTTTCATATTCATTGTTTTATGCCTTTATTTTATATTTTATTAAGAGTCATATTAGCATTTCTAGTCAAGCTCACGCAATAAAATGATTCAACTAAAATTCATTTACGAATTTTACAAATTTCTAGATCCCCTTAAAGGTTAAATTCACTCATGGTCACTGTACTTTATACTTAGTGTCACCATAACGATCCACATTGATTTTGATCGACTATGATCACCCAAATTGATTTTGATCCACCATATATGACCATCCAACTTCATATAACGTTTCGGTCAAACCACCCGATTATTATAGTATAAAAATAAACATACGCTAAAAAAATTCATACATAATTAATACCACAAAAAAATTATATAAAAGCTTGATTTGGGTTTGATTTATATTATATAATTTTTTTCTGATTGATAAAGTTCGAACAGCAAGATAAGAGGAAGAGCTGAGAGGAGAGGAGAAGATGAGAGAAATTTACTTTATTGAAGAAGCTATGTTTTTATATTTATTTACATCAGGTAGTAGCTATATTTATACAAAAAATATCCGGCTGAAGCTAACAAATCAAGCTAACTAATTAACAGAAAATAACTAATTTGAACAGTTACTAACTACTAACTAATTTCAGTTAACTATAACTAACAATAACTAACTTTTTATCTTTTCTTTCCTTTTGTCTTTTTCTTCTTTCGGTTTCATTTCCATGTCGTCTATTTTGGAGTCGATACTCCAACACCCCCCCCCCCCTCAAGATGTACATGAATGTTAATAATGTTCATCTTGCGAAGGTTGTGATGAAAAAGTAATGAACCAAGGGGTTTGTGATGAAAAAGTAATGCTAATAATGTTCATCTTGCGAAGTTTGTGATGAAAAAGTTTGATGATGTTCAGACGTAACTTTTCTCGAACAAGATGGCAATCAATTTGGATGTGCTTTGTTCGTTCATGTTGGACCGGATTTGTTGCAATAGACAAAGTAGATTTGCTATCAGTATAGAGAGATGTAGGGTGAGGATGGCTAATAGTCAAATCATCTAGAGCATATAGCAGCCATTGAATCTCACAAGTAGTGGTGGCAAGAGCTCGATATTCCGCTTCAGCTGAGGAGCGACTGATAGTAACTTGCTTCTTTGATTTCCAAGAGATTAAGGAATTTCCAAGGAAAATGGCAAAGTTAGTGACACTCCTTCGAGTATCAAAACATCCCGCCCAATCACTATCGGAGAAGGCTTTCAGATGGATGTCTGAAGAAGCTGGAAAGAAGAGGCCTTGCCCCGGCGTGGCCTTCAAATAGCGTAGGACACTAGTTGCTACCTGAAAATGACTCACAGCAGGAGAGGCAAGGAATTGACTGAGCACTTGGATAGAATAGGCTAAGTCAGGCCGTGTGATGGTGAGGTAGAGCAATTTACCTACGAGCCTACGATAGCTAGAAGGATCATCATGTAAAGGAGTGTCAGTAAAGGAGAGCTTTAAATTGGATTCCATGGGAAAAGCGATGGGTTTGGAGCCAGTGAGACATGTTTCCTCCAAAATGTCAAGAACGTACTTTCTTTGACAAAGAGAGATACCATTTTTGGATCTAGCCACCTCTATACCAAGGAAATACCTGAGCTGACCAAGATCTTTGATAGTGAATTTGTCATGTAAAAAATCCTTTAATTGCTGGCTAAAAGTATATCGTCTACATAGACCAATAATGCAATAAAGGATTGACCAAATTTTTTGATGAAAAGAGAGGAATCAAAGTGACCTTAAGTAAAGCCAAATTGGAGGAGTGCACTGGACAGTTTTGCAAACCATTGTCTGGAGGCCTGTTTTGGACCATAGAGGCTCTTCAGTAGTTTGTAGGCATTCTGACCAGTTGTGATAACCATTCCAGGAGGAAGTTCCATGTATACTTCCTCATGTAAGTCGCCATGGAGGAAGGCGTTATTGACATCGAGTTGATGTAAATGCCAGCTTTTAACAGCAGCAACAGCAAGGATTAAGCGAATGGAAGTAATTTTTGCGACAGGGGAGAAGGTATCAAAAAGATCTAGATCTTCTTGTTGGGTATAACCCTTTGCCACCAGTCGGGCTTTGTGCCTTTCAATGGTTCCATCAGCTCTATGTTTAACATGAAATACCCACTTGCAGCCAATGGTTTTCTTATTTGGAGGGAGAATGACTAACTCCCAGGTCTTGTTTAATTCCAGAGCATGGATTTCATTCTGCATAGCAACCTGCCACTCAGGGAATTTGGTTGCTTGTTTGAAAGTTTTGGGTTCTATGGGAGAGGAGATGGAAGCTAAGAAGGCTTTATGTGATGTAGACAGTTGTGTTGTTGAGATGAAGTGCTGAATAGGATAAGTGGTGCCTGGAATTGAAGAGCAGTTGGAAGAAAGAGAGATATTACTTGCCATTAAGGAGCAACCATAAGAAGTCGATTCCTAGGCTGACATTTGAGCTGAAGAAACTGTACCACAATAGTAATCTTGCAAATGAGCTGGTGTTTGGCGATTTCTGCTTGATTTCCTGACTGGGGGAGAGGCTGCAGTAGGTGATGAATTCTAATCATCATCAGTTGGTGTCTCATTTGATTGGTGATGTGTAGGTGTTGAGATAGGACGAGATGAGGATGTATTATTATTTGGCGATGGTGGATGAGGGTAAGGTGAAGAATCTGTGAAAAGTTCTGGTATAGGAAACAAGAAAGAGTTCTGGTCAGAGGTTGTAGGTATATTCTTGAAAGGGAAAGTGAATTCATGAAATGTAACATTTTTGGAGACAAAAACTCATATCCATGACTTTGTAGCCTTTAGAATCAGATGGGTAGCCTAGGAATAAGCACTTGGTGGCCCTTGAGTCAAATTTTTGTCTGTGACGTGCTAGAGTTGAAGCAAAACATAAACACCCAAAAACTCTTAGGTGTGAAAGATTTGGAGGTTTATCAAATAACATTTCAAAAGGAGATTTATTTTGGAGAAGAGGTGTGGGAATTTTATTTATGATGTGGGCTGCGGTTAGTATACAATCGCTCCAAAAAGGGAGAGGTAGGTTGGCTTGAAATAATAATGCTCTAGAAGTGCATAAAAGATGCTGGTGTTTCCTCTCCACGATTCCATTTTGCTGTGGAGTTTCCACACAGCTCTTCTGATGTAGGATGCCATGTTTGTGGTAGAATTTTGTGAGGCAAACCTCAGGTCCATTATCAGACCGTATGGTTATGACAGAGGTAGAGAAATGATTTTCCACCATTCTACAGAATGTTTTAAGCAAGTGTGAAATATCAGATTTATTTTGCATCATATATACCCATGTACACCTTGTGTAATCATCAACGATAGTAAGAAAGTATTTGAAATTGGAATAAGAGATAATGCTAAAGGGCCCCCAAATATCGCAATGAATTAACTCGAACTTTTTATTAGATTTGTGAGTTGATACAGGAAATGGAAGCTTTCTTTGTTTTGCTAAGGGGCAAATGTCACATATATTTGTACAATTAAGAGAAGGGTCGATTTTCTTGAGATGAAGTAGCCTAGAGTTGAAAACATGTCCCAGTCTGTAGTGCCAAATGTCAGGTTGCTGGTGAGTGATAGCTGATGCTTGTGATGCTGTGTTGAATTTATTGCAGGTTTGGGTTTGAGAAGAAGTTTGGATTATGTGGTACAGTCCTTTCATCCCAATTGTAGTCCCAATCATTTTCTTCGTTAGTTGGTCCTGCATGGTGCAATAAGAATTGGTAAAAGTGAGGCACACATTAGATTGAAAAGTGAGTTTTGACACAGAAATTAAATTGAATGAAAAAGAGGGAACACATAAAACATTGTGCAGAAAGAGAGAATTAAAAAGACATATGGTGCCACTATGAGAGGCTGGAACCTTAACACCATTAGGAAGATATACAAAAGTGCTAA
>OU503054.1:6627974-6656241 GCA_912172775.2 Fraxinus pennsylvanica | reverse complement strand
GAGAGAGAGAGAAGAGGGGTAGGGTAAAAAATTAGGGTTAGAATGTTTATATATTACCTGATTTTTGAAAAATAAAGTTTGGTCCCTGATTTTTGAATTGGTGTAAATTTTACACCTGATTTTTGTAATTATACCAAATAAGATCGCCTAGATATTCACGTGTGTGTTATATCAAGAATTAGAGATTCGAATATTTACCTAAATTCGATGGTTAATTGTTGAATTAATTTTGAATTACAAACTTTCAGCTTTTTGGATTACAAACTTCCAGTCTTTTAATTCCAAGAACTTGATACTCCAAACATCTAAGTTTTCTATGGCATTCTCCAAAGCTGAGATTACACTGGTGGGTAAGCACCTTCTTTTCAATAAACTAATTTTTGGATTAGATAATATGAAAATTTATTTTTTCTCACTTTTTTATATCTCCAATTTGAGCACCATGAAATTATGTATTCTGTTTTTTCTAGGATTTTATGTCTATCCACTCTCTATTTATGGAGATAAAGATGTTCTAATCCAGGTAGAATAAAAATTCAGATTTCAAATAAGCGTTTGAAATCAAAATCAAAATCAAAATAGGAGTTTTAATTAAAGTCCACATCCAATTACTTTACATTTAATTACACGTGTAGTCCTAAAACTTCAATTACAATTATAATTAAGTTTACAACTTTTATAGCAATATAACTAAGTACAAAACTTTATTGTAATTACAATTAAGCCAGAAACTTTTATTATAATTATAATTAAGTGCCTGTTTGTCTACCATTATTGTGATGAAAATGGTGTAATGAATAGTATTTTTTGGAGAATGTGTGGTTAAAATTGAAAGAAACTTTAACGGTTTATGTGTAGAATATTTTATTATTTGAATATGTGGTGGAGATTGATTACTATAGAAAATCATGTTTTGAAAAATGGTAGACAAATAGGGGCTTAGTTGCAATACTTTCTGTTTAGACGTTGTACAAAGCTTTGATCCCCCGTATATCGTCTGCATGCAAACCTTTCGTTATACCAGAAAGGATTGTGGGAAACATAATTGCATTTGGAACTGAGCTATGTTGAAGTCCAAGAAGATGGCCAATCTCATGAAGAGCAATGGTTTCTACATCATGTGCTCCTGGGACGGGACCTATGGACAATCTCTCATCTGCATCGAAGTGAAATCTTCCATCGCTCGGGGCGGAAAGCATGAGCTAGTATCCCACCAGGGCCATCAAATGGAAATCCATCGCCATGATCGCCCCTATGGAAACCGATAACTAAATCAGCACCTACTGTATTATGAACGCGCGAGAATGTAAAATGCGTTGCGGAAGCCCATTGGTTGAATGCTCTCACAACCGGCTTAATGGCAGCAGCAGGTGTATTGGCTTGAAATGCATACGTGAGGCGTGTTTTCGAAGCTGGCCATCTTGGGTTGCCCGGAAAAAACCTGAAATGCGAGACTTCGTGGATGGAGCTTGAACCAGGATGAGTGCGGTGCAAGTCCCTGTCACCGGATTTCATCCTGTTAGTTACATTAACAATATCGGGCATCCCACATCGAGGTGTCATCATTAACGATAAAGTCTCAGCATCTAAGATCCCAGTGGCCTTGATATGGTAGTTGAATTGATATGTTCTGAGGGCCGACTCCAAGGCATCATCGAAATCATCAGACGTAAAATTTTGATGACTAAGATAACCAAATTTTTTGAGGTAGTTTTTGAGCTCGTGAAGGTCTTTTATTTTGTCACCCTTGTGACAACCTTCCAAATGTTTAACGAACTCGAATGCCGATGTTTTACCGAAATTCGGCCCTTTAATCTTTCTATGGCTAAGGACAGGAATGGCTAAAGTAAAGAGAAAGAGACATGAAAAGAGAGGAGAAATTTTGATTGTCATGGTTAAGGACAAAGTAATTCCAAGGAAGAGGTCTAAATTTAGGAATGTGCTGTGGTTATTCCAGTGTTTGAGTCTATTTATAGACTTGGACTTTGGGGGAATAGAAATTTTGGTTTCCGTCTGTAATCAAATTATAATAGAATAAGTCCTTGATAGGAAGCATGGTGGAGAAATACATATTCTTCGACGATAGTTATCAAAATATAATAGTACAAGCGATTTTGATATGTATAGAACCAATAGTACATTTTTTGCTCTTTTTTTTTCCCCCAATATGCATGTTTGTGAAATAATTATATTTGCCACTGCTCTTTTAATATATTAAAATCTTTGAATTGTTCTTGTTGGAACCAAGTGGTACCTCCAGAATTGACTGACTTTTCGTAGTTTGTTTTGAATTCATAAAATAGTCATCCATATGGTGTAAAATAATCAGTCATGGCTTCAAGGTTAAAATTTATTTCTTAGAAAAAAAAAAAGACAGATTCTAAGACAACAGAGGAGGTTAAATGTGTGCATACCTCCGTTCAATATCGCATTTCCATTACTTCCAACCAGCTGTGGATCCAGCACCCAGCGAGCACCGGCGATTGCACGTGCTGGATCCGTCGGAACATTTTTTTTGTTGAGAATAGATAAAAGATTTTGCTTATATATCTGATAATTCATTTTATTTTCAAACATATTTTATAGCTTAGTTGGTTAGAGCTTTCACATCCAAATTAGATGTCATGGGTTTAAATATCTTCCAAATCACATTATTGTGCAATTTTTCTAGTTCTACAATTTTTACCAAAACAAATGTTAGGGTGGGGATTCGAACGTGTGAGCCCTCCTTAAGATTACTAAAAACTTGACCATCATGGCATTCATCGAATTTTGATACTAAATGCTACAAAATAATATATGTTCAGTTCTAGCGGTTTTTATGCAATTGGAAAGATTTAAACATATGTTCTTCCTTTGAATTATACAAAACTTGGCCACCATGTCATTTGGTGAATATTGTTGATATATATAACTGAATTATATATGTTTAGTTTTAGCAAAATATTTGTTATATTTAATTTTAATATTTTATTGCGCTCGATAGTCAACAGTCGCTCGTGCTCATTCAAAATCCGGAATCTACCACTGCTTCGAACTATGCCTCCCAACAATATCTTCACCAAAGAATTCTGCACTTCTTCCTTCAATGTGTTTGATATTTAATTGTTTAGTCAATTCATATATAAATTAGTAGTAACTCGCGAAGAAGAGTTTTTGGTACATTACACATTTAGCCCTTGTTTGAGCCCCAACTTTTTTTGCCAAATCACATTTTAGAATTGTGTTTTGTTGAAGAATGTGCGGTTAAAAAGTAAGAAACTTTTTTTTATTTACATGTGAAATTATTTTATAGAAGAATTTGAGATTGAAAATGAGTTTTGAAAAAATGGGGGCCAATATATCTTAGAGAAGAATTTGTGATTAAAAATGACTTTTGAAAAAATGGGGGCCAAAAATAGGTTAATATATTTAGATAACTAATAAGAATATATCACAAGTATAGGTACAGTTAATTGAACCTAAGTTAAGAGAAGCACCATTGTTAAAATAAATATTTTATAGAACTTCAAACTACTATTGTAAAACAAACCACCGGATTGAGATGTTGAAATTATATGAAAAATAATAATGAAATATATGATCAAGCAAAAGAATAATAAAGACAAGAATATGGCAAATGAATTAAGAGATTTTATTAACTTAAAAATAATGGAGAAGGGAGAAAAATTACAATAGATCATATAATTCTAGTAATCTATTTTCTCATACTATAAAATTACATAGAAGAGCCTAATATTTGTAGGGAACATGTAGGGAATGTCCAAAACCTCCTAATAAAGTTGTTAATGAAGTAGGATACAAAAAAATCGAGTCCAAAACAAATTACAACTCCCAATGGACTTCCAAAATAAAATTTCAACTTGACATAGGACTCCAATAGCATTCCAAACTAAATTCTTCTTGATATGCACTTCAATTAGAATTTTTCAATTACTTCAACAAAGAATTCGAGTCACACCCAAATTCTAACAATTCTACCTTGACACAAATTTCATAAAGGAATGAACTGGTTTCTTCAACAATAACCAAAAAATTAATTTCTCCAACAAAACACAATACTCCACATCTTCCAATGGATCCAAGCACTACTCTACAGAATTACCTCAGATTCCCAAAAAATCATAATGATTTTAAATTAATTAAAATGGGCTGTAACGCACCCCAAAACAGAATCAAACTCAAATGCTTTTAAAGAATGCCATTTGTTAGATTGTACACCTTCTACTCCACTTAAAACGTGATCAACAAAATCAGCATCCACATACCCTACTATTGGGTCCGTCCCTAACAATTGGATACAATGATACCACAGGTGATGGTGGCAAAACGGATTATCCATATCTCCTAAAGGTATTGTACCAAACTGACTGTCCACTATGGTATTGAACTTGTACTGATTGACTCTTCTAAATTCTGCACAACCTTACAAGATGTATAACTGAGACATTTTCTATCCCTTCAATACAACTTGGGCACCCTTACAAATCTTCAAAACTCCACCTCTACCAAAGAACTCATAACCTATTGAATCAAGGATAGAAACGAGATGAGATTTTTCTTCAAATCTGTAACATGTCGAACCTGACCAAGTATTATAATTGTCTCATCCAAAAGCTTCAATCAATCTATACTAATTCCAGCAACCTAACAAGATGCGTTGTTTCCCATAACCACAACATCTTTAGAAACAGTTTCATATGTAACAAACAAGTTCTTATTAGGACACATATGTAATACACATGATAAACCAAGAATCTAATCATCTTCCGGTTTAGCCTCAATGTCAGAAATAGCTAAGAGATCTTCATCACTTACAACGTTCTCCGCGATGTCTGCTTCGCCTGAAGTATCTGAATATCTACTTGCAGCCATCCTTCCTTTATTCTGCAATTTGTAGTAATCCTTCTTTAAGTGTCAATTCTTCTTACATTAGTTACAAATTTGATTACTGAACTTAGATTTCGATCTACTCTTTCCAGAACCACCATGAGCAACCAGACATTCTCCATCTCTGGTATCAGAAACCATGTACTTCATCTTATCTTTTCAATACAAAGTATCATACACTTCCTCTATGTTGAGAGTATCATGATTATACAAGATCATGTCTCTAAATGAAGAAAACGAATCGGGCAACGAACACAATAGGATCAAGGCCAAATCTTCTTCATTATGCTCTACTTTCAAAGTTTCCAAATTAGCGACGATCTCCTTAAATACAATCAGGTGGTCTTCCAATGATCCTCCTTCTGCCATTCGATGAGAGTATAAACGCTGCTTGAAGTTCAACTTGCTTCCCGACTTTTAGTCATGTACAATTGCTCCAACCTCAACAATAAAGCAACAGCTGAATTCTCCTTGAAAACGTCCTGAAGAATAGTATTTGATATATAAAAATGAATGTGAGAAACTGCATTTTTATACTTCTGTAATTTCTCCTTCGCGAACAAAGATGCCAGCATCCTGTCAATATCCAATAACGCATCATCCAAATCCAGCTATGCAAGTACTAAATCAACGAGATGAAATTCTTCTTCAAATCTGGAACATGTCGAACATGGCCAATTGTTCTAAATCAATGATGATCTCCTTAAATACAGCCAGGTGATCTTCCAATGATCCTCCTTCTGCCATTCGATGAGAGTATAAACGTTGCTTGAGGTTTAACTTGCTTGTTATACTTTTAGTCATGCACAATTGTTCCAACTTCAACCATAAAGTAGCTATTGAATTCTCCTTCAAAACATCCTGAAAAATAGTATTTGATAGATGAAAATGAATGTGAGAAACTGCATTTTTATCCTTCCGTAATTTCTTCTTTTCGATCAAAGTTGCGGGCATCCTATCAATTCCCAACAACATATCATCCAAATCCAGTTGTGCAAGTACTACACGCATCTTAACATGCCATAGTGAAAATCTAGTGCTCCGATCCAAAACCAAAATGTCGTACTTCATGAAAGCCCTCACGAATAAAAAATATCGAACAAATCAAACACTGATCTCTTGTGGAACAGTTGAACCTGGCGCTCTGATACCAATTGTTGTGAAACAAACTACCAGATCGAGATGTTGAAGTTATAAGACAAATAATAATGAAATATATGATCAACCAAAAGAATAATAAAGATAAGAATATGACATAGGAATTAAGAGATTTTATTGACTTAAAAATAATGAAGAAGATAGAAAAATTACAATAGATACCAACAAAGTAGGGGATGTCCAAACTCTCATAGTAAAGTTGTTGATGAAGTAGGATACCAAAAAATCGAGTCCAAAACAAATTACAACTCTCAATGGGCTTTCAAAATAAAACTTCAACTTGACATGGGACTCTAATAGTATTTCAAACTGAATTCTTCTTGGTGTGCACTTCAATTACTATTCTTCAATTACTTTAACAAAGAATTCGAGTCACACCCAAATTCTAACATCTACAATAATTAATTGAATTTATATTCAGTTTGAGATTAGAAATCTCATTGTAATTTATATATATAATATAATTCATAAATCTCCGCATTCATAATTCGTTTTCATACATTAGTATTATAGTTGTGTTATACTAATATGAAGTTTTGTAAATTACTGAGATGTGTGATATTGGACAATGACTTAAATGTTCCTTATCAAATTATACTAGCGGATTTTGAAGATAAAGTACATAAACTTCACTTGAGTCTAATATATATGCTTGGAGTTCTATGTTGAAGCAGTACCAGCAGCCAATACAATTTTAGGACAGCATCTTCAATGCAATTGATTGAAATGCTGGCTTTTATAAAATATTGTTTTTTTCATCTTGATTTGTCATTACGAATATGATGTCAATTATCATCATTACAGGAAATATCATATTCAATAACCATATAAATGACCATAGAAAATACATTTTTGGTGATTTCATTTAACAAACAAAATTAGTTGGCCGTTCACTGGTTAGCAAAGAGGTGTTGACGAATGTATTCAACAACAAAAAATATGTTTGGTCGTTAAATGTATTATTTCAACAACTAAATAACTGATTGTAAAAAGTTTGTATTAACAACCGATTTCGTTTCAGCAATCATGTTATGATTGGAACAAGATACTTGCAAGATAAAATAATGCAATCACAAATAAAAACGTAAAGATTTTATGTGGAAACTCAAGATGGGAAAAATTATGGGACGAAGTGGAGAATTAACTAGATCAAAATTCAAGATCAATGATTGTTGTTACAATATTTGATGCACTCTCAACCAAATCTAATGTGTTTCCAATGATGTGAAATATATATACAACCCTTAAAATAGTGATTGGAATGGAATAGGTATTTAAAATTGCATAGAAAATCGAAAAACAGGTCGGACGGGATAAGATGGCCGCTTGAGCGATGTGCCTCGTGCCTTGCGAGCACCAGACATCGTGTTCGGGCGCTCGAGCAGAAACTAGGTGTTCAGGGAGCGAAAATACGACGACTTTTTCTCATTGGTCCATAATTGGACTCCTTCAAGACCTCTTCATCCAAATACCAATTCCCTTTCAATAAAAAAAACCCAATTCTTAGTAGAATTTGAATCACAACTTAACAAATCTCCACATTGACACAAATTCCAATGTAAGGAATTACTCTTCACTTTTCAACAATCAATTTTCCACCTCTTCCACAAGCCCATAAGGGCTAATTCAATAACACATACAAACAAAGTCCAAGCAATGATCAAACTTGACAATTGGGAGTTTCTTTGTCAATATATGAGTAGGGTTCTCCTTAGTATCAACCTTGCCCACTACAATATCACCACGAGCAATCACATCATACATAAAATGTTACCTAACATCAATGTGCTTTGTCCTCTCATGAAACGTCTGACAACCTTTGCATTCATCATATTAAACATGTGAAGTACTTTCTCAATGTACCATTTCTAACTCAGGTATAATCCACCACCCTTTCTATCCCTCAAAATCTCCATTTTAAAACTCTTCTTTGCGGCCCCCAAATCTTTCATATAAAACTCTTCACTAGTTGTGTTTTAACCTTCATTACCTCTAATTTATCCTTGGCATTCATCGAAACAAGGTAATACAAAATATCATCTCTATAAGAATACTCCGCAGAAAAATGAACCCAGACATGCCTATCCATTAAAATTTTCACAATTTTGTTACATGAACATCCTGATTTACATCCTGACTTTTCGAATTTATACTTGGCAAAATCTCATATCATCTTTCATATCTCACACATTTAATCCAACTATTATAACACTTTCACGTCATCAATCTGTCAATCAAGGTCTCAACTCAAGTGTACAAATAGTTTAATCCAAAATTTAATACCCTTACTAAGCCAAGAAACCTTGTACTGTTCGAGTGTGCCTCGGCTTGCAACCCCAATTTGGTAATTGCCTCACAAGACATTGCATTCTCAAAATGGGCTAAATACACCAATGGCAACCCAACTTTATATCTAATGTCATCATGATCACCCAATTTAATTTTATTTCATCACGGCCACTCAATTTTATACTTAGTGTCACAATGACTACTCAATTTGATTTCATTTCATCATGGCTACCCTAATTCATATAACGTTTTGCTATGACCATCTAATTATATATAACATTTCACAATGGCTACCCAACTTCTTTTCACTAATTTTAAAAGAGGTAAAACGGTAACTTTACATGATATATATAAAATAATTTTTTTTAAAAATAAAAACTTATTTTAAAAAAATAAATTAATTAAAAATTTATTGGAAAAAGGTTAATTGAAAAATTAAAATAAAATAACTTATTTAAAAAAAAACTTTTATTTTTGTATTTTTAAAATTTATTTTATATATATAGCTCTTGCTTGAGCTCCATTATTTGAAAAAAAAAAAAGATTTTGGACTAGTGTTTTTTGAAAAATCTGTTTTTAAAAAGTAAGGAGAATTTTTTAGTTTTTCTTTAATATTATTGTATTGAGAGAATGCATGATTTATAAGAGGAGAGAGGAGAGAGAATTAAAGTTTAATGGGGCCAAACATGGGTATAATGCAAATTTTTACCATTTTACCCATTTTAAAATTAGTGAAAAAATGTTAAAAGAAGTTGTATGGCCTGGTGAAACATTATATGAAATTGGGTGGCCATAGTGAAATAAAATAAAATCGGGTGGCCATGATAACACTAAGTATAAAGTTTGATGGCCACGGTTAAACAAAATAAAATTGGATGACCATGATGACACTAAGTATAAAGTTGGATGGCCATTGATGAATTTAACCATTCTCAAAACTCCTAAGATGTAATGAACGTGCAACATTCCCGCAAAAAATACAAGAAGAGTGAAAATGCAGCTTTGCTGCCAATGCTCATTGTCGCCCTTCAGTGTAAGAGAGGTACAACGAACCACAAACATAGGGCCAATATCACCAGGCACCAGCCACATGCTCCTCAGAAGTGATGTTTGATCCCTCCTCATCAAAGATAAGGTCAGACTTATATGTTTCTGCTTCAAAAAGGGCGAGCTCTGAGATTTAGAGAACCTAGTCCCAACTTATTTGAGACCTTCGATAAAATAGTTGAAAATAAAATTACATACAATGAATAGAAATAATTTTGTTTTACTGAATAAAAACACTCAAAGTTACAATAATAATAATTTAGATCTTTTAAAAGTTCACTTTAAATTTACTCTGTTAGCATTTTGAAGGAATGAAATGTTGAACTTCAATTTTGATTGGGAATAAGTGTCAATCTTGATAATCGGTAGAAATTAGGCCAACTAATCCTTTAAAATAAAATATTATATTAATACCCTTAAATCTGACTAAAACTATAAATTTCCGTATTAATTACCCCCAAATTAATTGTCATATTTTTGAAATTTTGTCACTTTTTGAGTTTTTGCCACTTTTTAAAAATATTTATCGCTTTTTCAGATTCTTTAAAAAGGTGATATGATTTACGTTTTAATGATTGTTGTTTGTGCATCTATTGGATAATAATTTAATCATTTTGTCACTTTTATATTCGTTATATTGTTGCCATTGCCTTCATAACAAATGAAGACATTAATTTTTTTCAATGTCTCAAAAAAAAAAAAAAAAATATTGTGAGACTTTTTTTTAAAAAAAGTGACAAAGTATGTCACTTTTAATTTTCAGCAACCTAATTTAAATGGAAAAATACAAATAAAGTTATTTTGAATGAAAAGTAAGGTTTGAATCATATTCATATTTAAATTTTCACAAATGTACATGTATGTATATCTTTAATTGATTCTAAAGAATTCAAATGAGATAAACTAGGACCTTTTTAGAAAAAAGTGAAAGAGAATGCAACTTTCAACTTCTAGCATCGAATTTATTCCTCTGTAAAGTACAAATAAAGTGTATCACGTCACTTTTTAATGTGAAGCAAGGTTTCAATTCATATTCATATTTAATTTTTTTTACAAATACACATGTATGCATCTATTTAATTGATCCTAAAGAATTCAAATGAAATAGACTACGACATTTTTAGAAAACAATGACAGAGAATGTCACATTTGTCACTCTCATTTTTCCAACCTCTTTGCATGCATCACTTGAATTGATCCAAATTAAGTTCATTTTTCATATATATTAACTCAATCCAATTCATTACACCATGTCACTTAATATAAAATAATGTTTGAATTCGTATTCATATTTAAATTTTAAAAAACAAACATGTACGCATTATTTAATTGCTCCAAAGGAATTCGAATGAAATAGAATGTGACCTTTTCATATAAAAATGATAGAGAATGTCACTTTTCACATTGTTGTTTTCACAAACACTTTGTATGTATTACTTGAATTGATTCAAATTTGATTTTTCATATATATTAACTCAATTCAATTCATACAAATCGAAGCTTTAATATATACTAACTAAAAATTATTAATCTAAAGATGAAATTTCATATGTACTCGAACAAAAAAATCTCAACAACATCAAAATTAAACAAACCATGAACTAATTGAATGAAAAATTCAAAACATAAAACCTATAATTTTTGGTTAATTAGTTGCGTATTTGAGGAAGAAAACTTTGAAGGAAAGGTAGTTGGAACAACTTTTGATCTTGTTTGGGCTTGAGTTTTCTAATATTTCTTTTTATGATTGCGATTTTGCTCGATTTGGACCTTGAAAGATTTCGGTATTTTGGAGCCCGTACACTTTTTTCATTCGGTTGTTTCACTGTATTTCTTACCGTTAAATTGGGATGAAATTGTATAATTTATGTTTTAGCCCATATTTGTAATAACTTTTCAAAAGCACCCCAAAATTAAGGGTATTTTTGTAAGTACCCCTTGAAATTATGTACCTTAAAAATGTGTTACAAGCTATATGAGCTTGTAATTTAGTGAGTGGAAAGATTAAGCTTTGGTTTTGCCTATTTAAATGTAGTGTTACTTGGTATTAATAATTGTTAATTTGGACATCGGGCGGTGATGAGGAGGTTGACAAAGCCAAACAATCAAATTGGTTTTCAATCTTTAACTCTCCAAGTACAAAAAATTATTTTACAGAAAATAAGAATTTTGTTACGCCTTGCCTCCGAGGCTCTAAGTCAATGTCCCACATAGCAATCCACATGGACAAAAAGATCAACAAAGACCCAAGTGGTCAAAATACAGTGAGGTTGTGTAGATTATCGAGGTAATGCCTCACCCATCGAAGCTCTGCACCTGGGATGAGACGATATTTAAAGACACAAAGAAAGAGCTGAAGCTCTCTACTCAGGTCTGGTTCCGAGGCTCTCAGTTCATCAGAAGCTCATAAGCAGATGTTGTCTCTTGCGAGATATTTGAGTATCTTTTAGAAATGATTGATGTAACACTTGTAATGAAGGATGTCAGGGTGTCAGCATATTGTACAAGGCGGCCAACCCCTTATCAATGTATTATTGTATGAAAAGGCAGTGATGGGATGCCTCAACTTAGGAGATGAGGCCACGTAGTTCTGATACAAATGATACCGCGTCGGCCAAGGAAATATAAATATACCTTCTTTGTAACTTAGAAGGGGTTGGAAAAATGGAGTTAGAATTATCATATTCTCATGTCTTAAACTCTCAAATATGGAATCAAGAAGAAATATAACCAAATCTTCTTGCAAATGATTGTATTCCCATTTTACATCATACACTTAGTAGAAAAATTGTATAAGTCGATGGTCTTATGACCTACAATATTCTTCTGTTTTCTATCCTTCCACATATTCTAGCAAGATTTTTGGTTCGACATGGTGAGAGTGGGCTAGGCATCTATTGGCTCATTTTTAGGGGTCAACAAATTGGTATCGTCTATGGGAAACCATAAGTTTAATCGTGAAACTCCCATAGGCAAAAGCCGGTAAGAAAAACCATGGAAGAAATTTCTTAATCCTTGAAAAATGAGCGTTCTTGAAGAAATTTCTTAATTCTTGAAAGAACCATTGGGAAGCCTAAGGAATGACCGTGTGAATCTTATGCTCATATGATCCTTGAAGAAAGGAACATTTGGTCAAGAGAAGAGTTTGTTGATATGAGTTCAAACAATGAAGAAAACGCACCACAAAGGACGAGGGAACACCCTGAAGAAAGGGAACCCTCATAGGCTATCCCAACTGTTTGCCCAAGGCCTCACCAATAATATATACGTAGTGGGTCAAGGGGTGGGGGCATGATAGCAGTTAGACTCACTAGAGAAGTCACCACAATGGCTGCCAAAATGAGAAATATAACTCAGTAGAATATGGTTATGCATGAGCTGCTAATGAGCATGCAGGAACGAAGAGGATACCCAGTTCCACCATACGCAGCCGCTGAAAATGCATTCCAAGATCCACCACAGTACTACTAAGAGGAGGAGAAAGTTCAAAGCCAAATGGCAAGGTAGTACGAGAACAGGATGGAAGCCTCCCAAGAGAGGGATATTGGGGTTGACACCTCAACTAACTATGCTTCAAAACGACCTCGCAAGGACCTATTTAATTTCCATCTAAATTATGAGCTAGAAGACCTACCTCAGAGGTCAACAAGTGTCTTTGATAGGCTGAGCCTAGGGTTGCCTAGAAATAGACAAGCTCGACTCCCTCTTGCACCTAGAAACAGGCAACAAGAGCCTCTTTGGTCTGAAAGACAAAAAGAATTGGCTCGCCAAGAGGAACCTCGAATCCCTTCCTTCCCACAAGCTTAACATATGAAGGATGAGGGCTCCGATGAGCCCTAGAGGTCCTGTGACCTCAATGACGATGATGAACATTTACCATTTTCTCAAGCCATTAGGAATGCCCTATATTAAACCACTTCACACTCCCTAAAATTCCAAAATATGATGGGAGAGAGGACCCCGCAAAACATTTCAACTACTTCAAAACTCACATGAATCTGAAAGGAGCCACCTCAACCATGAAATGTAGAGCCTTCCATTTGACTTTGAGTAGAGCCTTCCATTTGACTGTGTGCAAGTAATGGATGGGGAAGCTCTGATTGTCCTGATGGGAGGTTTGGACATGAATTCTCTCTTCTGGAGTAATGTGTAAAACAAGGATCCTACTACGTATGATGCCTTTTCGGAAATGATAAGGCGTGAAATCCTCAATGAAGAATTGAGAGATCATAGGAACAATGCCAGTCAAGGGCTCCCTATCTCCATAAATGCAAAGAGGAAAAGGCCCACCTCATATTTGATGGATCACCAGACCTCTTTCAATCATGAACAAGCACTGGCTGATACGACGCTCTATGCAGTGCCTACTTTAGCTTATGAGGAAGTGAACCCTAGTACAGAAATGCATCAAGGCCAATCATATCTGAGGTATCCTCAAAGAGTGAGAGGGAGAGGACGAAGCGCTGAACCTAGAAATAGGGATGAAGTGCCCATTTATTATACCTATCATTATTTCTACAATCATCGTACAAAGGACTGTTGGGACATTGTGAGACATCCCTAGAACACAAGTCAAGGAAAAGATTGGCGCCCCCAAAGAGACGCTCATCCTAGGTAAACCCAATGACTTGGGAATGTTGAGCCGAGGCGCTCCAATCGGAATGACCCCCCAAAAAGAAGGGACGACGATGCTGAAAGACCTAGAAACGTATAAAGGTAAAGGCGAAACCCCCTACAACTGATGGCCAGGAGCCTATCAGGGAAATTGATAGGACCTTTGGAGGCCCTTATGTTGGAGGAGAGTGTATGAATTCGCAAAGAAATTACATCAGAGAGGCAAAAGATCCTCCTTTAAATAATCCCACCAATCACATTTACTCAAGAAGATGCAGCAAAAATACATTACCCACACTGTGACGCCCTAGTAGTGAGGGCCGCCATGGCCTGTAATGGCCTGAAGAGAATGTTAGCGGATAATGGAAGCTCGGTCAACATCATTTTTGGAACCACCTTTGACAGAATGAAAGTTGACCATGAACTGACCCCAATGAGCTCCCCCTTATACGATTTCATGGGAGATAACAAAGATCTCTCTAGTAATTGAGATGTGAGAAGTACCTACAGCTACTCATCACTTCATGGAATGTTTGGTGGTTGATAACTGCTCTGTTTACCATGAAGTGTTGGGAAAACCAGCTTTAAAAGAACTTTGGGCTGCCACCTCCATTAATCATTTGTGCATGAAGTCTCCAATGGAGAATGAAATTGCAATGGTTCGAGGCGATCAAAGAAGTGCAAGTAAATGTTACTCAAACTCCCTACGGAAAGCAAAGCCGATGAGGGTCAACATGGTCACAACAGATACTCATGTGAACTATGTCCTTGAACAAGGGAACGTCGAAATGGAGGACTACCCTAAAGAATGGACCACCTATAGAGTTATACATACCTTTGAAGAAGAGGCTACATACGATCAACCTACCATCCTTGAAGAATAGAGAGCTGCTGAGAAAGCGGTTCGTTTGGAGGAACTAGATCCACGCATCATTGATTGCAAGCCTCAAACAACACCTGTGGAGGAACTAGAGAGCTTCCAGGCAGACCCATAGGATTTCTCCAAGCAATTATAGGTTGGAAAAAATCTGTCCATGAAAGCTAAGGAAGAGCTGAAAAGTTTCTTACTGAAAAATCTTGATATCTTTACTTGGAAGCACGAAGACATGGTCGGCATAGACCCCAAGATCAGTTGCCATCACCTGAATATTGAACCAAAAGTCACAACGCATAGGCAAAAAAGAAGGGCACTCAATCCAGAGAAAAATGAAGCCCTTAAAGATGAAGTTAAGAAGCTGATCGACAATAAATTCATCTGAAAGTCAGTGCATCCTAAGTGGGTCTCTAACTCAGTATTAGTAAAGAAGTACAATGGAAAGTTGAGAGTTTGTGTAGATTTCTCAAACTTAAACCAAGCTTGCCCTAAAGACAACTTTCACTCCCTAGGATAGACCAACTTGGGGATTCAAGTGCCGGACACGAGCTTTTAAGCTTTGTGGAAGCTTATTTCAGATACAAGTAGATCCTCATGTTCTCAGCAAACGAGGAACATACATCCTTTATTACAGACAATGCTCTTTATTGTTACATGGTCATGTCTTTCGAGTTGAAAAATGTTAAGGCCATCTATCAAAGGCTTGTTACAAGATGTTAAGTGATCTAATTAGGAAAACCATGGAAGTCTATGTGGACAACATGTTAGTGAAAAGTCTAAGGGCATGGGATCATGTTGAAAACCTCAATAAAACATTTCAGATCCTGAGAAAGTACCGAATAAGCTCAATCATTTGAAATGTGCTTTCGGAGTCATTTCTGGAAAATTTTTAGGTTGCATAGTCAATCAAAGGGGCATTGAGGCTAACCCTGAAAAGGTTAAAGCTTTAATTGACATAAGGTCATCTCAGAAGTCAAAGGAGGTACAAAACCTCACGGGACGCGTAGCTGCCTTAAATTGCTTCGTCTCCAAGGCAATGGACAAGTGTCTAACTTTTTTTAAAATTCTCAAAAGAGGAAGTAAGTTCCAATGGACAGGGGAATGTGAGGAAGCCCTCCAGGAGCTAATTTTTATCAGTAACCACAGATGCCATCAAATTGGTTTTGGTAAAAGAGGAAAATGATCACCAGCTACCCATCTACTACGTAAGCAAAGTACTTTTGGCAGCAGAAACTCGCTACCCAGACATGGAGAAGCTAGCCCTCTCCTTGGTGACAGCTTCTCAAAAATTGAGACCATATTTCCAAACTCTCGCTATTCGGGTGTTGACTAACTTTCCCCTCAAGCAAGTGCTGCAGAAGCCCAATGCTTCGGGGAGACTACAAAAGTGGGCTGTAGAACTTAGTGAATTCGACATCGTATTCAAACTAAGAGCTGCCATCAAAGGGCAGGCTCTGGCAGCCTTTGTAACTGAATTCACTCATATTCCAAAAATGGAAGAGGAGATGGAACCTACCGAACCTCCAACATGGAGCCTTTTTGTAGATGGATCATCGAAGAGGTAGGGTCAGGGACAGGCGTGGTCCTTATCAGCCCAAAAGAACATAAGCTCACTTGTGCTGTATGGTTCAATTTTAAGGCCACCAATAATGCAGCATAATATAAAGACATCCTCACTAGCCTCAGACTAGCCAGAGAAATGCAAGCGAGGAGGCTCACAATCAACAACAAGTCCCAACTAGTGGTAAGTTAGGTATATGGCAATTACCTAGCTAGAGATAAATCTATGGCCGCATACCTAAAATTGGTTATGGAACTCATTCCCACTTTTGAAAGATTCGAGCTTGTACAAATTCTACGCATTGAGAATGTTCATGCCAACGCCCTATCAAAATTGGCAAGCAGTAAAGATTCAGAACTACTTTTGGTAGTGCCCATACAACATATTCCCCAACACTCCACTACCTCTTGCGAAGTGGTAATGTGGTTCGAAGATACACCTCTATGGATGAAACCAATTTTATCATTCCTCAGGGACCAAGTGTTACTGGTAGTGCCCATACAACATCTTCCCCAACCCTCCACTACCACTTGCGAAGTGGTAATGTGGGTCGAAGATACACCTCTATGGATGAAACCAATTTTATCCTTCCTCAAGGACCAAGTGTTACCCTCTGAAAAAGAAGAGGCCCAAAAGCTCAGAAGACGAGCCGCACACTTCGTCTTCCAAGATGACGTGCTATACAAACGTGGATTCTCATTACCCTTACTCTGATGCGGGGAAGAGAAAGCTAATTGCGTGCTCTGGGAAATTCACGAAGGAATATGTGGGAATCACACTGGATGATGGTCTTTAGCACAAAAAATACTGAGGCGAGGATATTATTGGCCTATCTTGAAAAAGGATGCACAAAAATTTGTCCGAAAATGTGATAAATGCCAACACTTTGCGACTATTCAAAGGTAACCCTCCCAAGAATAAAGTGTCATCTCCAGCCCCTAGCAGTTTACTAAATGGGGGATTGACCGCATAGGACCTCTTCCCAATGGAGAGGAAATTCGAGCTTTGCAATTGTCGCCATTGATTATTTCATCAAATGGGTAGAGGTTGAACCACTTGCCAAAATTACTAAGGCCAACACTTCCAAATTCGTGTGGAAAACATCATTTGTAGATTTGGAACCCCTCATTCAATTGTCTTAGACAATGGTTGACAATTTAACAACAAGAAAGTCAGGAATTTGTGTGAAGAGCTAGGTATTAAGAAGCATTTTTCATCTCCACATTGATGAGAGCGTTTTGCACACGTATTTTGGGCCGCAGACATGGATAATTGTGAATAACTATATGGAATACAGCTTAATTTGATGTACTTTATGTTTTACAGGACAACACTGATGAATATGGCGAAAAGTAGGAGAAAAAAATGAAAAAATGACTAAAATGAAAGAAAACCAAAGTTTAGGGACCAATGTGCAAATAATCGAAAGTTAACCCGAAAGAGGGAGTGGAAACATGAAGATGTCGAGGACTAAGTGAGCATGGGAAATACATTGGATGAAGAGGACATGGAAAAAGAGATCGAGGTTGGAGTAACGAAGTTTGAAGACTAAACCACAAAAAATTGTAAAGCAACATCACTATGCGGTCGCATAGAGACCTCTATCAAAAATAAGAAGGCAACCCTACACTTCTATGTGACCACATAGAAGTGTACTATGTGGTCGCATAGTATAAAATTTTGACGAAAATTCTGGTTTCCTTTTTCAACTCAAACACATTCAGAAACAAATCGGGGGATGCATATTTTAATCCTAAAGCCGTCCAAAAAGAGAGGGAGGAGATACGAGGGTTTTGAGGGAATAAAAGGCACAAATGGGAAAACAACACCATGATGAGAAGATTTAATTCAAGAATCAAATTGGTGATGTCGTTCTTCGTTGATTTTTCTGATTTTCTTTATTCCACCATGCTAGGCTAGATTAATTATGTACTATGGTTAGATGAACTATGTAAAATGATTCTTAAACTTTAGTTTTATAATTCTTGATTTCAAAAGCACGTTTTGGATATTTGAATGAATTATATGAGTTTCTTTTTCTCCATAATTATTGTATACGTAATTGTGTGAGTTTGGTGGTTTGTTTCATGCATTCGAAAGAAGGGGAATATGTTCGACGTGATATAAATCATCACAATATACCACTATACTCTATGTGAATCGTTAATTGTTCGCAACAATTCATGCATTCTTATATATTTGCATTCGTCATATAGATATAGTCGGGTCACAAATTGGAATAGGTTTAACTTTGCTCGAGAGAGACTGTTAAATAAGTTAGGAGTATTGATTCTTCAATAATTCAATCTTGTGTCAAGGTGTAGAACTAGGTTTAGAGAAGAGTAATACATAGGGATTCGTGATCCTAGGACATTAGTCATACATTTGAAAACTTCAGCTTACATTCAACGTCGTTTGTTTTTACTTTAGTTAAACCATTTTCTCATATACTTAGCATTGTTTTAGTATAATTTCGTCATAACAAAGCATCAATCTATTCCAGTTTCGGTTCTAATCAAGGTAATAGGAATTGAACTAAACAATCTTCGTGGGACAATACTCGGACTCAAAAAGTCCACTTTATTACTCGTAACGAACCGTACGCTTGCGGTGATTTTATTTAGACATATTTTTGTGAACACACATCATCTCCAAACAAATGGGCAGGTTGAGACTGTCAACAAAATAATCAAGTACACATTGAAAATGAAGTTAGACGCCTCTAAAGGGGCATGGGTTAATGAAATACCTCAAGTCCTTTGGGCCATCAGGACTACAAGCAAAACTGCAACCGGAGAGACTCCCTTTTCTATGGCTTATGAGCCGAGGCTATGAGCCCATAGAAGTGGGACTATCATTCCCATGTCAAATCCATTTTAATGAAATATCTAATGATGATATGCGAAGATTCGAACTTGACCTTCTTCAAGAAAGAAAAGATGACTCTCAAGCAAAGTTGGTCGTCTATCAACGGAAAATGAAAAGATATTACAATGCGAAAGTAAAAAAGAGATCATTTCATTTGAATGAGATGGTGCTTCGTAGGGTATTCTTGTCTTCTAAAGAACATGGGTCGGAACCCTTAGACCCAATTAGGAAGGCCTCTATCACATCAAGGAAGATGTTCAGCTAGGAACCTACAAAATTGAAAGCATGTGTGGAAAGACACAGCCGCACCCTTGGAATGTAGATCATCTACAAAAGTATTATCAGTAATGGCGTAAATATCTTGTATGTACAGTTTTATGATTCAATCAAAGCAGCATTTACTAAATATGTTCGTAGACGAAGAATACTTCCCAAGAGGCAAAAGCCCTGGGAGAAGCCTTTGCATAGGAGAACCGTTACTATGTAAAGAAGCATAAGTACCTCAACGAAGAACTAGACCCCAAAGGGACCACGTCTGTACTCACAAAGTGTAACACACCTTTGGCAACAAAAGTTGTTATAAAAGCCTCAGCGTAGACGAACCACTTAACCTCATGCTTGAGAAAGGAAAGAAAAACAAACTGTCTATACTTGTACAAAATGAAAAACAAAGTTTTAAACACAAGATATCCTTTGAAGTTTGATGTGCTTAAGTTCTGAAATTTGATGAAGTACACGAACTCCTAACATTTATGCTAAGTTATAAGTTTGATTTCATCCTTTGAAGTTTGACGTACTTAAGTTCTGAAATTTGATGAGGTACACGACCTCCTAACACTTATGCTAAGTTATAAGTTTGATTTTATCCTTTGAATTTTGATGTTCTTAAGTTCTGAAATTTGATTAGGTACACAACCTCCTAACACTTATGCTAAGTTATAAGTTTGATTTCATCATTTAAAGTTTGATGTACTTAAATTTTGAAATCTGTTAAGGTGCACGACCTCTTAACACTTAGACAAAATTGCAAATCTAGTTTTGTTTGATTCTATTAAGCATAAGTTCGATGTTATCATAAGTCTGATGTCATCTTTAGTTTAATGTTACTTGTTGCTTTAAGTTTAAACATCATCAACAAAGTATAAGAGGTTCGAATCATAATGGCCAACACATCATTACATAAAAGTAGAAGTAATAAACACAAGGGAGTTAATAAGATAACTTTCATTAAATAAAAAACATTTACATTTGGTGGACCGAATCCATTTACATAAGCAAAACAAAATAAAAAACCTAAGCTCTAAGCAGGTGGGGGAGGAGGAGTTGCAAAGGGAACTTTGGCATTGGGAGCTACTTCATCAGCTGCTTGGTTAGCCACATCATCTTTAAGTTCTATCACTTGATTCGCTGGAGTTTTAGGCTCAGGCTCTTCCTCTAGAAATTTTGCCCTTTACTCAGAAGTGTCGATGCCTTGAATGCTAACCTCCAACCACTCTATCATATCAGTGTAAGCATACCTCTGCCAATACTTAGCAAAGCTTTGATATGCCTCCCCCAAATGGAAGTTGGCGAGGAAACATTTCTCAGCATCACTACCAGTAGACTAAGCGTCCTGCCTGGCAGTTTCTACTTCTTCAGTCAAACCGACTACCTTGGAGTTCAACTCTCCCACCTGCCCCTTCAACAAGGAGTTCTTTTCATTGGCCTTCTCCAAAGCCTCAACCGCCAGCCTCGATGGGCATCAAAAGTCTCCACTCACTTCGTTAAAGAAGCCACCTCAATTTGGGATAGGTGAACCTCCTTCAAATTCTCAATTTCTGCTAAAGCAAAAGCGAGCTTTACATACTGTTCTGTCTTTTCCTTCTTCAACACCTCCGCCTCAGCTTTGGCTTTGCTAGCAGCCTCTTCAGCTTGAGAGGATTTATTGGCAAATTTTCTATTTTTTGATTGAAGATTTTTAAAGAGTGCTTCAGCATCTATGGCCATACCAAAGGCCCTTCCCACTTGGCTTACCATCGTGGAAAAGATGTTTACAGGGTTGCTGGTCTTCACGAAATCTTGCCACCTCTCCATCCAGTACTTATAAAAAGTTGATGTGGCAGTTTTCACCTCTGTAGAAAGTAGAGACTGACTTTTAGGAGCCAACTCCTCGCTCCTAGTCTTGACGGCGAGCCTCTTCCTTGAAGGGACCTCAGAAGTTGTTGAGTCATCGGTAGACTTGACCTCTGGTAGGCTCCTGCCTCTGGGCTCCATGGTAGATGGTCTCTTCTGCCCTTCCCTAAAGGCTGCAGCAATTTAAGCTGCTATTAGTATTTTCCCAGGTGGGATGCTGAAGTGAGGTGGAGGAATATCATTGGAGCAAACCATCCCGGTGATAGAGAACCTCCGTTTCTTCTTTGGTTCCTCCATGACCACTTTATTCTCCTTATCAACTTGAGGAGGTTGCCTTTCCTCTGGCTGCCAGCCTTTCTGCTGACCCTTTCTATTTTGTCCCTCACCTGCTTTGATCCAACAAATGAGGGATTCATGCCCTTCTGACTCGAGGTCGAAGTGACGGTGAGAATTATGGCAATGTTCGGCGTAGGATGCCTCCCATTTTCAAAGTTTTCTACAAAGCAAAATAAATAGGGCCAGACATAAGTAAATAAAAGATGATGAAAACAAAAACTAAAGACAAGTATAAAGAAGCAAAGTTGGCCATTAAGTAGAACTCTTATAAAATTCTCTTTGAAACAATCTACCAGTCGAAGTCTCGCAGGAGGTTGATCGGCGGTATATACCAGCAAGAGTGTTCTAATCACTCTGAGTGAGGTCGAAGCAATCAACCGACCTTACAAGACAACAGAGAAATGTTAAGTATCAGATTCAATCAGTCAAAGAAAAGAAAAGACAAAGACAACACTTACTGGCTTCGGAATAGGAAGTTGGGACTTTGAGGTGGGGGACATTATCTCCCTCACACTCCTGCCACCTCACCCAGACCCAAAATCACGTCTCCTTCCATCCTTTAATGGAAGAAGGTAGGCCCAAAACAAAAGGGGAGTGTGACCCCCAAAGACACAAGGAATACTACCCTTTAGAATCCTCTTTACCTAAAACACGATGTTGGAAAATTGACTGAAAAACATGAATGGGTATGTCTTCGCCCAAGGAGGTCTCCTTCCAAAGGAAGTACGTCCCCACCAATTGGGCCCAGACGTTAGGAATGAGTTGGGTAGGGGCCAGCCCGTACTCCCTAAGGACAGCCCAAAAAAAGGGATGAATAGGCAGGTGAAGCCCAACCTTTAGAAGAAACTAGCTGATGGCAACGCAACCTGACCTGGATAGTAGGCTCGCTCATCAGGAGTGGGGAAGAGAAGTTCTATGTCATAGGAGATCCTGTATTTTTCCCTAAGATTTACTAGGTGAGACGGATCTACAGAAAAAGGGATTTTAGCTGCCCCCCAGGCTATACCAGTATCTCTTCTACCCTTCCCAATTGCAGCAACGCTACGCCCCGCTTGAACCGCCCTAACCAAGTCGGCTGTATTGGTGATTTGTACCCCCATCTCACCAACAAGTTCAGTTAAATCTACGTCACCACCAGCAGAAGCAGTAGATGCCATGGATTAGAGTTTCTAAGTTAAAGAATTTAAACATACTTACGAGCTTCGCTAAATGGTGGTAATGACAAAACACCCAAAAAAGTGCAAGAAAAGCAAGAAGGAAGAAAAGAAACTTGGGCACAAAGAGGAGAAACTGGAAGAATCTTAAAGAACAAAAAACTTGGAGAAAATTTGAAGTTTGAAGAGTGAAAATGCTGAGATTCGTGAAAAGTAAAATGATTTTTCCACAAGTGTTTGCCGTTTATAGGCAGAGCCTCTTAATCCCAATCGTTAGATGATGATCCGACTCATCGACCGTTCATTGGAAAGTTAAACCTAAGCTACTCATCATGTTTGTCACTTCGTCTTCTGCGGTTCAGATCAGAGCGTCTTCTCCACGAGCCCTCATGTACCTGAAGTTCACAAAGCACGTAAGAGACGGCCATTGAACATTAAAAACGGCGATGATTACGTGCATAGGAAGTAGAACCGCTTCAACTATCTTTTCTTGAACTATGATAGCAAATCATTTGAGAGCAATAACTAAGGACGCTTCGTGTTCCTCAAACATGCTAAAGTCAAGCTCCTTGTAATTATCAATACCGAGGCAAGGGTAAGACACAAGCCTCTTCGTCTAGTTCGAACAAAGCTTCAGCCTTGCAAAGTCACTTTGAGCAAAAGAACTTCAGAATTCCTATGCTCTGCTGACCCTTCTTCGAACACTGTTCCAGAAAACGAGACATTCCCAAGTATGCGGATTCAAGATAGCACTATTAGGAGGTCTACACAAGTCACGCACATTTGAGATTGCAACATGATGAAAGCCACCCACTAACGAAACTTTATCTACCTCCAAAGTCCATGCATTACATAAATAAACATGCCTAGACTTGGGGGACTATTGTTATGCCTCGTCTCCGAGGCTCTAAGTCGATGTGCCACGTAACAATCCATATGGACAAAAAGTCAACAGAAAATTCAACGGATCCAAGTGGTCAAAATACAGCGAGGTTGTGCAGATTACCGAGGTATTGCCTCACCCAGCAAAGCTCTGCACCTGAGATGAGACGCTGCTTAAAGAAATGAAGAAATAGCTGAAGCTCTCTACTCAAAGGACCGATTCTGTGGCTCTCAATTAATCTTAAACTCATAAGCAGATGTTGTCTCTTGCGAGATATTTGAGTATCTTTTAGAAATGATTGATGTAACACTTATAATAAAGGATGTCAGGGTGTCAGCATATTGTGCAGGGCGGCTGACCCCTTATCAATGGATTAATTGTATGAAAAGACAATGATGAGATGCCTCAACTTAGGAGATGGGGCCACGTGGTTCTGATCCAATGGATACCACGTCGGCCAAGGTAGTATAAATATACCTTCTTTGTAACTTAGAAGGGGTTGGAAAAATTGAAGAATTATCTTCTCATGTCTTGAACTCTCAAATATGGAATCAAGAAGAAATATAACCAAATCTTCTACAAACAATTGTATTCACATTTTACATCATGTACTTAGTAAAAAAATTGTACAAGTCGATGGTCTTATGACCTACACTATTCTTCTGTTTTCTATCCTTCTATATATTCTAGCAAGATTTTTGGTTAGTAGTTGTGTTCTCGTTTGGTGATTATTGTTAGCGTGATTATCTTTGTTTCACCTGTCGGAGCTCGAACATCTTTGTCGCTCGCCGTGAAGCACTCCCTGCATCCAAATTTGCCTCCTTTCTCACCGTTTTTTCTGTAGAAACACGCTGAAATTGGTTCGAAGTGGCGAGAGTGGGTCTGGGATTTGTTGACTCATTTTTCGGGATCAACAAGTTTAATTTTATTACATTAGTTTGTAAAATTTACACGAGATGTTTATTTATTAGAGTGCCTATAAGTAACAAAAATGATTTTTCAGGGTAAAATAAATCTTTAAAAATAGTCCGTTATTCACAAATTTAGGTTCAGTTTCATTCGACCCTTAATTATCATGTTTTATTATTATAAAACCATCAAAAAGTACCAAGATGATTTTACCTCGCTGTACACTTGTTTGAATACGTTTCTGCTATCTGTGATCATATTATTAGAAGTCTTCATGACTCACCATCGTACACACAGACTTTGGGCCGTGTACCATAATGCTTAGCCCTTTGGGGTAGCTCTACATGCGTATGACTACATATAATTTTAGAATTATTGAGTAGTCTTTCCATGTATGTCGAGATTAATCAATACATGTATACTGTTATTCAAGGGTCACTTTTTGTGTGAGTTTCAAGTATATTTACTCATGCTAAAAATAAATATTTCAGCTTATAATATTATGAGATAACAGTTTTAATCAAATTTTCATTAATACCAAAATTAATATTATTAATCGGTTTGTTTACGCTTTAAAGTTGCTTTATTAGAATCAATTATAAAAGGCATTAAGGTTTTCATCATTATGTACATTCTCAAAAGTGATTATCAAATTTTAGAATTGCTAGATATTATGATTGTACAAATCAAATCTTAGGTAAATACTGGAAATGTACAATTATTTGCAAACCTTTCGCCCACTGAGTTACATATTTATATATTTTGTCACACTCTTTCGTATGATATAGTAGCTGAGTTGAATGGCTTTTGAGCCTGTTGATCCTTGAGTCAAGCCAGTAATATAATTTGTTAGTATGCCTCATCCTGTTAGATCGCGTAATCTTTAGTTTTTTGAGGCACATGCTTATGATGTTGGATAAGCCATTTTGTGTTACACATGCTAATGGGCTCTGCAACTCTTTGTAGTTTTTTTTTGTTTTTTTATTTTTTTGGGCATGTTGGGATTGTTTTTGCAAATGATATTAAAATCGAGCTTCCTACACTATTTTTATTAGCATGTTTTTAGAAGCACAAGTAGTCCCCAGTTTATATTTTATGTATATGTCAGAGAAAATTAATTTTTTTGCTTTTGTGATTGATTTACTCCATATTGCAGAGTTTCGTGATCGTCGATAAGTTTCAAAGAGAGCTAAAGGAGCAAACATGTTCAATAAATCCTGGAATTAAAGACTTAATCCACCAATAAACCGATAATACTACAAATTATTAGGCTCCTTTAAATCAGCTCACGCTAGAAGTAAAAAAAAAAAAAAACAACAGAATACTCCTCAACTAAACGCTATCTTGCTTTAGATTTTGCAATCGTTGATATATATCGTGATAATCATGAAGTCATTATACAAATACCTTTTCAATTTTCCGGAGAATCGAGTTTAGGCTTGCAACATTGTTTGAATTTTCCTTTGAATTGCTGCCAATAAGCTGAAGCTGTAGCCTGAAATACCGTCACACAATGATACCCGACTGTGTTTTGGCACTTCTTTGAAATCCAGAATTCCCCTAAATAGAATATGACACAACTGACTACAAGTAATACCGATGGATCAGAAATGTGGCGAGCGCTAATGATAGAAACCAACAAGGTGATGAGCCTACCATCAAGGTTACTAAAATATTGTTTTATTTTTCAAAAAAGCTATTCGCATTATATTCACTATAATTTGAACTAACCAACCAAAATAAAATGCAGCATATCCCAACAAAAATATTCAAAACTAAATGGGACCATTTGTCATGCAAAACAACAAAATACATATGGATGCAAAATAGCTAGTGAGCCCACCTAATTATTTACTAGTGACGCAAAACGGTATCCAAAGATGAACATATGTCCTAAAATAATGATTACATGTTCTATAAAATGAATTACACAAATTAGCTTTGTCCCGTGGCTCTGACTCCAAAATCTAAAAAAACCATCTTACCGTTGCTTAAGTCTTTGTTTAAAGGTTCGTTTGATTTTCGGATCAAAAGGTAAAAGATCACAATCCTTTGAACTTCTGATGCAAGTAAACCTGAAAAAGAATCAAGAAACTAGAATTTAAATTGAGACTATAATTAGTAACAAAAAGTAAATTAAACAAATAAGCCCACAACTATCAATTTAAATTTTACGCTAATCTGACTTCAATCTAAATTAAAGTAGTACCCAATTATAAAATCAAAAGTTTCCTTTTTGTAACTAAATTATACTAAGTCCATCAAAACTCAATGAGTTTGTGAAGCACTTCTGAATTAAGTAACATTCATCTATTTGAAATTCATTAAGCCCACTTTTCATATGTGTTAACAACCGAATAAACTAATGTTAGCTAATAATCTCTCTCGAGTAAAAATTAACCATATTCACATGTCCGAATTTACTATATTTCTATTTAAATTCATATACATGTAAAAGCATTAAATTAGTGTAATTCAATTATGATTGCTTACGCATTGAAAGTATCTCCCTGTCTTTTCTCAAAACTTATGTTACTTATTGTACAAGGTAGATACATATATCTCCTCCTAGTCTCAATATTGTGTACAAACCAAGAAATTGATCGAGGAATCGAATGTCAATTAAACACACAACCAATAATTATCACATACTCAAAATTGCTGAAATATTTTGAATTAAACAAATATTAAACCTAAGCTATAACGTTCATCCTAACGAAAATTTATTTATCCACTTACAATTGTGAAATTGAACAATAAATTTAAAAAAAACAATTGTAGTTTTTGTGGTCAAGTAATAGTGTGGTGAATAGAGTGTCGACCCACAAGGACTATGTGTTCGATCGAGTTAAAATTAATTTTAACTTTAATCAAATAGCAAACAAATTTTGTGATTTTTCTATACTAATACCTAAATTATCAATTAAACTAATGAAAGTTAAGTAAATGTGTTTTTCAAATATATGAGAAGCATTGTTAAGATGTCGAATCTGCCTTATTATTTCATTTTTAGTGTAACAATCAAAGTGGCAATTTGAAATTATTCATAGTGGTCAATGCTCCTAATTTAATTGAAAGCCTCTCTCGATAGCGATCAAATATATTCCCCTCATGTGACATTTCTATCTTTCGATGAAAGATGCAAACATGATAAATGTATTAACAAGTGTTATAACTATAACCATATAAAGCATAAATGTATATCTTTATCCTCTATCGAATTTTACAGTTTTTATTATATTGTGCTTAAACCTGATTGTTTTTCTCGATAACAATAAAATCCACTAGCAATTCAATTGATGATCAAGCAACTGAAAAGAACAATAAAAACAATAATAAATATCCACAACTCAAATCAAATTAAAGTCAAAATAATTAATTAAAAACTAAAAAATATCATAACAAGGGTTCATCTCGTCCTAACAATGTATAAAATTAGCCTAGCATATCGAAATTATAAGAAATCATATTTAAATGAAAAGACACAACGAATTTTTGATAAATTGAGAAGATGAAGATAAATCTTGAAATTTTGAATCTCTTTAATGGTTTCTTGATGAATCTCCACTTGC
>OU503054.1:6615253-6625721 GCA_912172775.2 Fraxinus pennsylvanica | reverse complement strand
ATGGTTGATGCTAGAACATCAATTTCTAGCATCAACATGAAACTTATCAACAACACCCCAAATCAAAACTCAATCCACCATCAATACCCAACCCATACAAACTGCAAACCATCAACCTATTGATTTCCACATATTCGGATCCCTTAGTCCAGTCGAACACCCTTTTTCCTCCACCATTACCGACTGCCAATTCCAGCAGAACATCCACCACCTGAAACAACCCCACAGTCCACCCAAACAACCACCATTTCAACCCAAAATCGACACCCATAGGCACAACCAGCCACCATCGCCACCAGCTCCAAACACCACCACAGTAGCCGCCACTAAAACAACACCACTTCAGCCCCAAAAGCCCCAAAAATCAAGAAAATACAAAGCCCATGAACTTACCTCATTACACTAAGAAAACCCGAGCGAAAATCGAGTCCACAGCCTCAGTCCGCGCGCCCAAAATCCCCAATCGCCACCCCCCACACCTACCGGTGCCACCACGACGGTGGTGCGCCACCGCTCGCCGGTGGTGAATCGAAGAAGCCCCTTCTTCCCGTCGCTCTCTATGTCGAAGTGAGAAAGAGAAAGAGAAAGAATGAGGAATGATTTTTTTTATTTTTAATTTTGATTTTAGAAATTTAACCCTAAGCCCCTAAGTTTTAAGTGTTTTAATTTCAATCCTTAAATTTTATTTTCAGTTTCAATAGATTTTCAATTAAGCCCCTAATTTTTAAAAGTTTAATTTTAGCCCTTAAACTTTCATTTTCAATTTCAATAATATCCAATTAGGTCCCTAAACTTTATTTTGTCGTTTTAAAACTTTAAAATCTCGAAATACTAATTCGATACTTTTATTTTGACTAGACGAAACGTATGGACGTCTAAGAGCTTGAAGTTACTTCCCGCTCCACTTTTTACGTTATTCGAGATAGATTGAGGTAGACTCGCCCCCATTAATTAGTTTAAATTATAATTGCATGTATTATGTGAATTTACGTGATTTATATGCTTTAATGCATGCGATGAGAATGTCTTATGAGACATATGATGTTGTTACGTTTGTCGTAACTTATATGGTTTAATGCATGAGATGAGACAAGAGTATCTTTTATGAGATAAGATGTTGTTATGCATAACTTATGTGCTTAAATGCATGAGACGAGACTATTCACACCCCATGATTTTAAAGTGCCTATGATTTATTTTACGAAAATGAGCATATGATGATGGTGATGTCACGATATATATTGCATAATTATGTGTTCAATTATTCTGTAAATTAATTATCGACAATAAATTAATTATTCTGTAAATTAATTATTCTGTAAATCAATTATTCGTTATTTTTAACCACAATTGCAGATTTTGAAGATGGTCTAGTCTGATGGGGCAGTGGTGGCACGATATAATGAATGAAGTCATTTAAGGTTTATAATTTATGCATTTGAACTTATTTTTGTTATTCCCGTTATTTCAAACTCGTGTTTTGAAGTTTAAACTTTTTTCCTTAAGTTAATCAAATGAATTTTGTTGCCAATGAGGTTTACCGTTATAAATGTGATTTTAAAAGTTAGTTATTTTCGCAAACTTTTTAGTTAATTTAGGGCAAAAAGACAATGACGTGGCAATCCGGGTTAACGGAACTCGAGGCGTTACAAAGACCACCCACATATCGTGACACCAACTGCTCCTCCGTATCCATCACCTCATTCCTCGTAATCAACATATAAAATTTCGTGGTATAGGCACTAATTGTTTTTACGCCTTGACACAGATTCTGCAGTTGCTGGTACATGGTCCGAACATAGTTGTAGGGCAGAAACTGCTTCTCATATGCTTCTTCAATTTATCCCACGATGCAAACTTGGACTTCCCTAACCTGGATCGCGTCACTTTAGTCTACTGTCACCACGCCGCTGCTCGTCCACGAAACCTCGTCGCAACGAGAGGCACACATTTATCAGCAGGAACTTCTTTAAATTCCAAGATCTCCTCCACTACAGTCACCCAATCCAAGAACTCTTCTAGACTTAATCCACCATGGAACTCAGGAATATCAACCTTGAATCCTGATTCCCAACGCCTGTTTTCATCCTAACCACCCCTCTTCGTCGGACTGGCAGATATATTGGATGCTTAGGTTGTGCAAACGGATTCTCATCATCAGAATCCTCAGCCGGCGGGGCCACCGACGAATGATGCTGTGGCATGAGTGCAGCGAATTGCTGTGTCAGCAACTCTACTTTTTGACGCAGCTGTGCGATTTCATCACGTCGATGTACCTCTTCTACCGGGACTTTACAAGCTTCTAAACGTCTCCTTGGCGGCATGGTGAATGAACGATTTAGGCTCTGATACCATATGACGAAGCGGAAGATTATAGAAAAGATGAACAAACCTCACAAAGATGAGATAAAACTCACCAAAATTCTTATTCAATTCAATAATCTGCATCAAAGGGCTTACAATGCTTTAAATAGTAAAACCCTAACAAAATTCGGAAAATAAATAATAAAAATAAAAAAAGATATTTTCCATAAATGGAAAAATTCGAGATTTTGACTCAAATGGAAACTTCTAATATTCAGGATCGTCCTCCAACAAACGGAATCCAAATCCGAATTTTATTGAATGAGATATTACCAAAATAAAAATTACCATAAACGGCAAAAACACTTAATTTAGAGCCTAAGCGACGGAATCTGCCTGAAATCCGACGTAGTCATGGCCGAAGGAGCTGAGTTGTGATCCTTGACCCGTTTCCAATCAAATTAGACTATCAATTCGCTAAAAAGGGACAAACCCGAAGTTATCATGAAATCATTATTTTGCCTTGTGATCCCACTTCATCATAAATTCTAACTCCTTATGCACTTCATCACATAGACTTCTTAAGAAGGACATGAAGTTGAGAGCAGAAAAATAAAGGAGAAGTAGTGGTGAGGTTCACATGATGAGAAGTATACGTATTGGCATGGTGAGAATCGAGGTTATCAAGATATTGATGATTCGAGTGATGAAGGTGGTAAAAAGAAGGGTAAAAGTTGGGGTAGGTCTAAGTTGGGAACGAAAGGGGAAAAAATATTATAATTGCGGTAAATCTGGATACTTTATAAGAGATTGTCCTAAAAAGATTAATAAATAGAAAGAAAAAGTAAAAGGTGAAAAGAACGTGGTCACTGGGTCTAGTTATGATCCCAATGATGTTTATTGCTTGATTTTGGTGCCTTTTTTTGTTACATCTCATTATGATTGGTTTGTACAATTTCATGGATTTAAGAGTGATCATGTTATTATGTGTAACGTGTTGAATGCATAGTGGTTGGGATTGGTGTTATGAGATTAGACATTGGTTGTTCTGTCACTTCAATTTTTTCATTTTTTCTTTTTTTAGTAAGTACATTTGTAGTAAGTGGGCTAATTGGTAATATTGAGAATAGATGCCTGAGTGTCCATTGGTAACACGTGAGGGGATGTGGTGGAATGGCATTTAGACCAATAGTAGAGAAGTGATTAAATATTTGGAATCCTCCATCTGTTAGAAACTTGTTTGGGTGGAGTGAGAGAGTAACACTCCTATCACCTCTATTAAAGTAGGGACCAATTATCTATCTAGTTTAGAGGAGAAAATGTAAGGAAGTGATAGAGGAACATCCCATTAACTCAAGATCTTCAGTGGATTACTAGTTAGGCATGAGGAATGTGCAATCTAGTCAGCAATGTTGGCAATTAAAGGAGATATGTGTTCTCTATATACAATCTACACGGAATGGGGTAGGATAATTGTGGTGAGGTCTTTTCTTAGGGATCATTTTTACATTGGTTGGATATCTTGACTATTTATTTGATTAACTTGGTGTTAATTTTTGTTCTCCTATGTGTTGAACTTGTTGAAAAGATCTATATATATTACCCCATGGTGTGCTTTCATCGCATGTGTAGCGTCACCTATAATTGTGTGTTATTATGTACTATTGATTGACTCCTGAATGAATGTACTGTGTGTTACATTGCCTTTAGCATAACATGTGTTGTTTTGCCTAAAGTTGTATTACTTGCTAGTGAAGTAAAAAATGTGTAGTTTGGCTCACTATGTATTTTTATTATATTCGGGTTTGACCTTAGCCCTTGTTGAGTAAGCTTAGCATGTATGGTATAAATTTTGGGTCCAAAACATTGGTAAGGTATGTGATTTTCAATTTATTTTGAATACCTTAATTAGACAATTTTAACTTGGTGTTGTTTGCTTGCAGGTTTATTAGGTATCAACGTGGAGATTTGTTGAGGTTTTTGTTGATGCCCAATAAATCTCGATGCAATGATGTTATATTCATAGGCTTGGACCAAGGATTGAATTAACACCACAATATGGTATCCAAACTAAAAGTTCAACCCGAAACTTAATGGCCATTTGAAGTAATAATTCATTGAATTAGTTGCTCGTCGTCCATCATAAGTTAAGGCCCATTTGTTAAAGAGCATTTGGCCCATTTGTATGGTTTTCCTAACTCTTTATGTAAATATATGTTGCCCTTTTCATTTATTGGTTAAGTGTAGTAAGCAAAGGGAAGCAACTGTCTTCTAAGAAAACAGAGGCAATCGTGTCTTTCTTTTCTACTTTGTGAGCGAGTAGCCGGTTTTCTTCTTCTCTTCCATGTGAGCTACATCCTTCATTTCTCTCTGTGGAATATTTACTTTTTGTGGGTTTTGGAAGGCTCTTTGTGAGCAACTCATCCTGTGCAACCTTTGTTGTGTTGTTTGGTTGAGCTTCTTGAGGTTTGGACTAACTTGTTTTGGCTTAAACTGAGCCCAAAACCTTTGTGGTCACCAAAGGCGTTGTATTTAGCACACATTTAGTTCTCAAGTCCATAGGTTAGAATGTCATAAAAGTTTTAGTCTGCCATCAATAGACACCAATTAATTTTAGATGAAATACTTGAAATTCGATCCTAAGATTTCCAGTGATAGAAGGTCTAATATATAATTTAAGAACATAATTTTTTTTTATCAAAGTGCTGTAAAATTTTCGCAAAGGCTAAAGCGGCATTTTTCTTGCAAACCTTTGATGCAGCGGGTTTATTAGCTGCACAAGACTTCTCGATTTCATGACATATAGGTGCTATACATTGGAAAAGTTCAAACAATGTGTAGATTTTATCGCTACTAACACCTTAATCGGTATATCTATGAGATTGTCTACTTTTACAATCTTTAATTTTAGTACATATCCTCAGTGATTGTTTCTCGCATAAAGTGACAATGAAAGTCAATTTGCAATGTTCGTGCATGATAGACTTGGTTCTTTCCCCAGATAATTTTACTTTGACTATCACAATGCAAGCTGGTGTAATTTTCGCAACTTCCAAATTTCGTAACAATCACTAAGTTACTTCTTTAACAACATGTCAGTGTCTTTTATTTTGTGTACCTTATAAATAAGGCAATTATTTTTATGAAGGTACCTTTGCTGTCGTTTAAAGTCTTTTTACCATGACTACGTGGTAAGTACATCGTCACAAAAACACCATTACATCGTCACAAAAACACCATTTTTCGTTGTGTAAATGGAGCTCTAACAAGAGTAAAGACATATCTAAAATTGACCAAATTATCCAAATCTCTATAGTGTAATCAGAATAATATATCTTGAAAATCTTTATGTAACATCACTAGTTTGTCAAAAGCAGTGTTGGCGATGCGTGGAGGCCAATCTCAGGGGTAGGCGAGCTTAGGTGAGGCATATGCGTAAAAAAACGTTTTCTTATTTTAATATTATTTTAATTTTTAATCATTTAAAAATAATACTTACTACACATTTAAAATAGATTTATAGGAACTTTATACATTTTTTCAAAGATTCTAACAAAAATATAAGATTAAAATTTAAATACAAAATAGTAAGTAAATAGCATAGTAACTTAGATTTTATTTAACACTTTATTTTGATACAAAATCCTCTTCGTCAGACTCCCTTATATCATTTTCCACCCCATCAAATGGTTGGTTTAATTTTAAATTAAGGCAAACTGAAGAAATTAGCATTTAATAATTTTTTTAACTTCAAAAGAATTGGAAAAAAAAAAAGCGGTCAGCAACTATCATTGATCACCAAATAAGACGCTAACCCATTAGGCTTAGCGTTTTGGCATCGTCTCACGTCTAGACACGCATTTTAGAACACTGGTCAAAAGTAACACAGTTCTCAAATTTATCTTTCCACAATAATTAGTACAAACAGTGTTGGACCTAATACGAGGCTGAAGAGACTACCTTCTCAAGGCCAGAATATTAAGCATGTCTTAATTTAGAGTAGAGGTCTGCCGTCCAATTTTTGATGTCCACTTAATTAATTATTGATACGTCATTTTAAATTATCATGTCATCAATTTGGTGGATTAGTGGTGAAGTTAATGAGGATAAATTTGAGATTACACGTTAATTTAAAAGCGATGTGTCAATAATTAATTGAATGGACAGCAAATATTGAACAACAGATCCAAACTCCATAATTTTGCAAACTTTATAGCATTACTGTATAATTGTTTGATTACGATAGCAAATAAATGCTATGTAGCTTTAGTGGCAGAGACTATGCCTCTGTTCGAGTCACGTTCTTTGAAACTCATTTTTCCTCAAAATTTATTTTCAGTCACGCATGTCGCGTTCTCCCAATAAAGTAATTTTGTATGCAAACTTATAATTTTTTCCAACTTAAAAAATCACTTTTAACAAAATCTATATAGAAGATGGGGTCAAACAAGGCTATATAGGTTAACTTAGAGGTCCCAAATTTGAATCATGTCCTTCCACCTTCCTTTCCTTTAGGTCACGAGGACGATTCATGTGGCCAACCCCTTCCAACATACCTTTGATTTTTCTTTTTGTTTTCCGAATGGGCCTGTAAAGGCCCATCCATAGTTGTAATAAATAAAAAAGAATAATTGGGCCCAATATGGCCCAAAACTTAAATATTTGATAAATACAACTTACTATAACCAAAAGTAGAAAATATGTTACATTTATTCTTAAAACACAACCCTTCAATGCTTTTCAATCTAGCCCAAAACTCCAAAACTCAAACCATGATCTAATTATTCATCTTTACATGTAAGAAGAAGAAGAAGATGATGATGATGATGATGATGATGATTCACACACACGAATTGAATATTTTACATCTAAAGCTAAAGAAAATGTTGTGGAATTGAAGGAGAAAAATTATCAGAAGGTTCAACAACCTTTTTCTTCTCTAAATCTCATTGTTTATTCCAGGATGTTTTTATGCTTCAAAAGTGCAAACGAGAGTGGTTTTTTGTTGATTCTACTCGTCAAAATTTTTTTATGTGGGACATACGTAAGACAATCATGATCGTGATTTTGTTGATAATCTGGTAGTCTCCATAAGTGGCTTGCCATTTAATTGTTCAATTTTGAGCTTAAGCCCATGTTTGGTACACGTTAAAATTCTCGTTCTCATTATTCTAATCATTTTTAACCACACATTATTCAATAAAATAATATTTTCCATCACATCAATAGTTTTTCCTTCTTTTTCAACCATACATTCTCCATCAATCTACTATTCCAAAATAATGTGGTTTAAACACATTCTAAAGGCCCGTTCGGGAGGGATTAAAAGCCAATTAAAATTGAAAATATGGTCGTTATTGGATCCCACTCGTCTAATAAAAGTCAACAATAACGGCTATTTTTTCAATTTTAATCCGATTTTAATCTGTACCGAACACGCCCTTAATATTATAAACGTTCCTTTCCAATACGTCGTCTATATGTGATAGGTACAAAATTTAAGTCCCTGTTTGAGCCACGTTAAAATTTTCATTCTCATTCTTCTACTCATTTTCAACCACACATTCTTCAATAAAATAATATTTTCCATCACATCAATAGTTTTTCCTTCTTTTTCAACCATACATTCTCCATCAATCTACTATTCCAAAATATATTCTTCCAAAATAATGTGACTCAAACACATTCTAAATATAATTTCGAATAACCTCATGATAAAAATTTGAACACACATTTTAATTTGAGGGTTCAACTTTTAGAGTTTGATTCAAGTTCGAAAATTTCAAGTTCGACCCTGAATACAAACCAATATCCTTTTACTCATTAATGTACTCCATTATAATGCTGTTTTTTGCAAATATATTGAAGCTATCACTAAATTTTGTACGCATGTACTATTCTCAAGAAAGTAACTTCATCGTATGACTTTATGAAGTACAATAATCACTCGTTAGGTCTTAGGACACATGTCATGATTTAACCAATCTAGTACCCACCCATCAAAATAAAAACTGACACTATTGTCAGTACACAACAATATAATCTTCAATAATTATAACGTTGTCGTGTGAACAAAATATCTCATCCTCTGAACATCATAAAGGAATTAATGATGCAGCCTTCCTAAGGACAAGATTCCTATTAAATCCCAACCATTTGTTACTACTTTCAATAATTCAAAGAGTCAATATTCCATTCTTTATATGGTGTTCATGATCAATACAAGACAAATTGATTGGTACTTGAAACTGATAGAATAATATAGTGTGTATATATGTAAATGCATGCAGCTGTGCTGACAGCGATGATCGCGGCGGTGGCAACGACTAAAAACCTCTTTCGTTTACCTAATCTCTCTCTCTCTCTTTCTCTCCAACTTCAGTTGTTGGCAGATAGGGTTTGAATACTAATTTGTTACTCACACGCGGAACTCCATGATCGGCCCTCGTGACTCTCATGGATTGGGACATTGATGGCTATGATTCAGCCAATTATTGTGATTTGGTGATGGGTTTTCCTTTTTTCGTTTTTTCAAAGTAACATATATTTTATTTATAACTTAAATAAAACAAAATAAAGACTTCGTTGGGGCTCGTAACCTACCCCATTCAAAGATAAGGAGTGCAATATATAAGGTAAAACCATAAAGGTTAAAAATCTACACTTCATATGTACTTAATTTTACGTCTCGTCATCATATACTAATTGTAATATGTGTCTCACTTCGAATCAATTCCATACCCTCAAGTGAAGGAGATTGGAATTTGTGATGGTTTATTTTGTACTTCATTTAATAAGCCAAAAACACTACCCACTTTTTTTTATTTGGAATATTAATATTAGAAACATTATTTGAGACAACAGAATTATAAAAAAATTAATACATCAAATAAAAAGTTGTCACATAAGATGATTATTGTAGCCACTTACTAAGAATAACATTATTCGTAAATATGTATTTGGTATTGTTATAGAACCATATATTTCTTTTCATTTACATTTCTATCACGGCTATTTCTTTAATATGAAACTTACACATATGTAACGGCAATTGAGCTCTTTTGCCTCACACAAAGGGCTAGAGTTTGTCTAGATATCATTGAATGCAACTCTCTCGATTTGTTCAAACTTTGAATCTAATTTTACTTCTACCCAATGTGAGGCTATTTTGTTACGTGTACTTCTTTTATTACAATGCGTTGTTCATGGTCATGTCAATGTATCTATAAAGACGGGAATTAAGTTGCTCATGTGCTTGTGCATATGATGTTTCTTCTAGACTGATTGTATCACTTTTTATCTTGCTCCATTATTCAGGATGATCTTAGTAATGGAACTTGATGTTTTGCCTTGAAAAAAAATACACATCATTGTAACTTAAAAATCTTTTCTTAAATATTGTGTCCTTTTCTTAAACGAATATTTTATTCCTGAGCTAAAACGTCTATGTCCTTTTTGTTATGTAGAGGTGGTCAATCAAATAATATAATTCAATTAGGAATTGACCATGAACAACCATAATAGTTTAATTTATGTGTATAAACGCGTGCATACTTTTTTTTTATTATTATTATTTGGTTATTTATAGTTATAAATACAAATATTTAACACAAACAATATATTACATGAAATTAATTTGGTCGAAAGCTTTGGATAATACAAAAATATTTGATTTGCGTGAACAACAATACTTCAATAGAATTTTTATTGAAGTCAAACAAACCCAACATCTTCATTTAAGAGCTTCTCTTGAAGCGACATAAGGAAGCTAATATTAATTGACATTAAACATTCAAATCATAAAAGTAAACTATAAATTTCTTTGTACAGTTAAAATTTTGACTACTCCCCTAGAGCATTAACTAATAAATATTTAAAGTTGATTTATACGACGACTTTTTCATAATCAATATATATGTCATTTGGTCGGTTCTTTGAGAAACATGGATAAAATATCATTTAAATTATTTTAATGATATTTAGTTGATGAAGGCAAAATAATAATTTTATTTAATTTCGGGTTTATCCGTTTTTGGTGAATTGATAGTTTAATTATATTGAAAACGGGCCAATGATCACAACTTAGGGACTCTAGCCCTGAAGTACGTCGGATTTTTGACAGATTCCGTCGTTTAGACATTCAATTAAGCGTTTTTACCGTTTA
>OU503054.1:6573008-6594163 GCA_912172775.2 Fraxinus pennsylvanica | reverse complement strand
CCGAACCACCCGGATTGACACCTCTACTACAGTCTACATGCTCAATTCACACACACATTCATATTCCATAAACATAATTTATAAAACATAAATAATAAATCAAACAAATTAACTAAATGAGTACAAAAAAAAAAGAGGAGAGCAAACTCACTGTGACAGGCACAACAGTGAAGCTGGACTGGCTGAGACAACGTCGGACGGCCGGAGAAGCTGGGCAGTGCAATTCACATTCACAGACACGCAATGGCAGGGACTCGCGCAGCCAATTGATTCGCCGATCGTCTCCCTCCTCAGCTCCTCTACGGTTTGAGTTTTAATTTTGAAATTGGGGATTTGGAATCTTGGATTTTATTTTATTTGTGGCTAATGTGTTGCAAATTAGCCCAATTCATTGGGCCTTATTGTTTTAAAAAAAAGCACAAACACTGAAACAAAATAACAAAGGAAAAAAAAAATTCACTAGCGCTGGCTACCTTCTTCATTTCTTCCCGGCGGACCCAGCACGGGCGGCCACAGGAGCTGGCCAAGTGCTGGGTCCGCCCCTGATTGTGCATGAAATTTTCATTAGCGCGTCGTCATCCACTCTAATACTATATTAAACTACTTAGCATAAATTTATTGATTAATCTTTTTTCAATAACGAATCCTTGTTCCCATGCATTATTTCTGTTGATTGAATTAACTTCTAAACATGCAGATAATGAGATTATAATTGTTGCATAATTATAAGCTGCTTATATTTGAAAAAAATCCAATAGTAGTTAAGTTCAACCAGACAGAGATACTTGCACATTTAAGATCGTGAAGATTCTGATTTGCACACAAAAATAAGACAAATTAGAAGCTATGAGAATATATGAGGGTCCCACCCTTACATCAATCTTAAACAACAGAATTGATAACTTTGTTAGGAAGTGAAGGATATGCTAATCAAGGTATATATTAATTATGTTCTAATAATGCATCTCACTATTAAACCTTTAGCAACAAAAACATTTTATCATCGCGATAGAAGATATTTTATTTTTTTAATCGAGTCACAAATATTTAACATTTAAAACAATTCTTGTCATATTTCAAGTCGAGTGCAGATGTACAATCGTTAAATGACATTCTTATGTTCAGATGTTGAAAATTTATAAGGTAATCATCAGTGTAAAAATTCTCATAAACTGCATTGGCGGGTTTCATAAGTGGGCTATATGTATTAAATATTGCTATGAATCAAATAAGTCTTGTTCAAGAATAATGACGTTGAGTTGCTCAATCCCTTTAATTAGAATAGTTAGTTCTATTTTTCGATAGAACAAGAAAGAGATAGAATTGAACAGTAAAATGTCATCTTGACGTGATTGAAATCATTGATTCAAGTCTGATTATTTTATGCTTACATAATTCAAGAAGTTATACCACATGGAACCTTGACCCATTACACGAAATGTGATATACCATGAAAATCTTTAAATGGTAACGATTTTCCAACTTATGAATAAACAATGGATGCAAGACTTTGTACAAGACATAAAATAATGATAAATGATTGAAAGATTAGATGGTTTGATGGGAAAAAAAAATCATGAAGATCCATGTGCAAGACTAATATAAGATTTCCCATCAATAAATTTTACCTTAAGTCAAATTAGATAATGCAAAAAGAGAGATGAGATGATTGACTATAAGGCCATATTTTAATTTGTTTTATTCATTTTGCAATTATGTGATAGCAATTCAAGCTTTTTGGAAAGCAAAATCAATTAACATTTTCATTCATCAAAATCATCGCAAAGTGAATGAAAGACGAAAAGAAATATAGTCGGTCCAGCTTCTAAATACGCTATCATAGCTATAGATACAAATTCATCACCAAAGCATCCAAATATATAATAGAATTCAAAAAAAAAAAATCATTACAAAAGTTACAAAGTTTTAAAATTATTAGTTGGAATACAAACAAGCGCCATATTTAATATACGACTCAATTTAACACTTTATTAAATAATATATTTTTTATTTTTTAATTAATAAATTACCGATAAGCAAATGGAATCTATACATAATTTTTTGTTAATTTATTCCTTTAAAATATTATGACATCATTTTATGTAAAAAAGTCATATTGTTTGACTAATTAAACTAGGGAAAATTTCATAACCCCCAATCAATTGTCTTTGTATCAAGTTGGACCCCAATTATTTGAAGTCAGTAAGTTGGTTCTCAATTGTTTTAGAAATTGCTTAATAAGGTCATGAACAACCGAACCAACAAAGTCTCGATATTAATACTCAGGATCCATTCCGAACTTAAGCAGAATCGAACTAAATCAATCGATTTAGGTTAAGTTCTATTTTGGTCCAGTTGAGTTTGGTACTTCTGCCCACCCCTATGTTATAATGTGTTGGGTTTGGATTGTAGTACGATCAAGGTAGAGAAGTTTCTCATCTTAAAAAACATTTTTGGTATGTACTACTCGATTTACATTTAATCCCTATTTGATTTAGCTAAAAATAAGATTTTTAGTATATTTTGATGAAAGTTGATGAAAATTGTAGGTTCCGTGTGTTTGAAAATAAGTTTCAGGAAATGGAGCCAAACGAAAACTTTATAAAATTGCTCAATAATATCTGGTGTTTCTAGATTATTGTAGAATGAGAATGAAAAATATAACTGTTATTGAGCTCCACCACACAAGAGATAGAAATTCAAAATTGATGGCTTGATGTAATGGATAACGGTCATATTTTTCATTTTTATGGATGAAAAATGAGAATCAAACGTGGACTAAACTTACCAAACGTGCAAAAAAGTGGATTACAGCTGAAAAGGCATCACTAATGAAGCAGCCAAGAAGTTACACGAGCTTTTCTAATGAAAGAAAAACTGAACCAATTCAAGACATAGAAAGTAGACATTTGGACCACTTGAACAAAATAAACAATACTAATGACAGTATTAATTAACTAATTAACACTGTCTGGTGGCATCAAACGTAAGATATCTACTACTTTACTTGTTAAACAGCTCATGTTGTCTAAATATTCTCAGTAAAGGACACTGTAATGCTTGTTCTTGCTTCACATTTGGAGTGCAACATAAATAGATATTGTGTTATATCTCTTTATGCTGGAGATTCTTGTGCTAATACGCGGTAATCTAGCAATATTCGACTAAAAGTTGACAAGATAATGTAGAATAGACTACGAGATTAGAAAGGTGTATGAAAATTAAGGCAGTTTGGTATATTTTATCGACATTGATTAATTATCATTAGGGGTTTATATAAGTACAAATTGAGCTATTAGGTTTATAGTCAATTAAAGGTTTTTTGAAAAGTCAAAATGATAGTATATGTAGTATAATTTGTAGTTAAAAGAGTAATTAGCTTGGAAAACTAATGTTATTAGACTCAACTCGTGTTTAGATCGTTAATGAAATTTATTTGAAATTGTCTTATGAATTATAAGTTCGAACCAAGTGTTTTTTAATTTGGAGATTGGATCAAATTTGAAAAACCTACGATAGTTGCACCTACTAAGTTTTTAATTTTGTCCATGGGCTCTGCATGTTGTCTTGCTATGACTAGAGTAGGATCGATCAGCATGCTAGACATTAAAAAAGGAGACCGACCCTCTGTACCTGAAAAAAAAAAAAGAGTACTAATTCTAGCAGTTCCAGCTTCTATTCTTCCTCCAATTGCTACTTGCTTGAGCGATTAGGGATGGCAATGAGCTGCACTCTTCATTCCCTGCCTTTTAGTATCCCATCCTCGCTTATCGCGAGGAAGGCATGACAAGATTTCCATTTGTCGACTCGTTTCCTCATTTGATCTTTTTTATAATGTTAGTTTAAATTTATTTATAAATAAATATTGGAGGACCATGTTCCTTGTTTCCTCCCGGCCTAATGACCCGACTAACTTTGGAATTCCTGCTCTATTAGAGTCCGGTTCACTGTGGGGATCGAGATGGGTGGAACATTTTTTTCGTCCACATTTAATATATTCTTGCAAAGACTTAATTAATTTGTTGTTGCCGCAACATTAACTTAATAAAATAAATAACAGTTGACAAGCTTTAAGATTTATCATATCAAAGAATGAATATTCTATAAAATTAATTCTCAATTAAACGTGCATGAACTAAGAGTCCGTTTAATTGCAAATGTGGAATTTGGGTGGAAAGAAAATGAATTACAGAGAATTGAATTCCTAAAATTTGTTTTACTGGGATTTGTAATTAATTGTGTTTGATTTGTATAATTTTTCACCTGGAGAATGTTGAAAGTTTAGTGTCCGTTTGACTTCGTTTTTCATGAAAATTGTCTATTAAAGTGATAATTTTTTTTTACCATTTGATTTAGAATTTGTTCCAATTGAAAAAAAATTAAAAAATTAAAAAAACGTATTACCATACGGAATACCATTCGTTTGACTTTGTTTTGCATGAAAATTGTCAATAAAAGTGATAAATTTTTTTACCATTGTCCAATTGCCATAAAAAAGGCTGGAAAATCAATTTCCATCAAATTGGTGAAAATTGATTTTCCACAAAACCAAGAAAATGTGACCGTGCGAGGCATACCAAAAAAATGAATTTCATGGAAAAAAAAAGTGTATCAAATACGAAAAAAGTGAAAGTTGGAATTTGTTTTCCATTTTTCATGAAAAATAATGGCCTATCAAACAGGCCCTAAGGGATTGAAAGAATAGGTGATGTGAAAATCAAAAGATACAAACTCAGTCCAAGTCTGAAAAATATAATTAATTAATTATACCAAAAAAAGAAAAGTTTGAATGGTAATATGTGAGCATGAATCTTACTAGAAGATACAACACCACTAAAAACTCGCCACGTAGGAAACTTTGATTCCAATCATGATAAGATCTTTCTTAGAGATTGTGATCTTGTATAGTATCCTATCCCAACAAGAAAAGTTACAAGATTTGGGTTCGAACATTTCAAACTTTCTTTAAGCATTTTATAATGAAAGCTTTTATTATAGATGTGCTTGGGTGAATACAACCTGAACTTAGGGAATAAATCACTGACGGGGAGTTTAACGTTTATAACCAAGGTTATAAGAATCAAATTACATGGATTACACAATTGGAAGAATCGCAAACTGGTCCAAAATCCAATCTTGTTACATGTAAAATATACATAATCTAGAATTCGATAAGAAAGTATTGAAATTTATTGCTATTCGATGATTGTTCATCAAGTGATAAGTAGTTTACATATACAACCAATAGTGATGGAAGGGACTCGGAAGTGTAGTGTTATGTGACGTGACATACTTTCTTTTACTTATAGTTACTCTTGGTTCTATGTAGTTTCACTAACTTCTACTTTCGTTGAGCCTAGTATCCATCATCATCAAGATAGGGATTAGTTGGTTGTTTTCTACGACAAACCTAATCCAGTTGATTGTTGTCATTATATTTTCAACTCCCTTTCACGTGTTATTTTTCTTTTATTACTTTTAAAGTACGTGCTTGGACTTTAACTAAAGGTGCTAAGTGGAGTGAACCAAGCTAATTCAACTCACGCCTTAAGTGAGTTGTGGATACGAGTCGAGCAACAAAATACTCACATGAGTCGCTCGTGTGCTCACATTAATTGACTCGCGAGCTAGCTCAACTAGCCCCATCAATGTGCCAGTTTGCAAGGTGACCTAAACCCCCTTTTGGTGAAAAATGCCAGCTCGTGCTCAACTCACCTAGCATGGAAGAGCGAGCTAGTTCGCATGGTAAGTCGAGCTGAGTTCGTCGGTAGACGAATAGAATGATTCGACTTAATCCTTTTAACAACCCTAAATTGAATGTTAAAAAATACCAAAAAATAAATAAATAATAATAATAATGCTATGCTGGCTGGCACTTATTCCAAAGTGGTTGTACGGAACATGTTCTATCAATATTCAGTAATTGTCGTTGGTAACTGATTTTCTTACTAAGTCCCTATTTGAGCCTCATTTTTTTAAGAAAAAATGAGTTTTGCAATAGTAATTTTTAGGAGAATATGTTGGGAATTTGTAAGAAATTTTTTTCTTTTACATATAAAATTATTTTACTTGAAAAATATATGATTAGAAATGAGTATGGGGAAAAAATGAGTTTTTAAAACATGGGCTAAAAAAATGCAGCAACAAAACCAGTTAATGCATAGGGAATCTCTCGACATTGTGTTGGTGAAAGCGTTAGTTTTCTGATTTGTTAATGCTCTTGCCGTTAAATTAATAAATGACTAAAAATGCGATTCTAGTGCAACCACAAACGCTTTTGACCATTTACAGAATCATATTCGATTATTGGTACGCATTCATATATTATTGAACTAATTATTTTCTCTCCACTTGAATTTGTAAAATTCAGTTTGTAGTATATTATATGTATATCACTTACATGTGCTATGTGATCACTGTGTATACTTGCACAAAATTATTCTCATTAGAGTTAAATTTTGCCCTTTTTTTTTTCCTGAATGAGTCAATTATTTGTGTATTGTTAAAGCAATGATACTCTTAGCTTCGAACTATGCAATTTGATATAATAATTTAACACGTTTTACTGGTATAAAATGCATTGATTAGATTGAATTTTTACTTTTAATGCCGAAATTTTTTTGTCATAAACTCTTATTATTATTATTTTTAATTTCTGACGGCCCCGCCCTGCCCCGCCAAGCCCCGCCAAGGATTGTAATCCCCCCTCCCTACTCAAGTCCTAGCTTATAGGGAGGCGGATTGGAATGTGCGGGAATCTTTCGATTTGAAAATAAAAAAAATTAAGCCCATATTTGATACTGATTAAAATTTAGATTTTAATCTAAATCAAAGTCAACAATTAAATTAAACTTTATATTTTATGGATCTCACAATTTCTCAATCACATATTTCATTAAAATTTAGATTTTAATCTAAATCAAAGTCAACAATTAAATTAAACTTTATATTTTATGGATCTCACAATTTCTCAATCACATATTTCATCAACTTCTATTAAAATTTATTAAAAATTTGATTTTGATTCCCACCAAACAACGACTAAGAGTCGGTGGTGGGGAGTTAGGGAACCAAGGTCCCGGTCCCTATCCAAGCAAGGGCTTTTGCCTCTTCCCGATTACCCTACTAATTGAGAAATCTTTACACAATTAAGGCCCAGGCCATGCGGGGAAATTTTCATCGTTGGTAATTGTTGTTTGCTAGTTCCATCGAAAATGTTTGTCGAAAAATTTAAGATAATAATTTTATCGTCAAAAATGAAATTTCTTGAATACAAAACGAAAATAAAAATTTATTAATTTAATAATTTGCTAAATAAAATATACTTAGAATATGAATTATATTAGTTCGAGATTGAGGCACTCGCATCTTGCTTCTTTAAGAGCTACTCATTCCCCCTAGAGGATTTGTAAGGCGTTCAATAAAAAGAACGAAGGGCGTGTTTGATTGGAAAAATTTTCATGGAAAAATGGCATTTTTTCATCCAAATTTCAATTTTTGAAGTGTTTGATTGCCATTTTCTATGGAAAATATTTTTTTAACTTTTGAAAATATTCTTAATTTTCCTTATTTTTGAGAAAAGCACTTTCTTTGAGAGGGTGTAGGTTTTTGTTTTCTCTCTCTCTCGCATACTCTTATTCATTTAATTACTTGTTCCAGATAATTGTGTCGTGCTTGTAATACTCTCGCTATAACATATGCCAAAAACCGTTGCATGGTCGCATTTTGCCACTCAAATCACAACACTTCAATCTAATATAAGGCAGTAAGGCACCCAAACAATCACCGACTACCTTCAAACCATCGAATCCACCAGCTCATGAACCAATGTACCTCTTCAATCGCCAAACCATCATGATAGAAAATCGTCCAACAACTGTTGCAACACCTTTGTTTGTCAACACAATTGTTCCATCTCTATAAGTTGTGCAAACATGACCTTTTGCAAACTTAATTGTGCTAACTCATCATGTTGTATAATCTTTGTTATTTGAGTTTCACGAACTTTGATTCGTATCTATCAAGAATGTGATTGTGATTTAAGCAACAGTTAATGGTGATAGACATTGATAGTACATCTATGTCAACAATGAGTGTTTTGGCAAGTAATTGTGAATAGTTTGATGAACGAATGTTTAGTCAAATTGAGAGTCTACGACTGATAAATATTGATGAAAAATCTAGTGACTAAGAAGTGAGAATATTGATTATGCTAAGAGAGAATATGTTACAAGATTTAAAGATGAATCTTTGTTGAGAATTAGAAACTCTAACTTTACAATACAGAGAGCAATTATATTGCAGAAAGAAAAATAAGAACACGAGAATATATAAGATTTATAGAGGTTCGCTTTAATGTAAAGCTACTTCTTTTTCGCGATTGCACTGGTAATTCACTATGATGAAAATAAATTTACAGTAGAAAATCGAGCACTCTAAGTTCTCTAATCTCTCCCTATTTGATGATAATATAAATCCTTAATAATGACTCACTATTTATAAAAGTATTAAGCCAAAACAGAAATTATAAGTGTAAAATTTTTAAACTATCCTTAATAAAATTTTGATCCGAGAGTGCACCCATGGGAGGGGACGTTCTTCCCCCTCTTCCAACCCCCAACCCACTACTCGTTCCCATGAATCTTTTGAGGAGAAAGTACAATGCAAAGAAAAGATTATAAATGTCTATCAACAAATCGACTTACTGATACAATAAATGTCCATAATAATAACCCATCAAATCGATTTATTGTAACTCATGCATGTTATGATGTGCAACATACTTCTCACTTAAGTTATTTCGTAATATAATGTGATAAATTTTTCACTTAATTATATCCATAAAATACACAATCAATCACACATTAAAAATATTTCAACATTCACCAGTCATTAAACCTCGACCATCAGTTTTGGAGAATTCCTAAGAACCATAACTTCTGTGATCCCAAAACATCCACAATAACTTTCCAACCAAAAGTTTTCATCAATTCTAATATATAACCTATACTTTATTTTTGTATTTTTCTTTTGATTCACATATGTCGTTAAAGACAATATTGATGAAGCTAGCGCGAAGTCTATGAATTTAGAAATGGAGAGTAATGTGAGGAAATGATTTTAAATCTTTGTGTATTAACCCCTAATCAAATTGTTTGGGAAGAGCTTACATTAATGGGAAGGTTTAGCACCTTGATGTTAGCTCTTTATGATGTAGGAAATCAATTGGGAATTATTATCAACAGAGAAGAATCAAGTAGAAAAGCAGAAGACAAAACAGAGGAAGAAACAGAGAAGGGAAGAAACGTTCGTGGCCGCTAAATCTTACTTTCATTCATTCATTAACTAATTCAACTACAATGAAAAAATCTAATAAATAGTAAAAATTTAACCTACTAGTGAAGGGTCCAATTCACTACTATAAGTCCAATAATAGAAAACATAAATAATAAAGCCTAATTACAATAAAAATAAATATCGACGATCTCCACATCAACTTTCCCGGGGTGGGAGAAAAACTTGACCATGTTGAGTGGATAAGTCATAAAAGCTGCAATCAATCGCCCAACCATAAACTAAGTGGCTGAACGAGCTTCTTCCAACGTCCATAAAATCATGTCAGTAGTGACCTATAGTATGTTCCATAAGTTGGATTGTTCGTCCATTGAAGTAGTACTTGAGCTTCGAACTAAATTAATAATATTATTGAATAATCAAAACTATTTCGATATCTCTTTTTTCGTTTCTATCTAGAAAATCATAGTGTGCGTACACACCCGTATACAGTTCTTTAGCCATTTGGAGTGCAAAATTCATGTTGTTCCCTTAAAAACTCCACTTGTACCATTTTTTTTAATGATCTCATTTTCATTGTTCAGGCTGCTACCATTTCACTCGATACTACATGAATTTCAATTTTGAATTCTTTTTATCTAAATGCTAAGTATTTTAATTCGTCAAGTTGTTTACGAACGTATTATGATGGAACAACACTCAACTTGTCCTTTTTTAAAATAAAAACCATTAATTTCCCAATATGATTTAGTTTTATAAATATTTAGGTCAACAATATTATGGGGGCCCTACTAAAATATAGGTGCAATTTGCAACTCCTAGCCAACAATATAGTCTATGCTCCATTACCTTGGAAATCATGAAACATGTTTGAATTTGGGTGTGACCCAAATTCCTTGTAGAAATAATTGAAAAGTTCTAATCGAAGTGCACAACAAGAAAAATTTAGTTTAGAATGCTATTAGAGTCCTATGTTAAGTTGAAATTCTATTTTCGAAACTCATTGGGAGTTGAAAATTGGTATTCAACTTGAAGAGGAATTCGGAAAGGAGAAAACAAGTTGGAAAAAAAAAAGGGTAAAACACCCGACGCAGTAGTGCCAGGCATGGACGCCGCGGCGCCACCTGTACCTATTCCGATTTTTCTCTCATTTTTCTTTTTGGACTTGCTTTTTTGACACCCTACTTCATCAACAACACTATTAGAAGGGTTTGAATGTCCCCTACATGTTCTATATAAATATCATGCTATTATATACAATTTCATGGTGAGAATAGTGTGAGAAACGAGATTACTAGAACTTTAGGATCAATTGTCTATTTCTCCATTATTATTGGTGTAATGAAATCTCATAATTCATATGTCATATTTTCTTGTCTTCTTTTATTCTTTTACTTTTCTTTGTGATCAAATACTTCATTATTGTGCCATATAACTTCAACATCTTAATCCGGTGGTTGATTTTATATCAAGTGGTATCCAACGATAGTGATTCTTGAATTCCCAACAATTAGTTTCAGATATTCTGGGCATAGGTTTAGCAGTTCTGCAAAAGCGCAAAGTTTGATTTATTTGAGATTTTTTGTTCGTGATAGCTTTCATGAAGTATGAAATTTCGCCTTTGGATCGGACTACGAGATTTTTGTTATGTCGGTTAAGATGCGTGCAGCACTCGTATAGTTGGATTTTGATGATGCGTTACTGAGAATTGATAAGATGCCCGCAACTTTGGCCATGGAGGAGAAATTACGGAAGGAAGAAGGTTGTTTCTCACATTCATCTTTATCTATCGAATACCATTCTTTAGGATGTTTTGTAAGAGGGTTCAACGGCTTCTTTATGGTTGAAATTTGAGCAATTGTACTTGACTAAAAGTTTGACAAGTAAGTTGCATCTCAAGCAGCATTTATACTCTTATCGAATGGCAGAAAGATGATCATTGGAAGATCATCTAACTGTATTTAAAGAGATTGTCACTCATTTGGAAACTTTGGAAGTAAAGTATGATAAGGGAGATTTGGCCTTGATCCTATTATGTTTGTTGTCTGCTTCGTTTTCTTCATTTAGAGACAATATCTTATATAGTCGTTATACTCTGGCCATAGTGGAGGTCTACGATGCTTTGTTTTCAAAACAAAAGATGAAGCATCTGGTTTCAGAGGTCAGAGATGAAAAATGCCTTGTTACTCATTGAGGTTCTGGAATGGGCAGATCGAAGTCTAAATTCAGTAATCATATTTGTAACTTCTGCAAGAAGAAGAGGCACTTGAAAAAGGATTACTACAAATTGCAAAATAAAGAAAGGTTGGCTGCAAGTCAATATGAGAAGCAATCAGAAACTCTGGTTGAAGCAGACCTTGCAGAGAATATTGTAAGTGAGGGAGATCTCTTGGCTATTTCTAACATCGAGTCTAAACTAGATGAGGATTGGATTCTTTGTCATAATAAGGACTTGTTTACTACATATGAAACCGTTTCCAAATGTGTCGTGGTTGTGGGAGATAACACACCTCGTCGGGTTGTTGAATTGGTACAGTCAATTGAAGCTATTGGATGTGACAATTAGAATACTTGGCCATGTTAGACATATTCCGAATTTGAAGAAGAATTCCTTCTCATTATCCATCGTTGATTCAAAGGGTTATGTGTTCTTTAATGGAGGTGGAACTTTGAAAGTTTGTAAGGGTGCCCATGTTGTATTGGAGAGACAGAAAATGTCTTAGTTATACTTCTTGCTGGATCGTGCAGAATCTAGAAGAGTCAATTGGCACAGGTTCAGTACCATGGTGGACATTCAGTTTGTTACAATACCTTTAGGAGATCTTAAATTGTCGAAGTTGGAGAATATTGCTCAGTGGAGTTCAAAAGATATGGATAATGCCGCTTTGCCACCATCACCTACGATGCTATTGTATTCAATTTCTAGGAACGAACCCAGTGAAATAATGTATATGGATACTAATTTTGTTAAGCATGCTTTCAGCTTAGTAGAATGTGTACAATCTAACAAGGGGCCTTTTTTAAAAGCATGTGGGTTTAATTCTACTTTGGGGTGTGTTAACCCCAATTTGGTAAATTTTAAAATCATTATGATTTTTGAAAATCTGAGATAATTCTGCAGAGTAGTGCTTGTATTTTAATGGACGAGGTGGAGCATTTTGTGTTCGGTTGGAGAAATCAATTTTGGTTATTGTTGAAGAGTCTGTTCATTCTTTGTAGGCGGATTTTCTTCTCAAAGTGGAGAATATTTTGGACTTGTGTTCGTTGCAGTGGAATTCATGTAAAGGTGGAGATTGTTAAAATTTGGGTATGATCCGAATTCCTAGTTGAAGTAATTAAAGAATAAGATTAACTTCACGTGTATTTTTTCTTAACAGTTTGGAATATTATTGGAGTCCTATGTTAAGTTGAAGTTCTATTTTGGAATCTCATTGGATGTTGAAAATTGGTATTGAACTTGAAGAAGAATTCGGGATGGAAAAAATAATTTGGAAAAAAAAAATGGAAAATTTGGGTAGAACGCTCGGAAATTGATATTCAACTTGAAGAAGAATTCGGGATGGTGAAAACAACTTGAAAAAAATTGGGCAGAACACCCGACGCAGCAGCGCTAGGCATGGGCATCGCGGCGCCACCTGTACCTGTTCCGATTTTTCTCTCTTTTTTTGTTTTGGACTTGATTTTTTGACATTCTAATTCATCAAAAACTTTACTAGGATGGTTTGAATGTCCCTACATGTTCCCTATAAATATTAGGCTATTCTATATAATTTCTTGGTGTGAGAATAGTATGATAAAATAGATTATTAGAATTTTATGATCAATCGTATATTTCTCCATTATTATTGGTGCAATGAAATCTCATAATTCTTCTGTCATATTTTTTTGTCTTCTGTTACTTTTGCTTGTAATCAAATATTTCATTATTATGCCATATAACTTCAACATCTTAATACGGTAATTGATTTTATATCAAGTGGTATCGAGCGATACGTAATTCTTGAATTCCCAACAATTAGTATTAGATATTCTGGACATAATTTACAATAAAAAACAGTTTATAATCAAATGTAGTTTGGCTGAACCAAGAATTAAAAAAAAAAGAAGAAGAAGAAGAAGAAAAAAATGTCAAATTTTTATCTCTCTAGCACAAATTGATGAGTGGTGTGAGATTTAGATTTAAATATAGATCCATATATATACAAAAGATTTTTAGCTTTTTACCGGCAAAATCAATCAACGTTGAAAAATATGAATTTGAATCAAAACATAAAATGGGTTAATCTAAATTTTTGAATATCAAGAAATTATTAGGAGGGCCGCGAAAATTCAATATAATCTCACTTTTGCTTGACAAGGATCAAGAACAAATAAAAATGCATTCTGGTTTTGTCAAGCGAAAAATATACTTCTTCCCTCTTAGAAACTAATGATCTAGAGTGATGAAATTTTGAAAATTCAAGAGAAGGTCACAATGACAAGCCGTTTTCTTTACGATAGTTGTCAAGTGGAAATATAGTAATGTATGCAACTGAGGTATCCTAAGAGATAGATAGAATTGAGCTTTGTTTCTGCATGACATGATCAATTTGATAGGCACTCACCATCTATTTTATTTTATTTTTATTTATTATTATTATTATTTTTTTTTTTGGTAAAATATTTGATAACCGTAATACATGAAATTTGAAGATATTAATGATATTTAGAAAGGTTATAATCTAACAACATCGTAGTGTAACACTAAAAAATGTAACTATTCGGAAGGAACGACAAAATTACAAAGAAAAGTGATCGTAATAGCATTGAAAATTATAATACAATAATTTTTTTATCACTCTTTTATATACTTCGAGTTCTAATTAACTCTACTTTTGTGAATCAACTAATGAAAATATATTTTTATGAAACTAATAACAGTAGAAAATGTTTTACCCTTATTAAAGGATTGACATAATGTTTGAATGTGCCACACTCTAACTAGGAAGAAGAAAATGCTTTTTTTTTTCTTTTTACCTCAATTAAAAATATATACTTTGAAGTTGTTTATTGTTGTGGTTTCTATCATCTAGATTGAAAATTTATTTATTTATTTTTCATTTCTAACGAAAGACGATATCTCAACCGGGGTTGAGTTTTTCGAAGGACTAATAATCTCAATATTCGCTCATTGGAAAAAGATAAAAGTCGCATTAAAATTGAAAATTATTTAAGAAAGCATGAATCCTTATATGACCCATTTTAGTGCTATTTGTGTCAGTTTCTTCCGTCACAGATCGTTCATAAAATGTGCTAGTTTATGTTTGACTAGCAATTGTCTCTGATTCTTGAATTATTACATTTTTAATTAGGAATTTTTCATAAATGTCAGTAATTTGAAAAGTACAACAAATTTCGTCATTTTTACTAATTATTTTGTGTGAAAGGTTCTATTTACCTTTAGTGACATTTTTTAGGAGAATTTAATGCTCATTAAAGCTTGACTTCAATGTCATTAATGCAATGATGTAATGATTTAATATTTGTGCTATAAACATTGGATATATGTATAATATATTAGGTAATATGAATTTTGTTAATATAAAAAAAGGGAAAAAAAGATTTTAAAAATTGAACATAAACAATTTTTTTTTTAACATTTACAAACACTAACTTTGTAACCATATCGTTCATTTCTTCATCAAGAAGACACTATTATTGAATTCATCATCCATTTTGAGAGGTTAGCATATAACAAATTGTTTATATTTTTGTCTTATAACTTATTACTTTTGAAATGTTCAATGTAACATGGTCATATTTATTTGAAATTTTCAAAATTATTATTCATTGATTTGTTTGGTTTTCAAATCTTTTGAAATAAAAATACCAATATACTCTACAAAATATTGTGAAGGATTCCATATTTAATGAAGTATTGAGTTATTTATTGAGAGGATATTGTCATATTATAGTTGAGCATTAATTATTACCATTAATATTTTGAATAATATCTTCCAATCAAACACAATAAATGTTTTAAACGATTGCCTCTTTAATGATTTACCGTGCAAATGATTTAGGAAGAAGATTCTGACATTCGGTAGTACAATATTGATGAACACACTTAATGTGATAAAGAATTTGTTCCAATAACCAACATATATGTTTCCCGTCAGTTCCGACAGTTCAGCTGTCAAATTTGACGTTAGAAATCATCTTGCTAGACATTTCAACCGTGGAACTCAACATTTTGAAACTGTCGAAATAGACATTTCAACGGTCAAATTCGACACTTCAAAACTGTCAATTTAATATTCGAATGTGCCACTTTCATGCTATTAAATGCCAATATATTAACTATGTAAAATCCTTACCATTGCAATATCAACTTTTCATGTATGAGTAATCATTTGAAATTTGTCGTGTCACATGGGGGAAAGTTTGTTCATGTGTATGATGAATGGAAGTAGAGAGGGGACAAAATCAATTCCATTTAGTTCTGATAAGTATCACCCTAACCGGACTTGTGTTACGGTTGAAGGACAATTTTGGTATTCTTGATCCCCACACTTAAATTGAATTGAAGTTCAAAGTTCTGAACATGAATATACCTTCGGCCGAAATAGGCGAAGATAAATACTTAAATTGGTACATATCAGTACATAAGAAAACTGCTATATGCGTTTTTAATGAAGTATTGAGTTATTTATTGGGAGGATATTGTCATATTATAGTTGAGCATTAATTATTACCATTAATATTTTGAATAATATCTTCCAATCAAACACAATAACTGTTTTAAATGATTGCCTCTTTAATGATTTACCGTGCAAATGATTTAGGAAGAAGATTCTGACATTCGGTAGTACAATATTGATGAACACACTTAATGTGATAAAGATTTTGTTCCAATAACCAACATATATGTTTCCTGTCAGTTCCGACAGTTCAGCTGTCAAATTTGACGTTAGAAATCATCTTGCTAGACATTTCAACCGTGGAACTCAACATTTTGAAACTGTCGGAATAGACATTTCAACTGTCAAATTCGACACTTCAAAACTGACAATTTAATATTCGAATGTGCCACTTTCATGCTATTAAATGCCAATATATTAACTGTGTAAAATCCTTACCATTGCAATATCAACTTTTCATGTATGAGTAATCATTTGAAATTTGTCGTGTCACATGGGGGAAAGTTTGTTCATGTGTATGATGAATGGAAGTAAAGAGGGGACAAAATCAATTCCATTTAGTTCTGATAAGTATCACCCTAACCAGACTTGTGTTACGGTTGAAGGACAATTTTGGTATTCTTGATCCCCACACTTAAATTGAATTGAAGTTCAAAGTTCTGAACATGAATATACCTTCGGCCGAAATACGCGAAGATAAATACTTAAATTGGTACATATCAATACATAAGAAAACTGCTATATGCGTTACTATTTTGAAAATCGAGCCTCCAATTGTTAACATGGGGAGGAATACAAATTTTCAAAATCTTTCATTTATCGTGGTGGATGTTCACTGAAACGTACGACATGATAAGTTCGATCTATTGCATAGCGTCTCAAATGATAATGCGCCTAACACATTAATTTTTGATATTGAGGCTGCACCAATAGATGAGAACTTAGATAACCCGTTACATGGTATAGAGGCTGCTAATATTGTTGACTGTGACAAGAAAATGTTCACATTTCAGGAATTTGAATAGAGTCGAATGGATTATAAGTGTAGATGTGTCTGATCTTGTAGAAAGGCAAATATTCTTGAACAAGAAAGAGTTGTACTCAAAAATTCGCGTACTTGCCTTGTGCGACAAGTTCCAATTTTGGGTAAGTAGGTCAACTATCAAAAAGCCAACCGGGTGCAGGATGGATGTTATGTGCAATCTTCGTAATCCGTAAATTCATCAATGTGCACACCTATTCCGTAGATTTTCGTTGTAGTGCACATCGACATGCCACACATTCTGTAATTGCCGAGCACATATTGGGAAGATTGGAAATCCTAACCGATTGTATGATCTTAATGCTATTGCATATGACATGGAACATGATTTTGGTGTTAAAATCAGTTACATCAAAGCACGTAAGGAGATGGTGGTTGCTTTACACATACTACATGGTAAACTAGAGGATTGTTTTCAAAAAGTATCTTCATATTGTCATGTCCTAAAAGAGAGTAACCCGGGGATAGTAAGCTACATTGAAGTTGATTCTCATAACAAGTTTCATTACTTTATCCTAGCTTTTGGTGCAAGCATTCGTGGTTACATGCATTATTTGAGGTCTTTTATTTATGTTGACGATAATTACTTGAAAGGTTCGTACAAAGGTACACTTCTAATGATAACTATCTAATAAGCTAACAAACAAATTTATCCCTTAGTATGTGAGATCATAGATGCCGAAACAAATAAATTGTGAATGTGGTTTCTGTCGGAGTTGACAATCTTATTGGTGACTCAGATGAACTCATACTAGTTTTAGGCACGAAAAACATTATTGAAAAAACTATTAATCACTTATTTCTTTTGTCTTACCATGGTTGTTGTATGTGACATATGGAAAAGAACTTAATCCAGCGATACAATAACGCAAGTTCAGTTTTTCTGTTCAAACGAGCTATTGCAACTTATCATGTTGAATAGTTCGAACGACTCATGAGACAGATTCGTAAGGTAAGTACAAGAACTTACAAGTACTTGGAGCAAAGAGGTTTTTCATATTGGTCATGAACAATATTCGTTGGACAACGACATAACATTATGACATGCAACAACGAGGAATCTTTGAAGTCAATGTTGAGACATACCCATTTGTTACCGATCACATGCTAGCTGATTTCAAGTTTGACGGCTCGGAGTCGCATTTCGATAAGGATTCTGTGATCCAACAATAATTCCTCAAATTTCTCTATAGTTAGGGAGTGCTCCAAAGGTTGCAGCTTGTTGTCCAGATGTCGATGGTGCATTTAAATGAGAATTATGTATGGTCGCGTGAGGCATGAAATATGCACCCGTATGCTCTCCAAGCGTACGTTCATCGTTGTCATCTCCACTGTCACCATCACTTGACTCGTCACGATCACTCTTTTCTCCCGAATGGTCATTACCATTCAAAGCCCTTTTTCTATATTCTCTTCTTCATTGGGTTCCCCCGTAGACAATCCATCATTTCCATCGCTGCCCACTTGCTCGATGTGAAACTGTGGGGCGATAATATTCTTTCCAATGTCGTCCTACTCAAGCACAAGAGTATCTTCAAAAGGCATAAGAGTGGAGACATGTGGTTGATCACGCCCCTTATCAGTTGGATGCATGCGTCGCATATAAGTGTAGCTGCGAAAACATAAATTGAGTGTCCATGAAAATGTATTCTATACAGTTTCCATATTGAAAAATTAACAAGATCAAATACCTCTTCTTTCTTGAAGAATGCATGATATGTACGTTGTTGCGATTATTTTGTAGACGTCCAACTAAGAAGTCTTGGAGATCGATTGCCAAGCCTTTCACTAATTTCAAAAACCGCCTCAAACGCCCATACGTGTCCAAAAAAATATCACTGTTACAAGAGTTTCCATGCACATGACAATATATTTGTATTGATATAATAATGAATATAATTTCACAAATAATTATTCATACTTGCATGGCAATGGAAAATCCATAAATTGTATAACTGATCTCATTCTCCTTTGCCTTAGCCTCATGAAATTTCCTTACCCAACAACCCCTAAATCTTCTTAGTAGACGATAGTACCCCACTTTACTCCAAGTGTAGTTAGAAAATACGTCCATGTTGTCGATGATTGAAAATGTGTTGATATCAATACCCACATTATTATCATGAGTATTGAATACTCCTTCGACAATTAAAGCAAGGTACAACTTATATCGATTTGCTCGAGGCATCGAAGGTCGGAGAAAAGCCTTTTCCAGTTGGGCACATGAAATTTTCTCCATGGATTTAAATATTTGTACTTGAGACTCCTTTTTTCTATGACTTTAGTAAACTCATCGCCTTCCGAGGTGAGACCAAATTTTAATCATGTCATGACTGCATACTCTTGTAGATCAAACCTTGTCAGGTGTCATTGTACATTGAACCACAATTTCTTTCATTGTACATTGAACCACAATTTCTTTGCCTTAACAGTTCGAATGGTTCTAAAAACTAGTCGTTGGATAAATTGGGCCGAGAATTGTATGTCAAGTACGTTGGCCAGGAACCCAAGGCATGAGTTACCGAAATCTTCCCGCCGTTGATAATCAAAATTCTCCAATACGATTTTCAGGTACTTGAAATTGCTCATTTGAGAAATGTGGGCGCACAAGCACGCATTTTTAGATTCGAGAAATTGAAAATTTATCTACAAGAACAAAGTACAACAATAAAGCAAAAAAATGTTAGATGATAATAATTTGTACATATTAATGCAAAACACACATATAAGAAAGCCAAAAACAAAAAACAAAAACACGTGTAATGTTTGAATGAACCAAAGTTGAACACGTGGGCAAAAGATTGTCAAACTAATATGTCAAGAAGCTCTCATATGTCAAGAAATATTGTCTTTAACTATTGAGAATGACAATTCACTTAAAACATTTAAACATAGATGACAAATACAATAAGATATCTCATATGTATATAAGTTGTGAAAATCAACACTACCCCGTGCAGAGTAAGAAAATTAACATAAAGAGAACATGAAGAATAATAATGAGGGGAGGGAATAGTTGAATCCCTATGAAACACATAAAAATATTCTGGTTACATGCACAAAGTCATATGAAGCATAAATGGACGTCAAGAATATATGACATGTTGCATTGATAGTCCCGAAGGAAGGTTATGGAAAGTTATGTCAAATTTAATGACAATACCAGTGGCATCCATAAATGTGTGCCACTACACACAAGTACTCAGATAATATCACAATCTCGAGTTCTAATAATATTTGAAACTCAAAGAGAACTTAAAGCAATATTCAATAAAATCCTTAGGACAATATCCCCTCAAATGACTAATTAGATCAAGTCACAAAATAAACTAAATTTACAAAACCAAACAAGGAAGAAAATAAACTTGAACTCCAATCAACCCATCATATAAGAAATCCTCAAAATTCAGGATAACTCAATTTTTTTTTTATCTCGACAGAAGGTTTCACAACTTTCGAAATTGACCGTTAAATTCGACATTAAAAGTGGTGTGTCAAGACAGCATGGGTTGGGTTAGGTTAGGTTAGGTTAGGACAAACTTAAATAATAGAAATTTTACATTACACTGAATAACAACTTAAGTGATGATGAGAACTCAATCATATTAATTACAAGAGATTGAAGAAAATAGATACAAGAAAATTAATCAAGTAATGCATCATATTATATAAAAAACCATAAGTTCACTCATCCAGCAACTTTACAACGTATTTATTTCCATCACATTCAAGAAAATCAAGAAACTAATACATGTCCCAATCAATCTTGTTAAGAGGCTTTTCATAAGTTGCATAACATACTGAGATAAAGCTCACAGTTACACATTAATTAGGAACCAAACATCAACAACATAATCGCTGAAAAGAAACCAGGTCTGAATTTTGAACACATACAAAATACTTGAGCAGAACTATGTGTCAGAATGCAATAATGAAATCTGGTGTAAGAATTTGGGGCCTCCAATCGACCAAACCGAGCTCAGATTAAACCACAATCAACCACCACAAGAACAAACCGAACTCTCCAATCCGACCACCACCCATCCACCGGTTGCACCAGCCTTCTACAGCCCACAAATGACTCGGTGTGAAGATTATAGCAGCCCCAAGAGATAGCCACAAAGGCTAGAGAAGAGAGC
>OU503054.1:6545402-6562427 GCA_912172775.2 Fraxinus pennsylvanica | reverse complement strand
ATTTAATTAATTTGATTAATTAAATATTGGACAGGGTTAAGTTTAACAAATGGGTCGAGCCCATTTGGACTTATATTAATAGACTACTACGGTTTGAAAACAGTATGTAATTTTTCATTATTCTTGCTAACACAAGAAATGAAAACTCTAACCGTCATTCTTATTCTCTGTGTGGATCGTCATTAGAGGTTGGACAATTGGACAGTTTGGATTGCAGATCGTGATCATTGGAATTCAAAAAAGAGCAAAAAAGTTTGTGGAATTCATCAAATGTATCATTCTCATCACAATTTCTATCTAAACACATTGCAGATCCTCGTTTGGGAATAAAAAATTGTTTTATTTCCGTTGTGCATGTTAAGTAAATTCCCAACAGTGATATCAGAGCCTACTTTGTATTTTTTAGAAACTCTTTTATATCTTGAATAATCAAAAGTTGATTAGTCATGTGTTTTCTTGAATCTAGCAATTTAAAAAATTTTGGGTCAAAATTTTGGATCTGAAAAGCGCGGCACCACCGAAGCATGGCGGCACGGACTAGACACCTCCACGCAGCAGCGACCGTTTACCGTCGCTGTTGCGGTGGCGGTCCTGAAGCAGCAGCATCGCTGCTGCTTTCAGCGGCGCTCGCGTCGTCGCTGCTTGAAAAGTGGCAGCAGCGCGCGACGCTCGACGCTGCTGCTGGTTACTGCAGCAGCGTCGTGCGCTGCTGCAGTACCGGTTGGCGCACTACCATTTTTCCCGTCGGCATCGCTTGTTATTTTTTTTTAAAAAAAAAGGGGGGGGGGGGGGGGGCTCGGGCCCCGCACGCCCTACCCCGCCCCGTCTAAGGTGGGGCAAGGCGCGAGAGTGGCGTGGCGGGGTGGGGCAGGGCACCCGTTGCCATCTCTTTTTTTTTATTAGACTTTAAAAAATTTCTTTAAAATTTATAAATTACTTTTTATGAAAGTAAAAAAAAGTTAGAGACAATGACATAATCATTACTAATATTTTAGGGTAATATTACTTTTTTTTTATTAAATTAATGTAGTATAAATATCAAGAGTAAAAAAAAATAAAAATAAAGTATTCCATGAATTGGTCTTATTTCAGAGTTGTGCAGTGATGTCGATTGTGCTATTTTCTAGTTTATTACCAAAACAGGCAATACAGTTTCCTGTGCGTAGTGCTTTGTCGATTAATTGGCCTTATTGTATACCATTTTTAATTGCGTATGCAGTTGCACTAAAAAAATATTTGATGAATTTTCAATTAACTTTATTAATGTCTTTTTAAATATTAAATTATGCCAGCTTGTTAATTATTTATCAACTGTATTTTTTAAAAAAATCCATTTTATAATTTTTTTAAATTTAATAGCAATTGTTATAATTGTTTTTCTTTTTTCACTAAAATGATCTTGTCTAAATTAAACGTATGAAAAAATATATATAATAAATAATAAGAAAGAAAGAAATTTAATTAAATAAAAAATAATAGTACAGAAGGGTAAAATGAAAAACAATTATATTTACCTTTTGCTGAGGGGAAAATAATTCCTTCCTATGCTTTGAGATACTGAGCAGTTTATTCCCCAATGAAATTTTTAAATAGCATAATTAAGAAAATGAATAGATTTTTTGCAAAATGAAAAAATCTTTTTCTTTTTTTAACATATAAGGATGAATAGAATCATATAAAATAGAAGATTGAGATATCTTCCTTGAACGAATCACAAGCCAAATCATGAATAAATAATAAGCAGCGAGGCCATGTATTTATTATTTTTTCTACTATTTGTTTGGTTCCCGATTTCTTAAAAATTCAGTCTTAGTCTTCTTCTTCTTCTTTAATCACATACTTAAAAGAATTCACTATTTTATCAACTTTTCAAACATATATTTATCAAATTTTATAAATTTTTTTATTTAAAACTAAACGGGACTAGTCACCTTTATCCCTATATACCACTTTTTATTTTACTCAAAGGTTGTCACGTAATTTTTCATTTTTATAATCCTAAAAGTCAAAGAAAGCATGTTTTGTTTTCTTGTAGTGATCCAGTTCTCGTTGCACCCAGTAATCCAGATTTCACAAACTAGACACAACCATGGAGAAATCTCAATACTTTTCTGCTGTAATTCTTTTGATACTCTAATGGTGTGTTTGGCCATGTCGAAAACCAATGTCACTACAGATGAAGCTTCTCTTTTGACCTTGAAAGCACACATTAGTTTAGACCCTTCAGGAATTCTGTCAAAGAACTGGTCTTCTTCTGCCTCGATTTTTGACTGGATTGGAGTTACAGTCTGAATTGGGAAATCTCTCTTTTCTTGTTTCCCTCAATGTAAGTCGCAATAATTTTTATAACAGTTTGCCTTCAATTGAGTCGACCAAGAACAGTTGATATTTGTTTCAACAATTTCAGTGGACAAATTCCGTCTTGGTTTGGTTTCTTGCCCGAACTTAAAGTTATGAATGTTAGAAATAACAGTTTTATCCCACCTTCACTATTTAACATATCCACTCTCCAGGATTTGGATTTGTCTTTCAATCCTCTACCAGGGAAAATCCTGGAAGAGATTTGACGCCGGGCTAGTTCTACCAACAAATTCACAGGGAAGAACACAAAAATAACGTCAAAAACATAGAGAAAACATCTCTGAAATTTAAAGAACTTTATNCAGAGAAAAAGTCTCTGAAATTTAAAGAACTTTATTATATCACGCAATGATCAAAGTAAGTCCACAAGTTGGATTTTATAGCAAAAATTCGAATTTTACAAAAAATGACAAAATTCCAAAAATCACGCCAAACGAAAATACGGAATAAAATAAGTAATTTGCGAAAAATCTAGTCCAAATTGGGTTAAAAATTGTCTCCTAACATACAATCGAAATACTACAAAAAATAACAAAATTTAACTAAAAATAACAATCCGGAAGGAAAAACAGCGGAATTTGAGGTTGATAACGGCACACACCGAGCACGACCTAATCGGTTCTATTCCACCAAGAATTTTCAACATCTCAACATTACTAATGATTTCAGTTTCAGAAAATCAGCTTTTGGGTAATCTTGATAGGTTGATTTTGGGTTATGAGCTTCCTAATCTTGAAGAACTCTGTTTGAACCAAAATAATTTCTATGGAAGAATACCAAATTCAATTGCAAATTCTTCTGAACTCACTATAATAAACCTATCTTTCAACAATTTTACTGGACCGATTCCCAACGTCTTTGGAGATTTAAGATTCCTTGAAGTTGCATACTTGGGTGGCAACAATTTTATTAGTGAATCTCCAGAATTGAGCTTCATCACTTCATTCACGAACTGTAGATTTTTAATAAAGTTGGGTTTTGATGATAATCCCTTGAATGGCATTCTTCCAGTTTCAGTTGTAAATCTTTCTACTTCTCTTCAATATCTCTATGGTTATAATTGTCATCTTAGAGGTAGCATTCGAAATGAAATTGGAAATCCCAGCAGTTTGATAGCGTTAAGTCTGTATGGCAATCAGTTGACAGGATCAATACCATCAAGCGTGGTGGATTTGCAAAAGCTTCAAGGATTAGCTCTTTCCCGCAACAAAATAAGTGGACATATCCCGGATACTCTTTGTGAACCTCACAATTTAAATGGATCGTTGTTGTCTCATAATCTAATAACAGGTGCCATCCCAGACTGCATGGGGAATATAACTACACTAAGGTCTCTATATATAGATTCCAACAGATTGACCTCCATCATACCTCCGAGCCTGTGGCTCTGGAAAGATCTTTTGGAGTTAAATCTATCTTCAAATTTTTTGAGTGGCAATCTCCCTCAAGAAATAGGGAATCTAAAGTTGCAACTCTTATTGATTTATTAGTGAATCAGTTCTCAGGTAGCATTCCAATCACAATTGGAGATTTACAGAGCTTAGTCAAGCTTTCCTTAGCACATAACACACTGCAAGGGTTTATTCCCGAGTCAATGGGTAAGCTGCTGAACTTGGAGCGACCCGATCTAAATAACAACAATCTTTCTGTTAAAATTCCAAAGTCTTTGGAGCCACTTAATTATCTCACATACTTTGATGTTTCATTCAATGATTTAAGTGGTGAAGTTCCCTCTGGTGGTCCTTTCAAAAACTTTCCAAGTCGATTCTTCGGGTCTAATAAAGGACTATGTGGTGATCCTGTATATGGTCTCCCACCATGTCATACTATTTGAAATGGTAGACAAAGGAGACGAAAAGTGATGCTTGGAGTTGTATTTGCTTTGTCGGGTACTATAGCACTGATTATAGTTGCCATGGCCTTGGCATGTGCAGTTAAATGATACAGAAGGAAAAATTTGGGGGAAAGTATAACAGACTTTGCACCTCACACAACTCTATCAAGAGTATCATATTATGAGCTTATGCAAGCAACTGAAGGGTATAGTGAAAGCCATTTATCTGGGAGTGTTGGCTCTGTCTATAGAGGGACTCTTAATAATGGAAGGGATGTGGCAGTGAAGGTGTTCAATTTGCAACACCAAAATGCATTCAAGAGTTTTGATGTAGAATGTGATGTCTTGCGCAGCCTTCGGCATCGAAATTTGTGCAAAGTCATTAGTACTTGCTTCAGTCCAGATTTCAAGGCCTTGGTTCTCGAGTACATGTCTAATGGAAGCCTGGAGAAGTAATTACATTCGGACAGCTATATCTTGGATAGCTTGCAGAGAATTAACATAATGATAGACATAGCATGTTCATTGGAATATCTTCACTATGATTACTCAACACAGATTGTTCATTGTGATTTAAAGCCAAGTAATGTACTTCTGGATGACGATATGGTTGCCCACTTGTCTGATGGGTGAGGGAGAAAGAAATACACATACTACAACCCTGGGAACATTGTGTTACATTGCACTAGGTAAAGCTTCTGTCTCTTCTCTTGAACTTTTAGGTACGTTTGGTATAAATAAAAAATAAGAGTTAAATTTAGTCCAACACATTTATTTTTTCTTGGCTAAATAGGTCCTTGTATTAAGATAGTGTGTGTGGGAACATGGGTTGAAGATTAGACTTAAAACATAGTAAATGGCATGAGGAACAATTGCCCATAATAAAGGATTCAGTATCTGCTTCTCTATAATTTTCGTCCTCAATTGTCCAAAACAATTCTCTGGGACGAGATTTTGTCATCTGCTTAGCAGCATTAATATTTACACAAAAAAAATTTGTAAAATATGTTATATTTCTTACGCAATATAGCTTCGAACGTGATGCAACTCATACATTTCATAATGCGTGTAGAGTATGGATTGAAAGAGTTGGTGTCAATAAGATCAAATGTTTATAGGTATGGTATTATGTTAATGGAAATATTTACCAGTATGAAACCAAGCAGCGAAAATTTTTCTGGGGAATTAAGCCAGAGGAGCTGGATAAATGATTCTATGCCCAATGCTATTACTCAAATTATAGATTCGAACTTGTTGGTTCCAGAAGAAGAATATTACACAGAAAAGTTGAAATGTTTATCATCTATAATGGAACTAGCTTTAAATTGCTCCATGGAAAGTGCAAATGAGAAGATGAATATGAAAGAAGAAGTCGTAGCATTGAAGAAGATCAGATATGAGATCCTGGCATATTACCCGAATACAAAAGGGCAGCCTTAATATTCCCGAGTTTTGGTTAAGAGCATAACGCAATGTGTTCTCTGTGTATATGATCATTCTGTAATTCTATTAGTTTGCTATGTTCTTTAGTCTAACATATATTGTGCCTGTCACGATAGAAAGCATACAATAAAAGCTGCGTAAAGAATTTCATAGTTTGCAGGTTGAATCCTCGAAACTTTTGTACTCGAACCACTTGTCATTTTGAATCTAGTTCTGAAATTTAATGTACTCTTATAAACAAGAACTCAATTACGTTAAAAAGGGCCAATTTTTACAAGGTTTGTTTACGATGGCTTTCCAAGTCCTAACAATTGCGTATTTTCCTGGACAATTTTCCATCATATTTTCAGCCTTAAATCACAATTTTCATAAGAGAGTGGTTACTGGAAGCTTTGAATGATCCAAGAATCAGTTTCTAACACCATCAATAACACAAAACATGTCACGAATAATTGAGTTGTTATATGTGCTACATGTTTACATCAATGGAAGTACTCTGCTAGTAGATCTAGGCATCTTTACATCAACTTCGATCCTTTTGAAGTTCTTCCATACTTAAGCCTCCTTGATGTCTGAATGCTCTTTAGATGTTTCTGTTATAATTTCCAGCATTTCGATGTCTTTTTTGCCGAATTACTGAATAAAAATGGAATGGAAATACAAGCTTGGTAGGTTTTCGAGACCGGCCTCTCTCCCTACTTTTCTCTCTAGCAAGCTGTATGAATCACTGCACTTCCCTCCCCTTTTATAATTCATATTCTGGCTAAAATTGCATTCCAGAAGATTCCCAAATTAAATTACACTGCTGACTAATTGAAATAACAGAATAAACGTTACAATCCCCAACACTCTGACCCATAGACTTTATATGCATCTGAAGTAGACAATATTGGAGCCTATCCACACAGTGCTCCCAAAATTCACCTTGTCCTCAAGGTGACAGTTCGGGAACTATACGACTCCTTGACCTTTGAAACATTTCCACTACGTGAAGGTTGAAGTCCAAAAGACATTCATTTATGCATTCAAATATGAGAAGTCTATAAAAGAGATATTAAGAACTTCATTCAATTCAAAAATGTTGGGGGATTGTTAGAACATTTTCGAAATTAGTGTTATTTTGGTTTGATCCATCTTCGATAAGAAGACGTTGAAATCGACAGCACATTAAAAACCAGCAATACGAGTGAAAATATGTCCATCCCGCATGCTAGACAGAAGGCCAGCACGTGCACACGCAGCTTTGGGAGGTTATAACAACAGTGCATGTGTGTGCTAATGTACGCACACGGATGAACTTGAATAGGTTTGAAAATTTGTCCATGTTCGGTAACCTAACCATTGCACATTCTGCCATCTTCTAACAAGGGCGACCAAACTCATGCGTAATTGAAAACTTTCAAAGCCACCTGTTCTTCTACAACCGCATTTGAAGAAAACAAACTATAGCTTTAATGTACAATCCTATTAATTGATCAAGTTGCCTGATGAAAGTTAAGAGTAGTGATTCTTAATCCAAGTGGTGATTGCGATCGAGTACAATAGTAAAGTTACATTAAAGTCAAGGCCGGGGATTGGATTCCACTTTTACAACAAGTGAAAAGATTAAGAAAACAAGAGAGTTGTTCTTAGATTTCTTTTGATTATTTTTGTTAATTTTACGAAAATACAAAACTGAGACTATTGTATTTCTGATTGTTTGATTTAGTGGATTGTTTGACCCATGGCGTGGGGGCCGTGGATGTTTCGCTTAAGAGTTTATCATGTTATATATGGTGTTTCTGTTTAAATCTGTTAGTTAATTTGTGCAATTAAGAGTCTGTTTGTCTACCATTATTGGTAGAAAAATGGAGTAAGAAATAGTATTTTTTGGATAATGTTTTATTGAAATTTAAAGTAACTTTATTAATTTGTATGTGAAATATTTTATGAGTGAATTTGGTAGACAAACAGGGGCTAAATAGAATCGTTAGAACACTGACATAATCTGCATGATGTAGTCAAAACTATTTAAAACTAGTTGTAGGATATTATGACTGCCTGCTTTCTACAATTTAGACTGATGAAGAATTAAAACGAATTTTAATTTCTAGGGTTTTAGAATTTACAGATATGTTAGAGAGAGAAGCTGGGATCAAACTGTAAAACTGTTATTTCTATGATTCAAAAGATGAAGTTTAAATAGTTAACAAAAGCATGCAGAAATTTGTCCACTCAAACTATTGAACCTGAAATCAAGAATTAAATATTTTAATCATCATCCAATTTATATCATAATCTCGGTTTACCCACTAAATTTCAAAGGGATTCACAGTGCTTACTAATTTTTTTTTTGTTTGCATTCCATCTATCATCCTAAAAAATCCGTTACCTTACTGGTTGAAGTGACTAACGAAAATTCCAGTCGTTAAAAATTACAACTTAGCCAAACCAGTGTTTCATTACTCATCCAACTTATACTTGATCACAGTTTACTCATCAAACTTAAAAGTCGTATCCCCCAATTGTACCATTTACTCGACGTTTTTCTAATCCGAATCTTCCATTTTTGCAGGCGTGATAAGTGTATTTTATATACTTATTCCGAGTCTAAAATAACGATATTTGGTAGTTCTTTTGACAAAATATATCCTCTAAATTGTTGTATTTTATATTATATAGGTAAAACGCAATGGTAGAATGAGGAATTGAAAGAAAGAAGCGAAAATTGGTAAAAAAAAAGGTGAAGTCCAAAGTTTGAGGACCAAATTGTAAATATTCAATAGTTGATTCAGACCACAGAAAGATACTTTGAAGATTGTTAGGAGACAATTGAATGGAATTAGAACTCAAAAAGGAATGGAATATGATCAAAATATTATCACAATCAATGTCCAATCGCACAAGTTATATTCAAGATTTTTAGCCAAATATTGATACCAATTTTTGGCAATGTAAACGTCTGAATTAATTAGAACTCAAAAAGGAATGGAAAAAGATCAAAATATTATCAAAATTAATTTTCAATCGCACAAGTTATATTTAAGATTTTTAGCCAAAGATTGAGAGCCATTTTTGGAATAGTAACCGTTCGAATTGGAAAAATCATATTTCTAGAAATGTTGTATCCCTTTGAGTTAGATTTCCAACACATTTTGAATCACCTCAATCGGATATGGGGAGAGTAATTTATTGGTAAAATATTGACTGTTGTGCAGAGATAAAAAACCGCGCGTGAAGACAACTTTTCTTATTCGATTGGAGCTCTTTTGGAAACCAATTTAGATGTGATTTTCAACCAATTTTCTACTCATATGAATATCTAACAACATAACACATATGAGAGACCTCTCATATACACATTATACTTCAATACTCATCAATTACTATCATCAAAGGAGGAGAATTCATAGTTTTTGTAAGAGAATTGAAGGGAATTTGCAAAAATTCAATCAAATGAAGATTCAAACTTTATTTTTGAGCAAGAAAAGAAGGAGCAAGTGGAGATTCATCAAAAAACAATGAAGAGATCCAAGATTTCAAGATTTATCTTCACCTTCTCAATTTATCAAAAATTTGGATATTGTCTTTCCACTTAAATATGATTCTTGTAATTTCGATATATTAGGCAAATTTTATACAATGTTAGACTAATTTTATAAATTTTAAGGATGAGATGAACCCTTGTTATGATACTTTTAGTTTTTAATTAATTATTTTGACTTATTTTTGTAACCTTAATCCATTTTCTTTTTGTCTGCATATACTATATAGTTTCATTTGTGAATTGTTAATCAACCTACTTCATTCGTCGCGCTATGTGATCTATCGAATTTTGATTTGATTTGTGGATGTTTATTATCGTTTTTATTGATCTTTTCAATTGCTTGATCACACCAAATGAATTGTTAGTGAATTTTATTGTTATCGAGAGATAATAGGGTTTAATTACAATATAATAAACATTGTAAGATTCGATAGAGGATAGAGATATACCTCTATACTTTATATGGTTTCAATAGATGTTTTAGCACTTATTGATGCATTTATCATGTTTGTTTTTTTCATTGAGAGATAAAAGTGTCACATGAGGAGAATAAATTTTAGTACTATCGAGATAGGCTTTCAATTAAATTAGGAACGCTGACCAACATGAATGGTTTCAAATTGTCATTTTAATTTTACTCTAAAAATAGAATAACGAGGGGAATTCGACATCTTAGCAATGCATCTCGCATATTTGAAAAACACATTTACTTACTTTTATTAGTTTAATTGAAAATTTAGATATTAGTACAGAAAAAATCACAAAATTTGTTTGCTATTCTGTTAAAGTTGCAATTAATTTTAACTTGATCAAATACATTGTCCTCGTGGGTTCAATACTCCACTCATCATTTTATTACTTAATCAAGATCCCATACACTTGCGGGTTTTCAAGATCAAGTTTTTGGCGTCGCTGTCGGGGACTATTGTTTTTGATAAGTTTAAGTTAATTTTAGCTTTAATCTGAATTTGATTGTTTTTTTAGCTTAGTTCATCATATTAGAAAAAAATTACAGTATTTCTTGCTTACTTTTTCAGGACATTGTGTGCAAAGTTCGAGAATTGGTGATCTTTCTCAATTTGACCCAGAAATCGAATGAACATTCAACCTTCGAAAAAGACAACAGTTGGAAACACACCAAAATTCGAAAGAGAGATATGGCAGAGGAAAATCCAAATCAAATAGTAATCGGGTCTAATTTGGAAAAAACACAACTGAATGTGGCTGCAACTAATGAAAATGTAAAGCTAATGGGGGAGTATATGGTTCCACCGGTTGTGAAAAGTCAATCTAGCATAGTATATTTGACGTTTGGTCAAGTAAACTTCCACCTGAGGACTGATATAATCAATATGTTCCAAAATGCACTAAGATTCTTTGGGAGAGCTATGGAGAATCCCAACGTTTATATATCAAGATTTCTGGATATGTGTGTAACTATTGAGTATCTAAGGGTGTTCAGTGAAGCAATCAGATTGAGCCTTTTCTCATACACATTGAGAGACTCAACCAGAGAGAAGTTAGAAACTTCTCCACCTCAGAGCATACTACATGGAACCAATTGAGTCAGAAATTCCTGAGCAAATATTTCCTGTCGAAAAGGATCGCAAAGTTGAGGGACGAGATTACCACATTCCAACAACAGGACTCAGAATGCTATTTAGAGTCTTGGAAATGATACAATGGTTTACTACGCCAATACCCACAACAAAGATTGCAGAAAGGGCTTCAGGTGCAGTATTTGTACATCGATCTGAATCCGATAAATAGGGCTAACGAGACTCTGTATGCGATGGTTCTATCACAAAAAGAACTGCAGATCAAGTCTATCAAATCATGGAGGATCGGGCATTCACCAGTGCACTTTGACCTATTGAAAGGATGATTGGAAAGAGAACTGATGGGGTATTCGAAGTTGATCATTTGACAACAATTTCAGTACAGTTGGCATCATTGGCACATGAGGTGGATTAGATGAACGCATCCCATATAATGGGATCGAAATGCAAGCATTGTGGAGAGAACCACGAGAGTATTGATTGTAATGTAGGGTCTTCTTTTGTTCAGACAGTGGAGAATGCGAACTATACTCAGAATTTTCAATGGCAACAACACAATTCAAATCCTTACACCTATTACCCAGACTAGAGAAATCATCCAAGTTTTTAGTGGAACAACAACTAGGGAGCTCAGACCATACCACAGCAACCTGCACCACCAGGTTTTCAACATAATGAGAAGAATTCTTCATTTGAAGATCTTGTGACTAAGTTGGCGGAAATATCTATTCAACATATGCAAAGAATGGACAAGAGCTTGCAAGTTCAAAGAACTACCATAAAAAAATTGAAAAATCGAATGGGACAGATAGCAAAGGCACTTTTAGAGAGACTATTAAGAGCATTGCCCAGTGACATTGAGATAAATTCCAAACTGTAGATAATTGCATGAAGGATGTAGAACAGATTGAGGCAATAACTACCGGTAGTAGAGTTCAACAGCCAGAAATTAATGTAAAGAGACTAGTTGCTACAAAAGTAAATGTACATACCACGATTGAGGAGCAATTGGAGGAATCTGATCAAAAAAAAGAAACAGAAACAGAAAGAGCATCAGATGATCCAAGGGTTAAGGAAACCGCTCCAACTAAAGAATTTGAGCCACTGCTACCTTTTCCACAAAGACTGCAAAAGAGAAAGCTATACGATAAATTCGAGAAGTTCCTGGATATGTTGAAAAAACTCCACATCAACATCATATTCATCGACGTAATCCAATAGATCCCGATGTATGTAAAGTTCCTAAATGACATGATATTTAAGAAAAGAAAGCTTCAAGACTAGAAAGAAGTGACAATGACCGAGCAGAGCAGTGCAAGGCTGCAAAATAAATTACCACCAAAACTCAAGGACCCAGAGAGTTTCACTTTACATATTTTACTAGGCAAAGAATTTCATTTTAAAGCTTTATGTGATGCAGGTTCAAGTGTAAATTTAATGCATTTGTCTATACTTTACCTATTTCAGTAGGCAAAGAATTTCATTTTAATGCTTTATGTGATACAGGCGCAAGTGTAAATTTAATGCATTTGTCTACTTTTCGAAAACTAGGAGTTGGGGAAGTCGAAGGATCGAATGTGACGCTACATCTGGCAGATAGGAGCATTAGATACCCATGGGGCAAAGTTTAGAATGTTCTCATCAAGGTTGGAAATTTGATATTCCCCGCGGACTTCCATTTTATGGACCTCAAAGACGACCAAGATATGCCAATAATCTTAGGCCAGCCATTTTTAGCAACAAGTTAAACTTTGATTGATATGGAGAAAGGTGAGTTGACTATGAGGGTGGAGGATGTACATGAGATCTTTAAATTACATAATCCACCCAAGTAACCATTAGTTCTGGAGGAAGCAAAATATATTACTGAAGAAGCTCAACAAAGGTCGAATGAGACAAAGTCTAAACGTCGAAAGGCCTTGTTTACGAAAAGAGAATGGAGAGCTCAAGGTTTGAAATTAAGTCGAACGTCGAACCACCATGATCAATCACTCCATACATCTAGCTAAAGATTATAAATTAAGTGCTTATTGTGAGGCAACCCAATTTTTTAATCTGTTTTATTTATTTTGCTTTCCGTTTTATATTGCATGTAGTGTTATTCTTGATTTATAGATTGCATTAGCTATATGCACGTTTAAATTCAGTTTAGGGGTCATCTTCATCATTGACACTTAGCCAAATTAAAGGAAAATATTAATTGTGTCAAAATCAATTTTTTTTATTCTTTTGATTGTTCACTTCCCCTCTTGATAGGTACCATGGATATTGACAATGGAAGGAGCTTAGTAAAGTACAAGTTGGAATAAATTGACAAATAGTTTTTCACACATTCAAAAGAAAAATTTGGGGAGTACCTTTTCATTTTATTCCACATCCCCTTATATTCTTACTTATACTTTATGACATTGAGGACAATGTCGGTTTTAAATTTGAGGGTGGGAAAAATTTTGAGTTTTTACTTTTCGTGTGTTTTTGAGTCTCTGTGTTTATTTTTCGTTATTGTGTGTGCGTGTGTTAGATAACCTAGCTTGCAATGATGATTATATTTGAGATTTAGTGTTGATTTATGAACTGTAGATATGTTATATGCTAGATTAATTGATGTTTAACCCTACAAAATTTGATATTATAGGCGCACTAGAATTAAGTATGACATTGTGATGAAATGAGTTGATTCGTAAGCTTGTTAGGTTGATTTAGTAGAACATGGCATATACCCAAACCATACTAAATCCTTTATTCTTAAGACCACATTTAGCATAGTTTGAGGGTGATTTTATGGTTGTAGGAAGATACGGATGTAAACTAGGATTCCATGTGTGAAATTTTATATGTGGATTGTCTTAGACTAATAGGATAAAATTGGGCAAAAATCTTAAGTTAGAGGTCGATTTGATTAGATATGTGTTTAATGAGGGACATTGCACTAATTAGGGTAGAAAAATATATAAAAGGCATCTCTTTGTAGCCTTTATTACTCGAGTTATTAAGCATGTTTGGGTATTTACAATCTGGTGCCTTAAAATCATCTGATATAACTCTATGGTTTTATATATAACTTTATGTTTTATATGGTTTTAATAGGTGTTCTAGCACATGTTGATGCATTTATTATATTTGCATCTTTCATTGAGAGATAGAAGAGTCACATGAGTGGAATAGATTTGATTGCTATCGAGAGAAACTTTCAATTAAATTAGGAATGACCAACATGAATGATTTCAAATTGTCATTTTAATTGTTACACTAAAAAAAGAATAACGAGGGGGATTCGACATCTTAACAATGCATCTCACATATATAAAAAACACATTTACTTACTTGCATTAGTTTAATTGATAATTTAGGTATTAGTATAGAAAAATTACAAAATTTGTTTGCTATTCGATTAAAATCGCAATTAATTTTAACTCGATCAAATATATACATGAGTTAAACACTCTATTCATTACTTTTTTAATTGACCACGATCTCGTGCACTTGCGAGTTTTCAAATGATCAAAGTGCATGTCCAACTATTTAAGGAATGAAATATCATCCAACTAATTAGTTAGAATAAGCATGATGATTTTTCTTGCTGCAGTTGACAATGGTAGATTGGAACTAGACTAGAGAATCATTTACTTTTGAGGTGCGGGGGATGAGGTAAGGAAAAGTACGGTTAATATGGTTGACATTATCATATATTTTTGTAGGCAAGTGTCCAACTATTTAAGGAATAAAATGTCATCCAAAGACCTTATTTCTAATTACGAAATGTAAATCCTTGAAAGTTGAACAAGAGGATATAACAAACTGAAACTGAAGAATGCTAATTTATAAAATCATTCTAATTCTTAATGAACATTTAGATAACCGATAAGTGGGTTTAATGAACATTTCAATCCCAATAAAACAATAGAAAATCTTTCATGATTAAAAGCTATGTCTAAAGTAAAGAAACAAGATCTAACAATGTAAAAGAAATAATTCGAATTTGAGAGTACTAATCTGTATTAAAAACAAATGATAGTTTTCTTTTTCTAGTCATTAGGTCTCAGTGGAGTACTAATTTCTGGTTTGTACGATCGAATTTACCTCACTACTCCAATTAAAAATCAGATCAAATTATCACAATAAAACAGAGTGACAAAGAGCGAAATTACCAAATGCCTACCGAAAAGAAAGAGTTAAAAAAATTGCTTTGAGTTGATAAACGAGAAATGCTTGAATAGTGTGAGACCGAATACTGAAAACCCGAGGCGAGGCACCATTGCCCACTTCTTTAAGTTCAAATTCAACCTAGAAATTTTCCATTTCCAAGCCCCATTACATATAAATACATACACACACGCCCCATTTCAAAGCCTATATGATCAAGGTACATATTCGCCTCCTCACCGTAAGCACTTGAGGTTTTGTTGAACATTTATCTTCAAAAATACAAAAGAGAAATCTGTAAAAATTAAGCAATAAGTTTCTACACCTGTGACCTGAATTTTATCTTAACACTATCCCTAGGACTCGGATGGGGACCGACGGAACAAAGGAGGAGTATGTTTTGGAACAGAGAAATTCGTACATGGAATTGATGAAAATCTCTTATAGGCTCTAATGAGTGACATAATAGATCATTAACATGATTATTAACCCTGTGGTTAGCTTTCGAATTAACATAGACCATAAAACACATGAGTTTAGGAGTTGAAGAAGCTGGACGGGTAGTTGTAAATAAATAAAGCAAATAAGAAATAATAAAGGCAAAATGTGGATCTTATGAAGTGTCCAAATTTTGATTCGACATTCTTGTACGCGTGTCACTCTCGCACATGAGTTCAATGACCCGAGGTGCTATTCTGGTCCATGATTTGCACCCGTGTGCATGCGCATGTAGAGAGCATGATTACACCTTTGTAAAATGTTATAAACTAATCATTGCCTTCTCACTTTTTCTATGTCGTCAAGCTGCAATTTTGATTTCCCTCCAACATTTAACCACTTCAAATTGGCACACTTTGATCTTCAATATTTCATTAACCCAACATTTTGGCTAAGTAAATATATGATTTTGATGTTCTCACAAGGATAAATGATTCTACTGTGACCTTCCAAATGAAAGAAATGGACCCCACTCAAAATTATACCATGATATAGTCATTTTCCAATAATTCCCCACATGAATGAAGATCAAGAAAGATACAAAAATGGAAAACATAAAAAGTTGGTGATAAAGTTCAATGTTCAAAGCCTACATAGGATAGGTACGTATTGTCCTTTTAACATCCCCTTTCGAAAGTATATTTACTTTACTAAATGAACAATAGACACGATATCTTTAAAATATTCTGCATTTTTTGTAAACGATAATATGCTTCGTATAGGATTCTTCTCGACACAATTCAGTTATCATTGTTATGTTCGTTAGTGGCCATAAACGTATGTCTAGTTCTGCGAGACTCTTTAAAAATTAAGCTCTATACAATTCCCTTAGAAGCAATCGCATTTGTCTCTCATATAGGTAATTTCTTAATTGCAAGTAACACGCATTACTGTACTCAAATTTCGACGCATAAGAATCATTAAAAGCATATTGCTTGTCCTTATCCTTGCGGGCATCACTATTACATCATATGAATTGACACGAAATAATCCCCTTCTGTAATCCAATTAAGTCTTTACAATTAAGTTGTTCCTTTGAACATAGATCCTGTGATCACCGGTCAACTGCACTTGGTTTCCATTGTATCAACTTGTATGTTTGGTGCTTTAGATAACTTTTCAACATAGTCGGACCTGAGGAGAGGTCTAAGAGGCCTCCACCTCAAGCCCAACTATTTAGGGGGGCCCAAAAATAAATTTTTGTTTCCTTTCTTTCTTTAAAAAAAAAAAAAGAAACCACTAACTACGTTCAAAATCTTCAATAATTGTCTTGCTAAATCAAAACCTAGACCTCCTCATAAATTCACAACTTCTCTAAAATCCGACCCTTTTATACTCGATGTTCACTCTTGCTCAAACAATGAGGCTTCTTCAACAATGATATCATAAATCAAGTAACAATATTGTATACATTTAAAGTTAAATTGCTTGAATTTTTTTGTTGATTTACCCATTCTGTTTTATTGATATTTATTTTATATATATGATTGAAGCGAAAATCAATTGATTGTTATTATATATATATAGATTTCTATTAGTTTTTAATGACCTTTACAGATGCCATAATTTTTAGATTAATCGATTTTTTTTTTTGGGAAATAAAGTATTTTCATGGATTTCTATTAGTTTATATATTGTGTGCGTGCTTTTTTTTTTTTTTT
>OU503054.1:6429738-6452025 GCA_912172775.2 Fraxinus pennsylvanica | reverse complement strand
ATATTTTTTTAGTGTATATGTTTTTTTGTTGTTTTATATTAGTCGAGCTGGATTGACTTGGTTGCTTCTGCAGAGATATGGATCTTGACTTGGACGAGGTATTGAGGTCCCTGCCCGAACCAGGGAGTGACAAGGGGTTTGCCCTTATCGATGGTAAAATTTTTTACATGTCTCATATTTCTTACACCTCTTGACTTGTTATTTCGTAAGCTTGATGGTCTTTATTCTATTTATGTAGGCATTGACTTCAATTTAGGGGAAACTATGGACTTCTGGTGGAGTACGGTTACGAGAGTGACGATGATCCGCTTCCCACCCCTTTGAAGAGGAAGAAAGCCTGCGATGGGGTAGTACAGTAGACTACGGCTAAGGGGGCTTCTCAACTTTCGGATGACCCTGTCGAAGTTGTCCCTCCACAAGTGGACTTATGGAGCAGCCCAGGTCATGTCTCGCCCGAGCGGGAGGGTTCTCCTCTCCCTGATTTCAGATTTCCTCCTTCTCGGGGCTATTCAGAGATGAGGGCAGTTAAGTCTTTGGTTATGCCTAGGCATGTCCAATCGATTGCTTGTCGGAGTGTCGATGACATCGAGAAGGCTCTGTCGGTTCACACTCAGAGGGTACACGCCTTTTTTTAATGCTCTAAATGTGTGATCTCATGTCCCTCTCAGGTGGTGGCTCTTCAGGTTCGGCTTATCCAGTCCTTTCGCCGTTTAATGTCGGAGTTGAAGGTCTTTGCAGAAGAGAAAGATAGTGAGGCTAACCGTTACAAGAAGAAACTCTCTTCCTCTAGGAAGTCGGTCGAGGATTTGGAGTCTCGTTCTACGGAGCAGGAATCTGAGATAAATAACTTGCGTTCTAATTTGGTGGGCTCCTGAGGAGGCGGTGGCGAAGTATAGGGCCTCTGCGGAGTATGCTAAGGATGTAGAGACCTTAGTGGATCGATACAAGTCGTCTACTGACTTTGCTAAAGCCCTGAACTCTTATGGGAGAAAGGTGATGGCAGTGTCTATCAAATTGACCAAGGAGTGGATATCTACTGAGCATCCTTCCATCGATCCTACAGGCTATGATAAGTTTTTGGTAAAGTGCCAGGACAGGGAAGGCGGAACCCCACATCCCAAGACATTTGGGCAAACATCACGAGGCGGGAGTAAGGAGACCTTTCGTTTGAGCTGACCTGATCTTTAGTTGTAGGTCTTTGAGCACTTTCCATTACTTTTTGTCTGTTAGTTTTGTACGTTCTTTTTGTCCGAGATGTGGACATACATTTTCGTTATTACGCGCACTCTTTTGTTCCGGGATATGGACAGACACTTTTGTTACATTTCAAGTATGAGTACTTGTTTATTGAACATCATTTTGGGTTTGCCTTTTTTTTAGTCTTAATTGCTATATATCGAGATATCTCGCATCGTCGAGGTCGGGGTCAGGTGATTTCTTGACCTTTTTGCTCACCGCTATACACTAGGCTATGTAGGACCATTGACGGCGAGGTCAGGTGGTTTTGAGCCTTAACCATTTTCGGTTTCGAAAACTCACCACCTTCCCTTAGCTATTTTGAGCTAGTCAATTTCTTGACTTTTTTACTCACCGCTATACATTGAGCTATGTAGGACCGTTGAGGGTAGGGTAAGGTGGTTTTAAGCCCTAACCATTTTCGGTTTTGGAAACTCACCACCAGCCCTTAGCGATTTTAAGCTAGTTAATTTCTTGACTTTTTTGCTCACCGCTATACGTCGAGCTATGTGGGACCATTGAGGGTAGGTTTGTAATCTTCACATCAATCAATAATGGACCGAGATCTTCTAGCAAAAATAAACATGCCAAGAGTTGGGGACTCAGTAAGCGCATCGGAACGTCCCAGCTAGGCTGGCCCTTCCTTAGCACCCTCATCATCTGTCGCCGCTTTGGCTTTTAATTAAACAATTCTTAATCAGGCGTGCCTGTAGCAGGCATTACATCATGAGAATCCTAGCTACTATATTTACAATAGATCATTACATCAGTAGCGAAAATTAAAAAGAAAAATCCCTAACAGTCTACTGATAATACTTCTTGAGATGCTCGGCGTTCCACGGCCTACCTAGTGGTTTTACCTTCAAATCCTTTAGGCTGTAAGCTCTCTTTCCTAAGCTTCGAATTACCTCGTACGGTCCTTACCAATTTGGCCCGAGCTTCGACGGTGGGTAACCTGCAGCTGCTGCTTCCCTTAGTACGAGATCTCCCAACTGAAAAGCTCTTGGTTTCACCCTGTGATTGAAATACTCAGCAGCCATCCGCTTATAAACTATCATCCTCATGGCTGCTTTTTCTCTCACCCCATCTAGTTGATCGAGTTCCGCGCTGGTGGTCGAGACATCAAGCTATTTAACTTTCATTCTGCCAATCTCGTTGAGAACTTCTACAGGGACAATAGCCTTCATCCCGAAGGATAACTTGAAAGTGGTTTCTTGTAGGGTCGTGTGATACGCCCACAGAACATTAGGTAACTCGTCTGCCCAAAGCCCTTTTTCCTTCTCCAATCTTGTCTTGAGATCCCATAAGATCGTTCGATTTGTTACCTCTGCCTGTCCATTCGCTTGAGGGTGTGCTATGGATGTCAGCCTGTGGTCTATGTGATAACTTGAGGAAAAAGCTTTGAAGCCATGGTTGTCAAATTATGTACCATTGTTAGTGATGAGGACTCTTGGTATGCCAAATCTATATATTATGTTCTTCCACATAAAGCTTTGTACTTTTGCTGTCATAATGGTAGGCAAGGGTTCCGCTTCAACCCATTTTGTAAAATAGTCAATTGCTACTAGCAAGAACTTTCTCTGCCCCTTGGCTATACGTAAAGGCACTAAAATATCCATCCCTCATTGGAAGAAAGAGCTTACTCCAAAAATGTCTAGCTGTTGCTCGGCGGGTACATGGATCAAATTTCCATGACTTTGACATGCGTTGCACTTCTTCACAAATTCTTTTGCATCCTCCTTCATTGTGGGCTATTAGTATCCTTGTAGCAGAGCTTTGAAGGCAAGGGTGGTTGCTCCTTGGTGATTACCAAAAATCCCCGAGTGTATCTCGAGCAAGACTTCGTGAGCCTCAGTTGGGCGCAAGCATTTTAAGCATGGCATGGTAAATCCTCGTTTGTATAACTGTTCATCAATTATTGAGAATAAGGCTGCCTGAATTTTCAGCCTTCTAGACTCGGATGCATCATCTGGCAACTTGTTATCCATCAGGCAAGCCACCAGTAGGTCTAACCAACTTTCTTCATGTCCCATGCTTGCTATGTCGACTATGAACAAAATTCTTGGCTGTCGCAGGACTTGTACATTTGTACCACTAGGCAAGTTTTTGGAATTTGCTGATGCTAGCTTGGATAGAGCGTCTGCCCGTCATTATCTTTACGAGGAACCTTGGTTATCTCGAAACTAGTAAACCCCCATTCCAGGTCCCTTATTTTCATCAGATTAGATGCCATCCTTCCGTCTCTTGCTTCGAATTCACCTGTCACCTGCCCTACAATCAATTGAGAGTCAGTGCAAATTTCGACTGATGTTATCCCAAGTCTGGCATCTAAACTCAATCTCATGATAACTGCCCCATATTCAGCATCATTATTTGTTGCTGGAAATTCAAAGTGCAATGAATGCTCCAATTCTTTATATTCTGGCCATATCATAAGGATGCTTGCTCCAAACCCCTTGCCGTGTGAGGATCTATCCACGAAGATCTTCCAAACCGCCTTAGTTTGCTCAGGTTGGTCAGGAGGAGTTGTAAACTCTGCAATAAAATCTGCCAATGCTTGCGCCTTGATGGCCGTTCTTGACCTAAACTCAATGTCAAATTCACTCAACTCGTTCGCCCACTTCAACATCCTACCCGACGTCTCGAGTCGATGTAAAATTTGCTTGACAGGCTGATCCGTCATGACCTGTACAGTGTAAGACTGAAAGTATGGCCTTAACTTTCTGACTGCTACAATTAAGGCGAATACCAACTGCTTTGCGAGGCTGTAGCGAGTTTCTACACCCCTGAACACCCGACTAACGAAATAAACATGCTTCTGCACATTCGGGAATTTTTTCACCAGCATTGCACTGACTGCATGTTTTGAAATGCTAAGTATAAACTCAATACATCCCCTGCACATGGTCTAGTCAAGATCGGTAGCTGCTGTAATAACTGTTTTAAGGATTCAAGCGACTCCTTATACTCTTTGGTCCATTCAAAGTTGGTAGAGCCCCCAATCGCCTTGAAGAAGTGGTAACACTTATCTGCTGCTCGACTCATGAAACGATTCAACACCGCTACCCAGCCCATTAACCTTTGGACATCCTTCCGATTTTCAAGGCTCTTTCTCTAGAATGGCTCGAATTTTTTCCGAATTTGGTTCGATGCCTCTCTGTGTTATCACAAAACCCAGAAACTTACCTCCTGCTGTTCCAAAAACACACTTCTTCGGATTAAATTTTAATTTATTTTGTCTGGCAATGTCAAACACTTTCTGTAGGTCGCTAACATGGTTGTTCTCCTTCATACTCTTGATGACCATGTCATCTACATACGCTTCAATGACGCTCCCAAGCAGTTTGCCGAAGACCTTATTCACCATTCTTTCGTAAGTAGCTCCAGGATTTTTCAAACCAAATGGTATGGCTGTATAACAGTACGTCCCAGCATCGATTATGAAAGAGGTCTTCTCCTGGTCTGACTCTACCATAGAGATCTGATGGTAACCAGAAAATGCATCTTGAAAGCTTAGTCGTTCATGACCTGATGTGGCATCCACCAAGTGATCTATTCTGGGTAGAGGGTACGAGTCTTTTGGACATACCTTATTTAGTCTGATATAATCTATACACATGCGCCATTTTCCATTCGACTTCTTCACCAGGACAACATTCGCTGACCATTCGGGGTATTGTACCTCTCTAATAAACCCTGCCTGTAGTAGCTTTTCGACCTCGTCTTTCGCCGCAGCTTGCCACTCTGGGATAAGGTTTTTTTTCTTCTGTTTGATTGGCTCAGCGCCCGGCAGAATGCCAAGGCGATGTTGTGCAACCGAGGGATCAATCCCTTGGATATCGCTCAGGTACCATGCAAAAAAGTCTAAATTGTTAGACAGACATTTTACCAATTCTTCTTTTTCTCTAGGCCCCAGGTTTGCCTCTATGCTGAATTCACGCCTTCCAGCCACTAAATTTTTTTTCGTAGTATTGAGGGGCTCAATCCAAGCCCTTGGAGGCTCAAGATCCAGCATCATTATTGGTGGTGATTCTTTCATCCACATACTGTCAACATAACACTTCCTCGAAGACTGTTGGTCGCCCCTCATGCTCCCCACACCTCGACTGGTCGGGAATTTCATCACTTGGTGGTAGGTGGAGGGAATTGCCCGAGCAGTATTTAACAAGGGTCTACCGTAGATTGCATTATACGCCATGGGGGTTTTGACAACCAAGAAATTTGTCAAGATCACCACCATTGCAGGATAGGTACCCAACCTCATCGGTAATTCCACTGCTCCCTCTGGTATCACGGTAGCTCCTTCAAATCCAGGAGAGGGGTGAACACTGCTTTCAACTTTTCTAAAGGAATTTTCAACCCCATAAAAGCTTTCCAGGTGAGAACATTCGCAGCACTTCCACCATCCACCAACACCCTTTTGACATCGTAGTCTGCTATGTCGCCGACTATCACCAAGGCATCATCATGGGGGGCCACCACTCCTACTAAATCTTCATCATCAGAAGTGATACTTTGATTAAACCTAGCCTTTTTCTGAATAGAGCAGACCCCGACTGTGCGTGCGTAGCTCTTTCTAGTCGAATTCGAGTCTCCCCCTAATGTGATCCCCCAATAATCACATTTATGACCCCGGCCATGGGCGGTAGTCGGTCATCAACTTTCTGCTTTTCTCGATCATTTCTGGTATACCCCCGCTTCAATAGGTATTCAATTTCCTCTGCACTCTTCCGTATCATGCCCATGATCCTTATGGAAATGACAATAGTTGCTCTTATCCCTTTTCCTGGCGGATGCTGCCATCGGTCTCGGCCAGTAAAGCTCTTTCATATCCTTGATCTCCATCAATATCTTGGCCCGGGGTATATTTAGGGGGGGTGAAGGCCTTGTCCTCATCTCGTCTTTTTCTGATGGATCGATCCGGAACATATCCTTTGCCCGTGCACTCATTCCTTGATTTGCCTTTATCAATAAATGTTCGCTCGTCACCTGACTTTCGCTTGTGGCCTGCTGTCTCCCATCCTTCTTTCAAATTTTCGTAACCCTCTGGCTTCCTCTGCATCAACATACTTGCCACCCTTCTTCAACAGGTCATGCATTGACTTCAGAGGGTTTTTGGAGAGTAACATTTTGAAGGCCCGGTTCCGCGTCCCGTTCATTAATGCTGTCACTACTACAGACATTTGAAGATCCCTTATACCAAGGGTTGCCCGGCTGAACCTAGCCAAGTACTCCTACAAAGATTCATCCTTCTCCTGTACCACCTGCATCAATCCATGGGCTGCCTTTTGTTTTTTCTTGCTGCTCTTGAAGTATGCAACGAAGCTCCTGGAGAGCTCATCAAAAGTCTTTATAGACCTGGGTGCCAGTGTGGCTACCCAGTCTCTTGCTTCCTTCCTAAGTGTGGGGGGGAACGACCTACACATCACTGCGTCTGGCACTGCATAGAGCCTCATTAAATTGGAAGCCCCCATGTCTCCTATTGTTGGCTGAGTAGCAGGTGGGGTAACCGTCTACGCCACCTGGGGTGGTTGCTCGCGTACGGCTTCCGACGAACTCTGCGGTGGGGCTACGATTTTCTGTATTTGGTTCTGCAAGATGGTCATCATGGTCGCTAATTGTGTCTCCAAAGCATTAAATTGGCCTTGCGTTACATACTGTGGTGGTGGCGGATCATGACCCCTCGCAACAGAGTCCAACTCCGCATCCACCATGTTCCCGACTATGCGTGTTTCACTTTGTGTTTGTCTTCTTGACATAGCTTTTTTGTTTAGTGGTATTCCCACAGACGGCGTCAATGAAATGGTTACGAGTTCACCTTGTCTGGTACGGTGCTCCAGCTATTCCAATCAACGGTTTCTACCTGCAAAATGAGGTCGGGGGTTTTTGCCCTGTTGTACATCCGGTGTGAGAATCAATATTCGGTTTAAGGAGTATGAGAATAGTATAATTGGAATTCAGATAGTTCGAGTTTCAAGAGTCCATACCTTTTCCCACATTGGGGTATTTATAGGCACCGGATGGCACGCCCATGTTCCACGATTTGTTGTGCCACGTGTCCCACGTGTATTTTCCCACTCCCCCACGTTCTATAGCATCAACCCCCACTCGTCTAGCGGTTGGTTATTCCCGCGTTGTGGTTTTCGTCTATCTCAGGGCCATTTATTTGGCTAAGTATAGTGGGAGTTGACAGCTTAGTATTGGTAGATGGCCCATGTGAGTGTAGAGCACCTCAGGGGGGTCGACGACCTTGTGATGGTAGACAGCCTATGTGAGAGTAGAACCCCTCAGGGGGGTCGACGTTCTGGGAGGGTGCACGTTAAGTAGCTGACTATTGCGGAGAATCATTAACACTGTCCTATATCAATGTTGATTGTGCTATTTTCTACTTTATTACCAAAACAGGCAATACAGTTTCCTACGCTTAGTGCTTTGTCGATTAATTGGTCTTATTGTATTCTCTTTTTTATTGCGTATGCAGTTGCATATTTAATGTATTTCAATTAACTTTATTAATCTCTTTTTAAATATTAAATTATGCCGGCTTGTTAATTATTTATCAACCGTATTTTTTAAAAAAAATCCATTTTATAATTTTTTAAATTTAATAGCAATAGTTATAATTGTTTTTTCTTTTTTAACTAAAATGATCTCCTCTAGATTAAAAGTATAAAAAAGTATATCTAATAAATAATAAGAAAGAAAGAAATTTAATTTAAGCCCTTGTTTGGTACACATTATTTCAAAATATATTTTTTTCAAAACTCATTTTTAACCACACATTATTCAATAAAATAATATTTTTCATTACATAAATAACTTTTCTTACTTTTTAACCACATATTTCTCATCATATCACTATTTAAAAATTAAAATACATTCTTTCCTCAATAATATTCATCAAACACACAATCCAAAAAGTCAAAGAAAGCATGTTTTGTTTTCTTGTAGTGATCCAGTTCTCGTTGCACATATAGAGCCCAGTAACCCAGATTCTACAAACTAGACACAACCATGGAGAAATTTAAATAATTTCCTTCTGAAATTCATTTGATAGTCACTCTAATGGTGTGTTTGGCTATGTCAAAAAATGTCACTACATATCAAGCTTATCTTTTGACCTTGACAGCACACATCAGTTTAAAGCCTACAGGAACTCTGTCAAAGAACTGGTCTTCTTCTACCTTAGTTTGTGATTGGATTGGAGTTACTTGTAGTTCTCACAACCAGAGAGTGACTGCATTGGACATTTCTGGTATGAATCTTACTGGAAACATACAGCCTGAATTGGGAAATCTCTCTTTTCTTGTCTCTCTCAATGTAAGTCGCAATAATTTTATAATAGATTGCCTGAAAACTCAGCTCAGTTGCGTCGACTAAGAACAGTTGATATTAGTTTCAACAATTTCAGTGGACAAGTTCCGTCTTGGTTTGGTTTCTTGCCCGAACTTATAGTTATGAATGTTAGAAATTGTTGGGAAATTGGGAAATTTACGCCAATTTCCTTTCTTCCTATTACCCGCAGGATCTTTTGTTTTTCAGAAAAATATTAGCAAGTAAAGAAAAATAAATAATATAATGCACAATTGGACCGTCAAATGTTTTTCACTATATGAAAAATTATTACAATCATATAGAATTCACTCACCAACCCAATCCCAAAGTATTACAAAGAATAAAAATACTTCAATAGCCTTAAACCTTTTTCTTTTCTCCAAACTATAATATTTTTCTCTCAAGGATGGGATGACTAAAAGAAGAGAGGAGACATCTATTTATAGAGGCCAAAGGAGGTGGAAGAAAGGAGGTGGAAGTAGAGACTTCAATTCCAAATTCTCTTCCTTCCTTGACTTCTCAAATCTTAACCAAGAAGAAAGCATGCCAATTATCCTTTAAGCCACCAACATTGACTAAATGAGGCAAATATCTAACAGAAATAACATAACTTTTGTGTTTGTCCTTGGTATTTTTATACATCAATTTAAAGAAAGTTGTCGTCTTAAAGTTTGAGCTCTTCATAATTTTGTAGGTATAATCCGACAAAGAGATCAGAAACCTTTACAACTTGGAGTATCTTTATTTTGGTGTCAATAGCTTAAGCAGTTCTATTCCACCAAGAATTTTCCAGAAAATCAGCTTTCGGGCAATCTTGATAGGTTGATTTTGGGTTATGAGCTTCCTAATCTTGAAGAACTCTATTTGAACCAAAATAATTTCTATGGAAGAATATCAAATTCTATTACAAATTCTTCTGAACTCACTATAATAAACCTTTCTTTCAACAATTTTACTGGACCAATTCCCAACTTCTTTGGAGATTTAAGATTCCTTGAAGTTGCATACTTGGGTGGCAACAATTTTATTAGTGAATCTCCAGAATTGAGCTTCATCACTTCATTCACGAACTGTAGATTTTTAATAAAGTTGGGTTTTAAAGATAATCCCTTAAGTGGCATTCTTCCAGTTTCAGTTGGAAATCTTTCCACTTCTCTTCAATATCTTTATGGTTATAATTGTCATCTTAGAGGTAGCATTCCAAATGAAAATGGAAATCTCAGCAGGTTAATAGTGTTAAGTCTGTATGGCAATCAGTTAACAGGATCAATGCCAGCAAGCTTGGTGGATTTGCAAAAGCTTCAAGGATTAGCTCTTTCCCGCAACAAAATAAGTGGATCTATCCCAGATACTCTTTGTGAACTTTACAATTTAAATGGATTGTTGTTGTCTCATAATCTAATAACATGTACCATTTCAGACTGCATGGGGGATATTACTACACTAAGGTCTCTATATATAGATTCCAACAGATTGACCTCCATCATACCTCCGAGCCTGTGGGTCTGGAAAGATCTTCTGGAGTTGAATCTATCTTCAAATTTTTTGAGTGGCAGTCTCCCGCAAGAAATTGGGAATCTGAAGGTTGCAACTCTTATTGATCTATCAGTTAATCAGTTCTTAGGTAGCATTCCAACCACAATTGGAGATTTACAGAGCTTAGTCAATCTTTCCTTAGCACATAACACACTGTAAGGGTTTTTCCCGAGTCAATGGGTAAGTTGCTGAACTTGGACTCACTCGATCTAAATCACAACAATCTTTCTGGTAAAATTTCCAAGTCCTTGGAGACACTTAATTATCTCATATACTTTGATGTTTCATTCAATGATTTAAGTGGTGAAGTTCCCTCTTGTGGTCCTTTCAAAAACTTTCCAAGTCGATTCTTCATGTCTAATAAAGGACTATGTGGTTATCCTATATATGGTCTCCCACCATGTCATACTATTGGAAATGGTAAACAAAGGAGACGTAAAGTGATGCTAGGAGTTGTATTTGCTTTGCGGGTACTATAGCACTAATTATAGTTGCCATGGCCTTCGCATGTGCAGTTAAAAGGTACAGAAGGAAAAATTTGGGGGAAAGTATAACAAACTTTGCACCTCGCACAACTCTATTAAGGGGTCTCATATTATGAGCTTATAAAAGCAACTGAAGGGTATAGTGAAAGCCATTTACTTGGATCAGGGAGTTTTGGCTTTGTCTATCGAGGGACTCTTAATAATGGAAGGGATATGGCAGTGAAGGTGTTCAATTTGCAACACCAAAATTCATTCAAGAGTTTTTATATAGAATGTGATGTCTTGAATTTGTGCAATAGTACTTGCTCCAATCTAGATTTCAAGGCTTTGGTACTCGAGTACATATCTAATGGAAGCCTCGAGAAGTGGTTATATTCAGACAGCTATGTCTTGGATGGCTAGCAGAGAATTAACATAATGATAGACATAACATGTGCGTTGGAATATCTGAACTATGGTTACTCAACACAGATGGTTCATTGTGATTTAAAGACATGTAATGTACTGTTGGATTGCACTAGGTAAAGCTTCTATCTTTTCTCTTGAACTTTTAGGTACGTTTGTTATAAAAAGAATAAAAAATAAAAAATAAGAGTTAAGTTTAGTCCAACATGTTTATTTTTTCTTGGCTAAATAGGTCCTTGTATTAAGATAGTTAGTGTGGGAACATGGGTTGAAGGTGGACTATACTTAAAACATAGTAAATGGCATGAGGAAATGGCCCATGAAGGATTCAATATCTGCTTATTTCTATAATTTTCGTCCTCAATTGTCATCTGGTTAGCAGCATTAATATTTACATACAGAAAATTATTTTGTAAAATATATTATATTTCTTATACAATATAGCTTCGAACACGACACAACTCATAGATTTCATAATATTTGTGTAGAGTATGGATTGGAAGGATTGGTGTCAATAAGATCAGATGTTTATAGCTTTGGTATCATGTTAATGGAAATATTTACCAGTATGAAACCAAGCAGCGAAAAGTTTTCTGGAGAATTAAGCCTGAGGAGCTGGATAAATGCTTATATGCCCAATGCTATTACTCAAATTATAGATTCGAACTTGTTGGCTCCAAAAGAAGATTATTACATAGAAATTTGAAACGTTTATCATCAATAATGGAACTAGCTTTAAATTGCTCCATGGAAAGTGCAAATGAGAGGGTGAATATGAAAGAAGTTGTCGTAGCATTGAAGAAGATAAGATATGTGATCCTGGCATATTACCTGGAGACAAGAGGGCAACCTTAATATTCCAGAGTTTTAGATTAAGAGCATAACACAATGTGTTCTCTGTGCATATGATAATTATGGGATTCTATTAGTTTGCTATGTTCTTTAGTCTAACATATATCGTGTCTGTCACGATAGAAAGCATACAATAAAAGGCGCGTTAAAAAGTTCTTAGTTTATAGGTTGAAACCTCAAAACTTTTGTACTCGAACCAATTGTCATTTTCAATCTAGTTCTGAAATTTAATGTACTCTTATAATCAAGAACTCAATTACGTTGAAAAGGGCCAATTTTTACAAGGTTTGTTCATGATGGCTTTCAAGTCCTAACTATTGCGCATTTTCTGTCATAATCAGATGCGGGAAGGGCTCATGGGGAAAAAACAAGAAAAGGTCTCAACGGCATTACCAGAATTTCGAATCCGAAAACGACACCGTTTAGTTTTTCCCATTTAATTGTTTTAGCACATCACGTTTTATGAATTCCAAAACACATTTTCTGTACTACTTAAACCATAGGAGAGAATGGGGGAGTTTGTTGAATATCAGAACTCATTTTTCTTATGTGTCTTTCTCTAAAATCCTCACTCCCTTCTGATTCTATTCATCTGTATTTCATTTAACAAATTTCAGTGGAATAGCATTACAGTTTGGGTAATGAATTACAGCTGAATTCTGTGAATTGTGAATTGAATTTCGTTGTAACCTGTTGGAATTATTTGGTTTTGATTTAATCAATCATTAGAAGTGGTATCAGAGTAGCTACAGATCTGGGTATGGATACTCAAGCTAAAGTGGTAGAGGAACATCTAAAAAAGTTGGACAGGGAAGTTGAGGGTTTGGGTAAACTGTACATGAAGTGGGTAAAAAAGTGGAGACCTCAGACCAAACATTAATGGCCTTTTGTAACAAGCTTGACCGTGTGGAGATGATGATAAAGGAGCTGAATGCTAACCATGAATCATTGGTAGCAATGATGGCCCAAATGATGGGGTAAAAAGGAGAATCTAAAGACAAGCAGAGAGTGAGTTCACCAGTTCAGATTTACAATGGTAAGGGACTACTCACACCATGCTTGGGATCCGCGTCGAGTAGTAATACCAATGGTGATGAGGTGAGAGGATGAGGAAAACTACTTAAGATTGATTTTCCTTATTTTAGTGGAGAGGGGCTTAGAGAATGTTTGAGGAACGCTCGAAAATACTTTCAGATTCATCAAATTCCTGATGAAGTGAGAATCAATGTTGCTGAGATGTATTTAAAAGGAAAAACAGATGCATGGTTCCATGGCTTCATCAATAGCAACCCCAATGTTGATTGGGATTTATTCTCTAAGGAAGTGTGCTTATTTGCAGAGGTTACAGGGGAAGAAGCTATAGAAACCTTCAGTTAGATCGGGCAAAGAGGGACAGTGGCTGAATATCAGGAACTCTCTAAGGATCTAATCCCAGGTGATGTTGTCCCTTTCCCACATTCCTGAATCTTATTATATCTCCATTGTTAATAGTGGATTGAAAGAGGAAATCAGATCTACAGTGAAAATTATCAAGCCAACATCTATCTCCCAAGCCCTTGAAATAGCCCTCTTACACGAAAACACTATGCTACCTTTAAACAAAAACACAAAAAACCCAGCCAAACTCAGTTATTCCTCTAAATGGCCTAACCTACTACAAAAAACCACCGAAATCAACCCAAAAATTCCTTCCACCAATGGTATTAAACAACCTCAAAGAACCTAAACCAACCCCTTGAGATTTAAAACAATCACCCCCACGGATATACAAACCAAGAGGAGCCTAGGATTATGTTTCAGATGTGATGAGAAATATACCCCTGGACATGTATGTAAAAATAGAATGTTAAACTTCATGTTGGTGGATGAGGAAGTAGAAAGGAAAACTGAAGAAGACGAGAAAACTACTAAGCAAAGTGAAGGGCAAGGGAATGAAGAAATTATAGAAATCTCCATTAATGCCCTATCAGACAGTCTGAAACCGAAAACCATCAGAATCCTAAGCCAGGTAAGGAGAAGGGAGGTGTCAATCCTCATTGACAGTGGCAACACCCATAACTTTATTGATGAGAAGTAAGTAAGGGAGTTGAAGTGTAAAACAGAACCAACTCAATCTGTAACAGTTACTGTAGCCAATGGAGACAAGTTACATAGCACTGCCATTTGTAATCTCCTTACTTAAGTCATGCAAGGAATGGAATGTCAATTTTAGCTGATGGTGTTGAGGTTAAGGGAAAGTGATATGGTGTTGGGGGTAGACTGGAATAGCTAATTCAGTCCAGTGGTGTTTGATTTCCAACGAAGTAGTATCAAATTCTCTTACCAAGGGATGGTGGTGGAGTTGAAGAGTGTAATCATGAATGAAGAACTTCTGATGATGGAAGAAAGATAGATGAATCAGTGGATTCGCAGGCAACCTTTTGGAATTATAGCTCAACTTTAAGCAATCAAGGAAGGAGAAAACACCTAAATCCCTATAGTGGTGCAGATTATCCTTGAGCAGTATTTGGACGTGTTTGTAGAACCAAAAGGAATGCCCCTTCCCAACTTTAATGATCACAAAATTCCTTTGGAGGAAGGAGCACAGATTTTTAAAATAAGGCCATATAGGTGTTCTTATGTATAGAAGGCTGAACTAGAAAGGATGGTGAAAAAGATATTGGAGGTAGGGATTATCCAACAAAGCAACAGTCATTTGCCTCACCTGTACTATAGGTTAAGAAGAAAGATGGCATTTGGAGATTCTGTGTGGATTACAGGCAATTGAACAGCTTAACTATCAAGGACAAATATCCCATACTATTAATTGTGAACTAATTGACGAACTTCATGGCTCTAATTGGTTTTCCAAAATAGATTTGAGGGCTGGATATCATCAAATTAGAATGGTCGAGACTGATATCCACAAAATAGCATTCAAAATGCACCAGGGACTATATGAATTTAAGGTAAGGCCCAATGCCCCAGCAACATTTCAAAGCTTGATGAATGAGATTTTCAAAGCTTATTTAAGGAAATTTGTTCTGATTTTCTTCGATGATATTTTAGTATACAGTTCCAATTTAAATTCCCATTGCAAACACATGTCCATTATGCTATAAGTATTGAGGAAAAAAATTTGTATGCCAAGGAATCTAAATGTTCTTTTGGATATCTAGGACATATTATATCAGCTGTAGGGGTATCAACTGATCTACAAAAGGTGAGTGCTATGCAACAATGGCCTAGGCCCAACACTGTAAAACAGTTGAGAGGTTTCTTTGGTCTAGCAGACTACTATATAAAATTTGTCAAAGGGTATGGGGTTCTGGCTAAGCCTCTAACAGATCTCCTTAAAAGGGACAGCTTTAGTTGGAATGATGATGATGAGATAGCCTTTCAAGCATTGACAATAGCCATGTACAATACCCCAGTTCTTGTATTACCAGACTTTAACCAACCATTCATTGTTGAAACAGATGCTTGTGCTGGAGGAATGGGAGTAGTATTGATGCAAGGAAAGATACCTATTGCCTATATGAGTAAGGGCATAAGCAATGAGAAGTTAGGGATATTCATCTATGAAAAAGAGTTGCTAGCACTGGTCACAGCAGTAAGGAAATGGAGGCATTATCTGGAAGGGCACCACTTCATACTTAAGATAGATCATCAGTTATTAAAATACCTCATTGAGCAGAGAATCATCACCCCTTTCCAACAAAAATGGCTGACAAAACTCCTTGGGATCAGCTATGAAATCCCATATAAAAAAGGACTGAGAATATTGTGGTAGATGCTTTATCAAGAAGGGAAGAAGCAGAAGTAGATGTTACCTCTATATCCCAATTATTCCTATTTGGATGCAAAAAGTGATGGATAGTTACCAGGGAGATGAAATGGCTAATTGAAGAACAACTAATCAAGCCTAAAGAGGTTTCTAACTATTCTTATAAAAATGGACTACTCCAGTACAAAGGAAAGTTGTATGTGGGGTCAGGTGGACATATTAGAGCCAAGCTGATACAAAATATTAATTCTTCACAAAATGGTGGCCATTCAGGCATACAAGCCAGTGTCTATAGAGCCAAGCAACATTTCTTTAGGCCTGGAATGATCAAGGCTATCAAAAGACGTATGTTGCAGTGTGATGTTTGCCAAAGATGTAAAAGGGAATATGTTCCCTACCCTGGTTTATTGCAACTTATCCCTGAGCCACATTATTCTTAGAGTCATATCTCCATGGATTTTATTGAAGGACTATCTTCTTCCAAGGGTAAGATAATAATCCTGGTTGCAGTAGACATGTTCACAAAGTTTGGGCATTTCGTTGCCTTAGCCCACTCCTTCTTAGCTTCTACTATAGCCAAACTATTCCCGGATAACATTTAAGTTACATGGGATGCCTCAAAGTATGGTATTAGATAGAGACAATATATTCACCAGTAGGTTTTGGCAAGGGCTGTTCAAATTATTGGGGACCGAACTGCATCTAAGTTCTGCATATCATCCCCAAACGGATGGTCAGATAGAAAGACTCAATCAGAGTTTAGGGATGTACTTGCATTGCATGACCTTTCATCAACCTAAACAGTGGAATAACTGTTTATAATTGGCAGAGTGGTGGGTGGTATAACACTACTTATCACATAGCCATCAAGATGTGCCCTTTTGAAACCTTGTATGGTATCAAGCCAACACAGCTAGCCTTAGAGCCTTATCAGCTTACTAACATTGCAGCAGTAGATGAATTGGTGCAAGAAAGGCATCATATGGACCAATTACTCAAAGAACAATTGGTTGAAGCCAGGGCAAGGATGGAATTTTATGCCGATTAGCACAGAACTGAAAGAGAATTCCAAATGGGAGACTGGGTGTATTTAAAACTCAACTATATAAACAACACTCCATAGCTACACGGGTCAACTCCAAATTGTCTACCAAATATATGAGTCTTATCGAATTATCAGAAAGATAGGACAGGTGGCTTATGAATTAGAACTTCATAATGGTTCTAAAATCCACCATATTTTCCACGTTTCACTGCTTAAGAAGAAGATAGGAGACGAAGAAGTACTTATTTTTCTTATTCCAGATGTTGATGAATCAAAACAACAACATAACATACCTGAGGCAGTTTTACATACCCGTATCATTAAACGGAATAACCAGGCTATCACTCAATGGTTAGTACAATGGGTGAATGCTTCCAGGGAGGATGGGATGTGGGAAGATGATGCAACGATTCAGATACAATTTCCTGATTTCCAACCTTGGGGATAAGGTAGATTTGAGGGGAAGGATTGTCATAATCAGAAGTGGGAAGAGAGCTCATAGGAAAAGAAGAAGAAAAATTCTCAATAGCATTACCATAATTTCGAATTCGGAAACAACACCGTTTAGTTTTTCCCATTTAATTGTTTTAGCACTTCACGTTTTACGAATTCTAAAACACATTTTCTGTACTATTTAAACCATATAAGCAAATGGGAGAGTTTGCTGAATGTCAGAACTCATTTTTCTTCTTTGTCTCTCTCTAAAATCCTCCCTCCCTTCTTATTCTGGTCATAAACATTTCATTTAACAAATTTAAATGGAATATCATTATAGTTTGGGTATTGAATTACAGCTGAATTCTGTGAATTGTGAATTGAATTTTGCTGCAACCTGTTGGAATTATTTGGTTTTGATTGAAGAATTGATCAATCATTATTTTCCTGGACAATTTTCCATTATATGTTCAGCTTTAGATCACCATTTTCATAAAAGAGTGGTTACTAAAAGTTTTGAATAGATTCCACAAGAATGATCCAAGAATCAGTTTCTAACACCATCAATAACACAAACCATGTCACAAATAATTGAGTTGTACTATGTGCTACATGTTCACAACAATGGACGTACTCTGCTAGTAGATCTAGGAATCTTCACATCAATTTCAATCCTTTTGAAGTTCTTCCATACTTGAGCATTCTTGATGTCTTGAATGCTTTTTCGATGTTTCTGTTATAATTTCTAGTATTTCGATGTCTTTTTTGCTGAATTATTGAATAAAAATGGAATGGAAATACAAGCTTGGTAGGTTTTCGAGGTGGCCGCTTTCCCCACGTTTCTCTCTAGCAAGCTGTATGAATCAGTGCACTTTCTCCCCTTTTATAATTTATATTCTGGTTGAAATTGCATTCCAGAAGTTTCCCAAATTAAATTACACTGCGGACTAATTTAAATAACAGAATAAAGTTTACAATCCCCAACACTCTGACCCATGGACTTTCTTGCATCTAACGTAAATAATATTGGAGCCTATCAACAAAGTGCTCCCAAAATTCACCTTGGCCTCAAGGTGACAGTTCGGGAACTATACGGCTCCTTGACCTTTGAAACATTTTCACTACGTGAAGGTTGAAGTCCAAAAGACATATTCATTTATGCATAAAAATTTGAGAAGTCTTTAAAAGAGAGATTAAAAACTTTATTCAATCTGAAAATGTTGGGGGATTTTTAGAACATTTTCAAAATTAGAGGGTGTTTGGTGGAGATTAAAATTAGATTTTTAGTAGATTGTGATAGAAGTTTTTGAAATGTGTGATTGAAAAGTTGTGGTACCCATGAAAGATGTGGTTAATATTGATTGTTTAACTTTGACTTTGATTAAAATCAGATTTTAATCCGGACCAAACAGGGGCTTAGTGTTATATTGGTTTAATCCATCTTCGATAAGAAGACGTTGAAATCAATAGCACACTAAAAATTAGTCATACGAGTGAAAATATGTCCATCCTGCATGCTGGACAGAAGGCCAGCACGTGCACGCACACGCGCACCTGGACCTGCTGGGAGGTTAGAACAACAATGCATGTGTGCACTAATGCACGCACATAGATGAACTTGAATAGGTGTCTCATGTACTAGATGGCTCTTGACGAGTTTTTGACTATTTGGGTGGTTTTATTATTCCAAATAGTGTAAAATGTTCTGCATGTAATGCACGGACACACATGAACTTGAATAGGTTTGAAAATCTGTCCACGTCCGGTGACCTAGCCATTGTACATTCTACCATCTTCCAACAAATGCGGCCAAGTTCATGTATAATTGAAAACTTTCAAAGCCCACCGTTCTTCTTCAACCGTATTTGAAGAAAACAAACAATAGCGTTAATGTACAATTCTAAATATTGATTCTTAATCCAAGTGGTGATTGCGATCAAGCAAAATAGTGGAGTGATAATAAAGTCAAGATCGAGGAGTTTGATTCCACTTTTACAACAACTGAAAAGTACAATAAAACAAAGGAGTTGTTCTTAGATTCTTTTGATTATTTTTGTTAATTTTACGAAATTACAAAACTGAGACTGTTGTATTTCTAATCATTTGTTTTAGTGAATTGTTTGACCCATGGCATGGGAGCCATGGATGTTTCTCTTTAGGTTTACCATGTTATATCTTGCGTTCTTATTTAGATCCGTTAGTTAATTTGTTCAATTAAATTAAATTGTTAGAACACTCATACAATTTGCATGTTGTAGTCAAAACTATTTAAAACTAATTGTAGGATATTGTGATTGCCTGCTATCTACAATTTAGACTGAAGAATAACTAAAATGGATTTTTAATTTCCTGTGTTATAGAATTTACAAATATGTTAGAGAGAGAAGTTGGGAGCAAACAGTAAAACTATTATTTCTATGATTTAAAAGTTAAAGTTTAAATAATAAACCAAAGCATCCAGGAATCTGTCCACTCAAACTATTGAACCTGAAATCAAGAGTTAAAATATTTCAGTTATCATCCAATATTCACTTTGTTATATTTTTAATTTAATTCTTGTTAGCTACAACCTATAATATAAAGGAAATGGTAATATAAATTATTAAATTCTTTCTTTGTAACACTTTTACATTATATTACCAAGTGGTTGGAGGGTGTGTGGTAATAGATATACTTAATTTTAAGAATAAAAGTTAGAATTTCATATGAACTTGCAAACCAATCTTTCTAAACAATAATGCGTAGCAAACCTTAGTTAAAACAAGAAGGAAAATTCATTGCCTATACTTACATTGGAAAAGAAAACTAGCAGTAATGCACGAAATGTAAACAAAACATAAAATCAATTCATTTCTTTACTTATCTAGCATATCAAAAACAATTTGCATGCTTGGCCGATATTGTGGATTGGAGTGCAGGCATTCAATTGCAAGTTTAACAGTAGACATCAAAATCATCTCTTCTTCTCGGGTGGGATGAAGAATGCGCGGATCCAACAAATCTTCCAACTGTAAATCTCCTTGCGACGGAGTTGTTACGTATTGAATGTATTCACCAAGATGCTTTCCTTTGATCACTTCCAATGCTAACACTCCAAAGCTATAAACATCACACTTTTCCGTCACTTTCATTGTGTATGCAAGTTCTGCCCAAAAAACAGGGAACGAATACAATCAAAATCATGTATCTATATTCTGTGAATGAAATTTAGGAAAAAAAAATATTACCAGGAGCGAAATAACCACATGTGCCTGCAAGAGAGCTGAAATTCGATGAATCGCATTTCAGGAACTTAGCAGTACCAAAATCTGAAACATGAGCCTCGAACTGTGAATCAATCAAAATGTTGCTGCTGGATATGTCTCGATGAACAATTGGAGGCGAACAACTATGATGCATGTAAGATAAAGCACGAGCCACGCCCTTTATGATATTAACCCTTTTAGGCCAATCCAATTTCTTAGCTTCTTCATCTGCACTTAGAGTTTTGGCCAAACTACCTCTGTCAAGGTATTCATAGACCAAAAGCAAGTTTTGATCATTTGAGCAGAAACCATAAAGTTTCACAATGTTCCGGTGCCTGATTTCTGTCAATGCTCTTATTTCTTTCAGAAAAGCTTCAAAGTTTGCCATTTCAGATGATGAATGAAGTATTTTGACTGCGACTGTAACCATTTCAGATGAGGAATGAAGTCTTTTCCCTCCTATTGTCTTTTCTGATGAAAGTTGTGCCTTGTAAACCCTTCCACATCCTCCCCTCCCAATACAAAAAGCTGCATCAAATTCATTTGTGGCCTCTAAAATGTCTTTATACGTGAGTTTTCCATTGAATATGGTGACTAAATCATCATCTTCTTTCTTTGGATTCATCTTTCTGCATTTATACAGGATGAGGATCCCGATGAACACAAATAGAAGTAAAGATGCACAAAGGGAAGGAGTTACAATTATCAAAATGAATTTGTGGTAATTCCCTGACTTCTTGTTTTTAACTCTAGAAGAGCTTTTACATGGTTGTAATCCTGAAATATTGCCACACAATCCTTTGTTCCCTCGTAGTTGTTCTATGGAGACATTTTTAAAGGCTTTGCCACTAGGAATTGGACCCTCCAACTCATTATAAGATATATCAATGTCCAACGAAATAGGAATTTCTTCAAAACTCGTAGGAATGAGTCCAAAGAGGTGATTGTGGGAGAGGTTTAACATTTCCAGGCTTGCCAGAAATCGTAATTCAGATGGTATTTCTCCACTAAGTAGATTATTACTGATATCCAACTCGGATAAATGGGTTAACTTACCAAGCTGAATGGGGATTCTCTGGCTTAAATAGTTGAAGCTCAAATTCAAGTGGTGCAACTTCTCAAAGTTTGCAAAATTTTCGGGTAGCTTACCTGTCAATCTGTTTCTAGAAAGGTCAAGGTATTCTAAGTTTGACAGTGATCCCAATTGATCTGGTATATCCGCAGAAAGTTGGTTATCCACTAAACGTAGATTTATAAGTAAAGTCAACTTACCAATTTCCTTAGAGATCTCTCCATGTAACTGGTTTGAAGAAAGATCGAGTACTTGCAGTTGACTTAAACTTCCAAATTCTGGAGGAATGCTTCCTGTAAGGTTGTTCCTTGCAATTTTCAAAGTTTGCAGTTGTTTGTTACTACCCCAGACGCTGGAGAGTTCGCTGTAGAAATTATTGCTACTTAGGTCCATGAATGTCAAATTTGGATATACACCAAATTCTTCAGATATATTTCCGGAAAGCTGGTTGTCATCAAACCGGACTCTGACAAAACTGTAGCAATTTCTCAAGCTCCAAGGGATTTGACCTGAAAATCTATTGGAGTTTACAGTAAATATTTCTAGTACTCCGCCACCACAAAACTCTGGCAAATCACCAGAAAAACGATTATAAGACAGTGTCACAAAGATCAGTTTCTTCAATTTCCCTAGTTCACTTGGAATGGAACCAGAAAGTTGGTTGTACATTAGACCCAAAGAATTTAAATTGCTGAGATCCCCCAACGAAGCTGGAATCTGACCTGTGAGATGATTTGTGCTCAATTCTAGGTCCTGAAGTGATGTTAACTTCCCCAAGTCCGGAGGAATGGGACCAGAAAGTTGATTAGTATCGAGATACAGAGTTCTTAGACTAGTTAATCGACTCAACGAAGCTGGAATTTGACCTGTGAGAT
>OU503054.1:6403084-6421800 GCA_912172775.2 Fraxinus pennsylvanica | reverse complement strand
AGGGCAAATGTAGTGGAAGATCGAGAAGCTACCATGGCTAGGTCGTTGAATGGGTTGAATAAGGAGATAGCTAATGTGGTGGAGTTACAGTATTATGTGGAGTTGGAAGATATGTTGCATGTAGCCATGAAAGTAGAAAGACAGTTGAAGAGGAAGGAGACTATGAGGCAGTCAGTGAACACTTCGTCTTCTAACCCAAACTGGAAGTCATGGTTGGAAGGTAATAAGGTGAATGAAGCAATAGCGAAAGGAAGGACAGAAATGCAGAGGGGAAAGGAAGAAAGTGCTAGGAAAACTGTACCCAAAATGGAGTCACAGCAATCAAGGAGTAGGGACATAAAATGTTTTTCAATGTTTGGGAATGGGGCACATTGCTTCTCAGTGCCCTAACAAAAGGGTAACGATTCTATGGGATGACGGAGAGGTGTTGAGTGAGAGTGAAGGAGAGTATGACGATATGCCAACGTTGGAGGAGGTTGATGGAGAGGGAAAAGTGGAATTTGCTGTTGGTGAGCTGCTGGTCACAATGATAGCTCTTAACACTCAAGTCAAGGCGGATGATACTGAGCAACAGCGAGAAAACATATTCCACACCCGATGTCACGTCCACGATAAGGTATGTAGTCTAATCATTAATGGTGAAAGTTGCACAAATGTAGCTAGTACGACCTTAGTTGAAAAATTGGGTTTAGTATTGTTTAAACACCACAGGCCTTATAAATTACAATGGTTGAATGAGAGTGGAGAGGTTAAGGTGAATAAACGGGTGATGATTGATTTCTCAATTGAGAGTGATAATGACAAGGTTGTATGTGATGTAGTGCTTATGCAAGGGGGTCATATTTTATTGGGAAGGCCATTGCAGTATGATAGGAGAGTTACGCATGATGGGTATAGGAACCGGTATAGCTTTGTCAAGGAAGGGAGGTCTATTACTCTTGCGCCATTAACACCGGCACACGTTTATAAAGACCAAGTTAAATTGAGGAATGAGGAAGAGAGAAGAGCAAGAGAGTTGGCAAAAAAGAGAGCAAATGGCGAGGTGGCCGAGAGTGGAGAAAAGAGAGAGAGGCCACATGAGAAGAGAGAAAACAGTGAGCTAGTCAGTAAGAGAGAAAATGGCGAGGTGGCTGAGAGGGGAAAAAAGGCGGGAGGTGCCACAAGAGAGGAGAGAAAAAGAGCCAGTTAAGAGGAGAGAAAAACCGAAAGCAAACTTCTTTGTAAGGGGGAGTGAATTAAAAAAGGCTATGATTGATAAAAGTCAAATGTTGTTGTTGGTATACAAGGAGTCCCTCATCAACTTCGAGAAATCTTACATATCCCTCCCCAGTTTGGTTAAGTCCTTGTTGCAGGAGTTCGAAGATGTGTTTCCAGAAGACATGCCAAGTAGACTACCACCAACTCGAGGTATTGAGCACCAAATTGACTTCATACCTGGAGCTGTCGTTCCAAATCGGCCCACCTACCGAAGCAATTCCGAGGAGACAAATGAGTTTTAAAGGCAAGTGGAAGAGTTGATGAGCAAAGGTTACATGAGGGAGAGTATGAGCCCATGTGCTGTACATGTCCTACTAGTGCCAAAGAAGGATGGAACTTGGAGAATGTGCGTGGACTGCAGGGCTATCAACAATATAACGGTAAAGTATCGTCACCCTATACTTAGGCTAGATGATTGCTAGATGAGTTACATGGTGCTTGTATTTTTAATAAGATTGACCTTAAAAGTGGGTACCATCAAATTCGTATGCGAGAGGGTGATGAATGGAAAACGGTATTTAAAACTAAATATGGATTGTATGAGTGGTTGGTTATGCCGTTTGGTCTCACTAATGCACCAAGCACCTTTATGCGATTGATGAACCATGTTTTGCGTGCTTTCATAGGAAAATTTATTTTGGTTTATTTTGATGATATCTTAATCTATAGCAAGACCCTAGATGAGCATTTGGAACATTTAAGTTGTGTGCTTGTAGTGTTAAGGAAAGAACAAATGTATGCTAATTTGAAAAAGTGTACTTTTTGCATGGAAAATATTGTCTTTCTAGGATTTGTGGTTGGGGCTAATGGGGTAGAAGTGGATGAAGAAAAAATTAAAGTTATAAAAGATTGGCCAACACCTAAGAGCATAACTGAAGTTAGGAGTTTCCATGGACTGACTAGTTTCCACTCACTGAAATTGTTAAGAAGAGCGTAGATTTTCATTGGGGTGATGCACAAGAACTTGCATTTAATACTATCAAGGACAGATTATGTAATGCACCCGAGTTGGCATTACCTAACTTTGACAAAACATTCGAGATTGAGTGTGATACATCAGGAATAGGTATTGGAGCAATGCTGATGCAGGATGGTAGGCCTATAGCGTATTTCAGAGAAAAGCTGAATGGGGCTGCTTTGAACTATCCTACATGCAACAAGGAGTTGTACTCGCTTGTTCGAGCATTGGAGACTTGGCAGCTCTACTTGTGGCCTAAGGAGTTCATGATACACACCGATCATGAGTCATTGAAGCACTTGCGGGGTCAAGGTAAGTTGAACAAAAGGCATGCAAGGTGGATGGAATTTATAGAGTCATTTCCCTACGTCATCCGGTATAAACAAGGTAAGGAAAATGTAGTTTTGGATGCGTTATCTCGAAGGTATGTGCTTCTAAATTCTTTAAGTACACGTTTACTTAGCTTTGAACAAATTAAAGGCATGTACGTGAGTGATCTTGATTTCTCTAACATTTATGAATATTGCAACAAGGGGGCTATCGATAATTTTATAAGCATGAGGGGTATTTATTTAGGGAAAATAAGTTGTGTATTCCAAATTGTTCTATTCGTGAATTGTTGGTAAGGGAAGCACGTGATGGGGGTTTAATGGGTCATTTTAGGGTACAAAAGACTTTAGTCATAATAGGGGAACATTTTTATTGGCCTAAAATGAGAAGTGATATAGAACGTGTTTGAAAGAAATGCATAACTTGTAAACAGGCTAAGTCTAAAGTTTTGCCTCATGGGTTATATACTCTTTTGCCTACACCTAGTGAACCTTGGGTGGATATTTCAATGGATTTTGTGTTGCGTTTACCTAGGACAAAAAGGGGTTGAGATTCAATATTTGTTGTGGTGGATAGGTTTATTAAAATGGCGCACTTTATACCATGTCACAAAATCGATGATGCCACAATCATCAACCACATTCGTTTAGAAACCAAACGAGATGATTATTTGATGAAATTCGTGATACCATTGACAGGAAGCCTGCCTAAGCCCATAGATTGATTTCTTTAATTTGCAAATCATTTTCTTTGAGTCTCATGACACAAAGTTTTTCGGTTGCACCATACATATCGTCTCATCAATGTCACCATTAAAAAACGCTGTCTTTACATCCATTTGATGTAGTTCAAGGTCAAAATGTGGCACAAGTGCCATTATAATCTTGAAAGTGTTTCGTTGAAACTTGAGAGAAAGTGTATTTGTAATCGATGCATTTCCTTTGAGTAAAGCCCTTTGTAACAAGATGACCTTTATATATTTCCACATTACCCTTTGAATCCCTTTTGGTTTTATATATCTATTTGCTACCAATGAGTTTCGTACTTTAAGGCAATGAGACAAGTCCCAAATGTCATATCTGCTATAATATTCACCCCACTATCAGATCTAACGTGTTTTATTCTTTTGTAAGTTGATTTTCAACTTCAGCCTTATAAGCTTTGAACACATCCGTGATTGGGATTTCTCATAAATGAGATGTAGATAACCATAACGGGAATAATCGTCTATGAACGTAATAAATGACCGTTGACCATTCCAAGAAGCCGAAGGGAATGTCCCACAGATATTCATATGAACTAGTTCCAAGATGTCTGAAGTCTTATTGGCACCTAATCTTCTTATGTTTGTTTGTTTTCCCTTAATACAATTTACACAAACATTTAAGTCTGAAAAATCAAGAGAATCAAGAATTCCTTCTGACACAAGTTTTTCAATTCTTTTTTGAGAAATGTGACCTAAACGTTTGTATCATAATGAAGGGAAATTCTCATTGGTTAATTTATGTTTAATTCCTCGTGAATTTACATGTAATGTTTCATTATAAGTGGCAAATGAGTTAAACAAGTACAGATTATCATATCCGTATAAAGAATTGGTACCCATAAGATTTGAATTAAGAAGAAGACTAAATTTATTATTTTAAAATGAACAAAAATAACCAAATTTGTCCAAAACAGAAATAGAAACCAAATTTCGTCTAAAAGACGGTACCAGAAAAGTCTCTTTCAAATCTAAATAAAAATCGGTCTTTAATAATAATCTAAAATTCCCTATAGCCTCTACTCCAACTGATTACTGTGATTATTTGCTTCTACTTAGGTATTTGTTTGTGATTTTAGCCCCGGTGAGTACATATAGCAGGTATGTTATGTGTTTCAAGTTCGAAACACGAGGTAAAGTCTGTGATCCCAATTTTATTTGCTATCTTGATTATGCAAGTATAAACTTTGTATTTTGGTTGCTTGCAGGTTGATTGGGTACCAAGGTGGAGATTTGTTGGGTTTTGATACCCAATAAATTCCGGATGATGATGTTAAACCGAAGTTGGATAAATTAAATATCGACACCTAAGATTGATGACCCGACCCGAAAACTAATTATGGCCATTTGAAGTAGCCTAATTTAATTAGTACTACTCATGACACGACCCATAATTCCTGGATGGCTTTTTGGTATGCAGCCCATTTATTCATTACCTATTATACTCTTGGGCATAACTACTGTTTAACTTAAAACCCACCTATTCTTTTATATATGTTGACTCCTGTTTGTGTTGGCTGTGTTTGAGAAACGTTATTGCTGAGCCTCCTTTCTTTGAGAGTTACTGGTTGCGTTCCTTTGCTTCGTGCTTTCTTTGCAGTGTGTTCTTGTCTCTCTTTTCTCTTAGCTTTTGGGATTATTGTGTGGCTGTAATAACCATCACCCGTGTCCTTAGTGGGCAACCAAAAAAGCAACCGAAGTGTTTGGGTGATTGATAAGGCTGAGGTTGGTATACCGGGCCCGAAAATACACCTTGGTGGCCATCATGTAAAAACCCAAACGGCAAGAAAAGAAAACTAGTTCACATGAAATCGTCTATAATGTGTTTGTTTTATACAAATAAGTATTCTTAAATTTGAATTGATTTTTTAGTCAACTTCGTAGGATTTTGAATATAATCATCATAGATCTTGTTTTTCACATTATTAAAAATTTCCTTTTTTAATTGAAATGTTAATAATAATTTTGATTGATGGTTGAGTAAATATTCAACTAGATTGGACCAGTTACATTAAAAAAAAAAAATTGACACCAACGCAAGCATACTAGTAAATGAGAAATGTTGCCTCTATTTGAGATTGTCTATTTGAAGACACGACAAAAAAAAAATTCCTCTCCAATTGATCGAGTGCATGAAAGAAAACAATATTACTTCTTTCCACTCTCGTGTACCGTTCTTAAATATGATATCAATAGTTATTATAGCAATCAAATAAAAAATCATTCGATATTTATGAACTTAGATTTGATATAACAAGATGAAATTAAGTAAACGCGAGAGGCTAGACTTGAATGTATCTTGGTGTCAAATTTTTGAAGTTTTAAGGAACTTGACGCTGCAACATGCTAAGAAATTTGTGTAAATCATTCAATTATGAAATAATAGTTTTCGACGATCCGTACAGGAAATTTTGGTCATTTTCATTCAATTTCAATACGATGACTTGCTGAGATTATAATTTAGAATAGGGTGGTAAAGTCAAATTATTTGAAAAGAAAACAAATTCACATGAAAACATTTATAGAGAATTATTTTTCTTAAAAATATTTTTTCCTATTCACATAATCATTCAATCATTAAGTGCCTGTTCTCTTGACCGTTTTGAAGCCGTTTTCTGTTTTCGATTTTTCAAAACAGTGAAAATGCGTTCTCTTTCCTATTTTCGAAAACGCGTTTTTGAAAATAAATTAAAAATTTAAAAAGAAAACCCAAAACGGCAAATTTATCATTTTTTGTGTTTTCAGTTATAATCAAACCAAAATTTTCAAAAAGCGTTTTTTGTGTTTTCAGTTTAACGTCACCCCAACCACCACCAATGCCGTCTGCACCACACCGTCGCCACAACACCGCCTGCACCACACCACCACCGCACAACCGCCAAATCCGCCACCATAGCCACCGTCACAGCACGCTCACCACCGTCACATCCACGCATCCAAACACCACCGCCAGACCACAGCACTTAACCATCGCCACACCCAAAAACCACCATCACAGCATGAACACCATCGCTACAGCCACAACCTGCACCACACCACCGTCGCACACCACGCATCCCACCACACACCACCGCCACAGACACAACCAACCACCGCCACAGTAAAAACGATTGAGAGAGAGAGAGAGAGAAAGAAATGAAGCCACCGGCGATCGCAGCCACAACCAACCACCGTCGTATACCATGCACCGATCGCAGCCACCGTCGTTGCTTGTCGACAGAGAAGAGTGGAACAAAAGAGAGAGAGGGAAAGAAAGAGAACGGGTTTTCCAATTTTTGATTTTTGAAAACAATTTTTCAAAACTCCAAAAAGAACGCATTTTCAACAATCTCGAAATCGACACTTAAAACACAAAACCTAAAATGAATTCAAAACTCAAAACATAAAATTGAAACATAAAGAGAACCGCTCCTAAGCTTTTCGATATATTACCGTTGATTATTGGTTGACTTAAATACCCACTTGGATTAGAGAAACACGACGAAATGTACAATAATGTCAGCAGAAAATTGTAGCCTCCGCCCCCACCATATACACACTTTTGTACTTTTAGCTCCAACTTCTCTTTCTTGACATGTAACTCCCTCAACCTTGTAAAATAAGCACAAATCGTCTTCACTACGAAACACAGAAATAGTCAAACCAAGAATAAATTATCAATCCAATTTCCTTAGCTATCAACAACAACGACCACCACTGTGAAACCCTACTTTTCACTTTCTATACGGTACCACATCACACTGTATCAAGTATCATAGCATTGCATTCAAATGAATTTGTGCACCCCACAATTAAAACACCAATTCAATAAGAGTCTAGTTTATCACTTATTATTCAAAATGTATGACATAATTTTATATCTACTAATTACGGAAAGAACTAAACAAGAATTTAAGAATTGCGGGAGAAGAAAATATGAATAATTAAACAAAGAACATATTTGCAAATCGAAGTCTATGTATTATACAGTATTCTTAAAATAGATTCATTCCCTCATTGTAAGTGCTTGAGCTTGTTAGCGTCCATGATTTACACTTCCTGTGCGTGCATGTACAGAGGATATCCTACATATGATTACATGTTCATAAAATATGGTCATACATAAATTAGTCACCACTTTATCTTTTTCGTAAGGCAAACTATAATTTTTTCCCCCTTTCAACTCATAAACTCCTTCTAATACAACACTTTCATCTTCAATATCTCATTCACTCCAGCATTATTTTTGATAATTAAAAATATGATTTCGATGTTCTCACGGATGATAACACAAAACTATATTCCAAAACGAAGGAACGTTCCACACTCAAAATTATGCCAAAACAACATCATTTTCCAACATTATTATGATAAACATAATTTCTTCAAAACATGTAGTTGAAGACTAATATAAGAGTTCGTGTTACCCAAGAAATTATACTCAAGCAACATCATTTTCCAATTTCATTGTCAATTGTGTCCCTTAGTATTCTTACGTTTAAATATTCTGTCATAAAAGAAAGTTTTAATGTTCTATTCACATTGTCAGTTCTCGTTTTTACATTATAAAAATTCTTATATCATTAGAGCTTTTCGATTTTTTGTTAGAATTAATATATTGGAGAAACATGAGGTAGACAGAAATGTATAATGATATCAAAAGGAAACTGCAGCCTCTCTCCCCAACCTATACCACCGTTGGCACTTTTAGCCCCAAATTATATTTCTTGGCATGAGTTGCTCAACCATTTAAAAATAGACGCAAATAGTCCTCATAGTTTTAATTCAAAATAGATGTTAAATTGATATTAAAAGACAATATAGCCTCAAATTTAAATAAACCAGAAAAGTATGTAAGAAACAAATTATCCAAATTTTCTTAATGCAAACAACCACCACCGTATCTGGACAATTGCCATGAATTCGACCACGCGATCTTCATGAGAGAAAGAGGTGGCTGAAAGACTTGGGTTGGCTACTGTGATGCGTTGGTGGTGACGCTGGCAAGGTGGAGGAAAGTTCTAAAAATGTTCTCATTTCTACTTTTTCCTCCATTTTCAAGCAAGATCGTCTTTTATGCTTGCTTAAGGTTCATTTCAAAAAGAGTGTTTATATTGTCACTACTCTTTCACCACTTTAAAAGTGAAATTAATTCTATTGGTGGTTATCTAACTTTCCACTTCAATTGACAACAATTAGATACTTAACTTTAATTTAACAACAATAAAAGCACTCTATTTAGATTTTGTGATAGATGTGGCCATTAATGTGTACTTAATTGTCACTATTTAGTTGATATGTAAAGATTTATGTGACACTTTAAAGAAATGTACCGCTAGCATGCATATTTTTCATAAACAAATTGGAGGAAAGGAAAATAAAAGAAAATATTGAAGTTAAGTGATTCAATTGCTGCCAATTGGAGTTGAATGACCTAATTCCGTTGAATTAAAGTTTGATTGTCTGCTACTACAATTAGCTCCACTTGTAAAGTTGTGGACCAAAAGAAAAGAACGGTGGCAATACAATTACACTAAAGAAATTTGGACTATTTTCTAAAGGTTTTGGAGTCCAATATCAAGAAATGAAAGTTGGAGATGAATTTGTTGAACACGGTATAGGTCAGGGACTTTAGCTGCAAATTGACAAGTTTCCAATTTTTGACCGTGTATCCTAAAACCTTTGTAGTTCTATATTTTTCCCACTATAAAATATATAGAGTTGCTTCTTTACAGGTTGTTGAGAAACTGATGGCGATAGTAAAGGGAAAAATTTTGGCACTTGATATTGTAATTGAAACGTGATATTGTAATTGAAGGGTCTTTAAAACTTGGTGCCCTATAGTCATCTGACTTGAGAGTCATCGTCTAAAAGCTTGTTACATGGGTCATTTAGAAAAGTTAAAGGGGAGAATGCTTCAAATAAAGAAAAAAAATTATGAAAAAAATTTGAAAAAAAAATTAGAAAAAATAGGTACATCAAACAGAAGACGCACCAAATGTCTTGATTATGTCTAAAACACCTGTTTAAGAAAATTTGACTTTTGATAAGAGATTGTTAACCTAGTTAAGTCCTATAGATTGAAACAATCAAACTTAATGGAGAATCTTTGTTTATTAAAATGTTGTACTGCAATTGGTGAAATTTTGCTAAATTAGAGAGGTGAGGATAGTAGAAAATCAAGCCTTAGTTCACGAAAATAGCGAAAAGAATAAGTTTGTAGGTGTGTGAATCTTACGAGTGATGAAAGAACATATTTGACCATTGAGGGTCGGGAATTGAAACAACTTATGAATTTATAATGCTATGCTTAATTTTCACACACACGCATCAATTTTGCATTGGAAAAGTAGAAATTGATTTTGGTAATGCGACATTGAAGCTGTTTATCCATTTAATACAATGATTTCAAACATGAGTCAAAATGGCAAGTTATCTAATCATGTTTGTGTGTTTGTTAAGTTAGGTTGTCATTTTTTGAGGACAAACAAATGTTTAAGTTTGGGACATTTGATAATATATTTTATACACTTATTCGGGCTCTAAAATATTGACATTTCGTAGTTCTTTTAATGAAATTATAGCCTAATTTATTATATGATGTGCTATTAGGTAAAACTCAATAAATGGAAGTGAAATTGAAAGAAAGAAGCGAAAAAGGGTAAGATCTAAAGTTATGGGGCTAATGTGAAAATACTCAAAATTTGTGTCGAAGCTCACAATGAAGATTCGAGAATGCTAGGGGTCAAATGGATACAACTAAAGATCAAAAGGAGTGAAAACAAATCAATTTTCAACCGCACAAAGATGTCCAAATTTTTAGTTGGATATTGAGACCCATTTTTGGCCATGTAAATGTTCAAATTGGAAAATAGATATTTCTATCAACGTTGTAGCCCTTTGAGTTATCTTTCTAAATCATTTTGAATTGTCTTAATCGAATATTGGGAGCAAAAGTTATGATAAAAATATTGAAATAAATGTAGGTTGGATAGCGACGCAACGCCTAGGCGCTGGAATCCTAGCGCCCAGGCACTACAAAGCCGATTATTTTCAGCAAGGCGCTGCCACCATAACCGTCGAGGCACCTAGGCGCTGTACTGCCAAATTTTATGGTTTTTTGCTATTTGGGCCGCGAGAAGTTCAGAAAAAGACTCCAATTTGGCCAAGGACGTGTAAGGAACTATAAATAGAGAAAAGAAGGCACAAATTAAGGGTTTCACACTTCAGAAAAAAAGAGATGCAATAAGACTGAAGAGGCAATTCACGAGAAGAAATTCATTATGGATTCGAGTTCAAATCAAAGATTGGAAGCGGAAGAAGATCTTGGTGCAAGAGCTGATTCTATTCCATATTTTTAGTCATTTAAATCCGATGATGTATTCAAATATGTTTAATTATTTTATCTTTTTCATCATGTTTAGCTAAATTCCACATTAGGGCAAACAATGTAATCTCTTGAGACCCTTAATTCTTTAATTCAAGACTTCTGTAGCTTATTCTTCCACGTGTTGATTTTATTATGATTTTAATGCTATGAATTATCTAGCCAATAATTTGATGATCAATTGAGTTTCTTACGAATTGATTGGTGAGTTTGAGGCTTAGAACATATAATAAAATCCAGTAACGAAGTATAATGTGTAGGGATACCTATACTAAGTATTGCGGCCGTTATAGGAATTCCTAGAATTAAAATTCGTTTAACTAAGGGTAATTCGCATAGAGATATGGAATTGAATTAGTTGAATAGACTCAATGAGAACTCGAGAGGGGTAAATTGAATTCTATAGGAGAATTCGACCGAACACTACATTAGTTTAGAATCTTGTTTTACCCTAATATTTCTTACACGCGTGAATCTTTGATCAATCATTGTTTGACATTTTATCATAATTTCCATTAGTTTTAGGTATATAGTTCATTATAGAAAATCAATATTCACAACTATCACAATTCTTTATTTGTTTACTTTCATCAAAAAGGAGTAGGAAAAGTAGATTAAGATTAAAGTATAGCCCTCGTGGGAACAATATTCCAGACTCATTGGTCCACTATATTACTTATTGCGATATCGTATACTTGCGATATAAAAAAAACGCAACAATAATGAAAATTGGAACCTAGATCTAGAGAGTGCATATTTGTTGGCTATAAGTCCGGTTCAGAAACAGTTAAAGCTATAATAGGTAGATATGTTGTATTTGATGAAAGTACAATACTTAATGGCTTATCTTTTAGAGATTCTTGTGATAGAAATCAATAGAAATTAAATAGACAAGTACATCTCATCTAGTTCAGAAGTAAAGGGTAGTGCCAATTTGTTACCACCACCAGTGCCATCACAATATTATATTGCTAAAGACAAGCCTAGAAGAGATATTAGACCTCCACAGAGGTATAGTGAGGCTGATTTGGTTGCCTATGCCTTGAATGTGGCGGAAGGTATTGATTCGAGTAAAGAACTTTCTACTTACTTAAAACAGTCAGTTGTAATGAATCTAGTAGATGGTCGATTGCCATGTAGATGGAGATGGAATCACTACATAAGAATGGCACATGGGATTTAGAGAGATTACCTAAGGACAAGAAAGTTGTTTGTTGCAAATGGGTGTTTAAAAGAAAAAAATGTACAACAATAGTTGAAGAAGCCAAGTATAAGACAAGACTAGTTGCAAAGGGATACAACAAATTTTTTGTGCGGTTGAAAATTGATTGCCAAATTGTACATTGAAAAAGTTCCCTACATGTTCCATATGCAGAATACCAAACTTGTTAAAACATCTTTAGTTGCACACTGCAAACTTTCATATGATTTATCTCCACAATCAGATGATGAGATTGATTATATGTCTCGAGTTCCATATTCTAGTGAAGTGGTTTCTTTCACGTATGCTATGATTTGATCACATCCAAAATTTATCATATATGGTTAGTAGATACAAGGAAAATCCTAGAATAGAACATTAGAACGCAGTTCAGTGGATTTTCATATACTTGTGTAGCTCCACTAATGTTTGTTTACAATTTGGAAGAACTACAGATCGAATAATTGGGTATGTTGATTCTATTTTGCTGGAGATCTTGATAAGAAAAGATCTCTTACAGGGCATCTTTTTACTATTGGTTGTTGTGCTATCAGTTGTAAAACTAAATTACATACAACATTGCATTGTCTACTACTGAGGCTATGCAATGGCTATTACAAAAGCTTGTAAGAAAGCTATTTGAAATAATGGACTATTTGGTAAACTCAGTGAAGACTTATAGATTACCATAGTCTTTTGTAATAGTCAGAGCACTATTTTCCTTGCAAAAGATCATATATTTCATGAGAGAATGAAACATATTGATGTGCGCTATCATTTTGTGCATAATGTTATTGCTCGTGGTGATATTATTGTGAGCAAAGTTGGTACCCAAGAGAATTCTGTTGATATGATGACCAAGCTCTTTGTAGCTTTGAGCATTGATTGGTTTTGATTGGTATTTGTTGTTGAAATTGCCCTTAGAGGCTTTTATGGAAGAGATGGAGAGTTTTGGTCAATCGTGAAGTTTTATTTCTTGTATTAAAATTTGTGTCAATGTGGAGAATTGTTAGTGTACGGTAACCCGAATTTTGTTTGACCCGACTCGAAATATCTTAGGGTGTGACATATTTGGTGAACCTAAAATTATGAAAAAAATTGAGTATGTGGTAGTAGCGGAGGGATCGGACTGTGATTTATTTCTTTTCACTTATGCTAAGGTGGAGATTTATTTATTTTCACTTATGCTTAAGGTAATTTTCGAAATCCTTCCACGTCGAAGATAGCTTCTCTATAATAGTCATCATGTGGAAAGTTTCACCAAGATCATTCCTTTGGCATGAATCTCATGTAAAATCACTCGAGTTCCTATACTTGATTGATCACGGTTATGAGTTCACATTTTTATAATCTAGGAGTGGCCAATAATAAATTTCTTTTGTCTTGACACTCTCAAATTTATATTTTTGGTCTAAATACTTTCACAATTCCTTAGTCATTTTTTATCATATTATACATATTGCATAGTGAATCAACCACTGACATAGTTGATTTACAGGAAATCAAAATGTTTCCTGGCATCAAATGCAGTAATAGCTATCCTCTTTGAATTTTAGAGCATCAGAATCTTGCAAGATTCAAGGATGTGAGATATAATAGCATCTTCTATTACATTTTTTGAAATTCAACCCATTTAATTTTCCTATTTTTTGCCATGATTAACTAGAACTGTTACAACAAGGCCAACGTTCTCAGCCATTGTCCGAGTCAAAGCATGACTTGGCAATTGAACTAAAGTTTGAGTTGCAACATAACTTGACGATTGAGTCAACGGTTCATCCATATGAGTTGATCTGGTTGCCATTTTTGAAATACCAAACAACTATTAATTTTCTAATGTAAACAAAATACAAACTATTTTTTATTTTTGAATTGATTTTAAGATTGTTAGTAAAATTGACACTGAATATAATATATTTAAGAAAATAACAAACAATAAATTAAAACTGCAAAAGAAAAAAAAAATTCAAAACTAAATGGGATAACGAAATACCAAACTAAGCTGGGATAAACACAATATCCCTAAAATAGATATAGCCAACATTGTAAGTTCTAAAGGTTTTGTTGAGTGTCTATCTCCCAAGACACAACTAAGAAATTATTAGAAACTAAGCTCTAAGTTTCTACATCGGCGAACTGAATTTTGTCTCAATACTATCATCAAAATTCGGACAGGGACTAGTAAAAAGAGAGAGAATATATTTTGGAACAGAGAAATTTGTATATGGAACTAATGAAAATGGCCTTCTCATAGGCTCTAAGTGTGACTAATAGACTATTAATACTATCATTAATCCTTCAAATAATTTCACCATTAACATAGGCTATAGACAACAAGAGTTTTAGTAGTTGAAAAAGTTGCATGGGTAGTTGGAAATAAATAACATAAATATATAAAAAAAATAAAGACAAAACGTGGACCTAAGGGGAGAAATTTCGATTTGTTATTCATGTATGTAAGTCATGCTTGCACATGAGTTCAATAGCCTCAGATATTATTAGATACGTGATTTATACCCCTCCGCGTGCACATAGAAAGAGTTTCTATGCCGGACATGATTACACCTCTTAAAATGTGGTCATATATAAACTAGCCATTGCCTTCTCATTTTTCCTATGTGGGAGAAGCTATAATTTTGCTTCCCGGCTAAAACCTAACAACTTCTAATGAATACATTTTGATCTTCAATTTCTCATTAATCGAGTATCATTTTGGCCAAGTGATTAAATATATGAATTCCATGTTCTCACGGAGAAAAACATGAATCTATTTTAATCTTCCAAAGAATAGAAATGAGTCGTACTCAAAATTATGCTAAAACACATTTATTTTTCAACAAGCAATAGTACAATAATGTTATTTAATGCTTGACAGTGTGAGCAGGTTGAGGTGGGTTGCTCAGTGAAGTTCGGGTATGAGTGGATTATATCATAGCATTATTGGCCAACTCGCTCTTATTTGCCAAAATACTTTATTTGTCTATCATATTTTTAAATAAGAGGAAAAACAATAAATACAAAAGTTAAAGTAAAGTGTCAGATTACGAATAAAAAAGCAACAAAATAATGTATGTAAATAAGTGCGACAGTAAGCAAGGATTAAGGGCTTTAGTGCAATTCATAAGTGGTAAAACAAAATAAAAACATTTAGATGCTTGATCCAACAAAATAATGTATGTACATATGTTGCATTTTTATCCACATGGCTTACTAAAGACCATGGACCGCATGTTTGTCAATTAAGGTTATTTGCAACACACCTTTGCACATCGAAGGGACCACCTCAAACGTGTGTGTGTGTGTATATATATATATATATATATATATATATATATATATATTCATGTGAATTCATTTTTCTTTTCTTAGTCATGGATTTGGTAAAAGAATCCAGCTACAATTTAAATTTACTACACTACTCTAAATAGTAACTGATCAAATTAACACAATGGAACTGAGTGACAATGAACAAAATTTATAGTATTGTTTTGAATCAATAAACAATGAACGTCTGAATAGTGTGAGACTAAATACAGAGAATCCGATTAGTCAAAGCAATTTTCCCTTATATCAAAGCCCCATTACATATACATGCATATGCGCGGCACATTGGCATAGTTATAGGGGATACGTATGAGAAACAGCAAATCACCTGCATATGCAAATTCTCAGAGTTGGTTTACCTTTAATGATCCAATGAATTTAAACTTTAGCTTAAATAATACTCGAAAAAAGAGAGGTTTGTGTTATTCAACAATCTAATACTTTTCTAGTGGATAGGTATGTGTTATTCAAACATGAAATTATGGAGGTTTGTGTATTTATTGAAAATGAATGGGGTGTCATGGGAGATACCCATTCTTCAAAACTTGAAAGAAAAAGTTTTTGTAATTTTTGAAAGCAGATGATGTCTCTAAACTTGTTGAAACCTAAGGGGAGGTCTCTTTAATTTTGCCATAATCTCACGGCACTTGTTCGTGACATGAAACTTTCTCTAATAGTGCGTAGTTAGGGATGACATCAGTGTCGGGCGGCATGCTTCGCTAGGGATTTTGGAAAGACGCGATATGGATAAAAATATCTTTATTGCTGTTACAATTTTCCCATTTTAGTAATTTATTATTTTCTAATTATCTTATTTACTTTACTGTGATGTAAACAAAAAATCAAAAATGAAAGTCAATGCGGAGATGGATTTTTAAATACAAATTAAATTTAGAAACGTAAAGGTATAAAAAAAGGAGTCAAGGTGGGGTATGAATTTTTAATAAAAATATAATTTTAAAAATAAAAATAAAAGGCAAGACAGCGAACCCATCCCATAGCTAGTCCTCACCTCGATTCCTCAATCCTCTATATTGACTCCATCTACTATTAGGATTTTCGCGTTAGAACAAAAGTTTTGAAAAGCTTTATGACCTCAAATATTCGCTTAGTTACATTTTTAATTTAATTCTTGTTAGTAATAGCTTATAACATTAACGAAATTGTAATACAAATTATTATATTCTTTCTTTGTAACTCTTTTACATTATATTACCAAGTGGTTGGAGGGTGTGCGGCAATAGATATACTTAATTTCAAGAATAAAAGTTACAATTTCACATATGAACTTACATTGGAAAAGAAAACTAGCAGTAATGCGTGAAATGTACACAATACATAAAAACATTTCATTTCTTTACTTATCTAGCATATCAAAAACAATTTGCATGCTTGGCCGATATTGTGGATTGGAGTGCAGGCATTCAATTGCAAGTTTAACAGTAGACATCAAAATCATCTCTTCTTCTCGAGTGGGATGAAGAATGCGTGGATCCAGCAAATCTTCCAACTGTAAATCTCCTTGCGACGGAGTTGTTACATATTGAATGTGTTCACCAGGATGCTTTCCTTTGATCACTTCCAATGCTAACACTCCAAAGCTATACACATCACACTTTTCTGTCACCTTCATTGTGTACGCAAGTTCTGCCCAAAAAACAGGGAATGGATACAATCAAAATCATGTTTATATGTTCTATGAATAAAATTTAGGGGAAAAAAATATTACCAGGAGCGATATAACCATATGTGCCTGCAAGAGAGCTAAGATTCGATGAATCACATTTCAGGAACTTAGCAGTACCAAAATCTGAAACATGAGCCTCGTACTGTGAATCAAGCAAAATGTTGTTGCTGGATATGTCTCGATGAACAATTGGAGGCAAACAAATATGATGCATGTAAGACAGAGCACGAGCCACGCCCTTCACGATATTAACCCTTTTAGGCCAATCCAATTTCTTAGCTTCATCATCGGCACTTAGAGTTTTGGCCAAACTACCTTTGTCAAGGTATTCATAGACCAAAATCAAGTTTTGATCATTTGAGCAGAAACCATAAAGTTTTACAATGTTCCGGTGCCTGATTTCCGTCAATGCTCTTATTTCACTCAAAAAAGCTTCAAAGTTTGCCATTTCAGATGATGAATCAAGTCTTTTGACTGCTACTGTAACCATTTCAGATGAGGAAAGGAGTCTTTTCCCCCCTATTGTCTTTTCTGATGAAAGTTGTGCTTTATAAACCCTTCCACATCCTCCCTCCCCAATACAAAAAGCTGCATCAAATTCATTTGTGGCCTCTAAAATGTCTTTATACATGAGTTTTCCATTGAATATGGTGAGAAAATCATCATCTTTTTTCTTTGGATTCATCTTTCTGCGTTTATAGAATATGAGGATCCCGATGAACACAAATAGAAGTAAAGATACACAAAGGAGAGGAGTTGCAGTTATCAAAATGAATTTGTGGTCATTCCTTGACTTCTTGTTTTTAAATTCAAGAGAGCTTTTACATGGTTGTAATCCTGAAATATTGCCACACAATCCTTTGTTCCCTCTTAGTTGTTCCATGGAAACATTTTGAAAGGCTTTGCCACTAGGAATTGGACCCTCCAACTCATTATAAGATATATCAATGTCCAACGAAATAGGAATTTCTTTAAAACTCGTAGGAATGAGTCCAAAGAGGTGGTTGTGGGAGAGGTTTAACATTTCCAGGCTTGCCAAAAATCGTAATTCAGATGGTATTTCTCCACTAAGCAAATTATTACTAATATCCAACTCGGACAAATGGATTAACTTACCAAGCTGAATAGGAATTCTCTGGCTTAAATAGTTGAAGCTTAAATTCAAGTGATGCAACTTCTCGAAGTTTGCAAAAATTTCTGGTACCTTACCTGTCAATCTGTTACTAGAAAGCTCAAGGTATTCTAAGTTTGACAGTGATCCCAATTGTTCAGGTATATCTCCAGAAAGTTGGTTATCCTCCAAACGTAGATTTATAAGTGAAGTTAACTTACCAATTTCCTTCGATATCTCCCCATGTAAATGGTTTGAAGAAAGATGGAGCACATGAAGTTGACTTAAACATCCAAACGAAGCAGGGATTTGACCTGTGAGATTATTTGTGCTCAATTTTAGCTCCTGAAGTGATGTTAACTTCCCTAATGCAGGAGGAATTGGACCAGAAAGTTGATTAGTTTGGAGATACAGAGTCCGTAGACTAGTTAATCCACTTAACGAAGCTGGAATTTGACCTGTGAGATGATTTGCACGTAAATTTAGGTCTTGAAGTGATGTTAACTTCCCCAAATCAGGAGGAATATAGCCATAAAGTTGATTAATATTGAGATACAGAAAACTTAGACTAGTTAATCCACTCAACGAAGCTGGAATTTGACCTGTGAGATGATTTACGCTTAAAATCAGGTGCTGAAGTGATGTTAACTTCCCCAACTCGGGAGGAATTGGACCAGAAAGTTGATTAGTGTGGAGATACAGAGTTCGTAGACTAGCTA
>OU503054.1:6389542-6402421 GCA_912172775.2 Fraxinus pennsylvanica | reverse complement strand
GGAGGGGGACAAGTCAATATTTGTGTGCTAAAGACTTCGGAAGTCAATATTTGTCTTTTAGAGTAAATATTATTCTTCATTATCAATCACTGTTGGTGATTAACTCAAATTGCAATGTCCAGTTAAGATGACCTTGACCAAATAATTATTACTTAAATCACATCCAACTATTAAATAAAACTCGGTGGTTAGAACTTGTTGAACATATTTATATGAATCCTGTATAAAATATATATGGGTTTATAATTTAGACATTTTTACATAAAGAACATATATATTGAAATTTTCGTCTTATGGATACAAATTATAACAGACAAAGTTGAGAAAAAAATAGAGAAAAATGAACTTTTATTGATAATTATCTATACAAATTACAAATTATAGAAATATTGCTATGCAAAAATAAATGTAGGGAAAAAGAAGCCTACGCCAAAAATAAGTTATTGACTTCATGAAATTGATTGCTTTTCTCACTCTTGACTTCTTCATTTTATTTAATTTAAATACATATTAAAATGTTCTGTAAATATTTAACGAGGTTCACCATCTATTAATGTTTTTGTCTATATATGTGATCTCACTTTTTATTAGTATTAGAGATGGGCATAGTAAAAATTAGAAAAATTTAAGGTACAGGTCTGGACTTTTTAATATATGTGCACAAGAAGAATCATTAACGGTTTACGTCCATAAACCTACTAGTTAATCAAAAGTCAATCGTTTATTCTAAATGGTGCTCTAACACCACTAGTGTTAAATAGCATTATTCTAAACCACTACAACCTACCACAAACTCACATAGTAACCGAAACTGCTACCAACTGGGAGATTTCTCCCTTTGCCACCCTCGACCCCTCTACCACCTCGTCGACAAAAATAAAATTCGAACATTGTTATCACTAATACCCACCACCACCACTCATTCCCACCAACACCACTGCCACGCCCCCACAAGCAACACCATTCTTAGATCTACACCATCCTCAAATCCCTACTCCTTCAACACAATCAAATCCGTACTCCGCCACTCCACCTACACAGCATCCATTGTCACCTCTACCATCTACACCTCGAACTTAATGGCCTACCCCATCACAAACATGTGATGGAACTACTACCCCCCCTTCTCACAACCATCCTCCTTGAAAACCTGCCAAAAATTACAGAACCTAAAATGGATACAAAACGAAATCCAAATATTTTTCTAAAATCCTAAATATCGAGTTTGTTTATTTTCAATCCAATTGAGATTTGAAATTATAAGATTTACAATTTAATAATAAGTTTTTTGGCAAAACTAAATGTTCGAAAATCTAGCCCCCATTTGACACCCATTAATTTCTCATTCTCATTTTCATTCTAATTCTCATTCTTCATTTCAACCACATATTTTCCAAATAAAATAATATTACACACAAATCAAAAAAATTTCATCACTTTTCCACCACACATTATCACATCAATCACTATTCCAAAATTTCTATTCTCTTCAAAAACAGATTCAAACACAAGCTAGTTTCTTGACGAAACCAGATCGGTTGAAGATCTGGTTTATCAACTCGAATCATCTATGTCGGACAAGAGATAACCAAGCCTGAGGGAGAGAATTCTGGTTTTACACCTTTAACACTTTAAATTCTGATTTTGCACATGAAGAACATCATATAAGAAATAACCAGATTTATTCAAGAAGCCAAGGAGATTTCTACACTCTCCTTTTATCTAAACCTGGTGAGAAATCTCATAGTTTGTGGTGGTCCAAACTTGGAAGGGTATTAGCAGAGAACATCAATGCTAACGTTAGCCGCTAGAATGCACTTGATTTGGTGTGGGTAAGGTGGGTTTGGTAAGGGTGGTGTAAGGATGTGGATTGGGGTGGGGGACAAGTTGTGTGGCGATTTCTGTGGTGGTTGCCTGAATTTTTGGTTTATATTTTATTTTTAATTAAATTTGAAAAATAACTTACTGCGTATTAAATTAAGGCTAGACATGTTAAATTGGTTAAAATAAGGTTAGAAGTTATTTTTTTGGATGGAAATCGTTAAAAGTTGTATCTGGCTTAGACTATGAATTTTTTAAAATTTTTGGAGCTCTACGGCAACTTCTTCCAAAAATGAATACACCCAAAGGATGAAATTTTGGAAGCTATACTGCGATATTAGTACTGATTTATTCGTAACAACAAATTATTATTGATATTTTACTATATAATTTACCACGTGATAAGCAATGAACATTTTTCCCTCTACATATAATTACATTTTAATTCACAAAACATTGCACGTGATATTGTAATGATGACGTGGCATTTTTTTTCCTAATATTTCTTTTTAAGTAATTGGATGAAATTTGTCCAAATTTGCCTAATTCATATTAAAAGCGCAAAAATAAAGATTGACTAGTCTCCGGTTGCCTAATTCTTGTTATGAAACTCAATTTTTTCGTAAATTCAATTAATCAAATTTATTTTATTGATAAAGCTTAGACACTTAAAATTTTCTAGAAGTAAGAGATATCAAACTTGAACTGAAAACAATTAATAGAGTAATCTATTTCCTTATATTCAAAATTAGATTGTAAAGAAAGAGGGTAATTTAGATTTCATTGTCAAGACTAAGCAATATTATAGGACTTGATACATTCTTAGATGACCATGTTAAGTAGGGTAGAAAGGTTTTAGAAGACCCTCACCATGCCAATCTCCAGACTTCACGAAAGGAGGGATCGTCTTCCTTCAAATATCTTTTGATACATCAAAACTCCGTAGAAATCACTTCATATACACTATTAATATACAACACTCATATCGTACTCTAGTTTCTCAATCTTTATATAAAATAATTTTCATTGTCCACGTGTCAACAATGCAATTTTCTTTTGTCAAGAACATCATACATCAAGAAACCTCGTCTTGGATATGTTATGCAAGTGTAAAGATAAGAACTTGACGCCGGGCAGAATAGTGATTATTCTGCAGGTTGGGTTCAATTGACAAAAACAGAGAAGAACGCAAGAGAAACACAAAGAAAAACGAGAAAATTCTTTATTATTCAACAACTGAATGAAAATAACCCACAAGCCGGGTTAAATAGCAAGAAAATAATAATAATAATCGGAATTTTGCCAAAAATAGCAAAATCCTAATATTCATACCAAAATAAAATACTTAATAAAAGAAACAATATCACCAAAATTCGGCTCAAATCGAGCAATTATTCTATGTCAAAAGGGAAACCGAAATATTACCATAAATAGCAAAAAATAACTTAAATTGATGATTCGGAAGGGAAAACAGCTGAATTTGATCTCGAATCCGATGCACACCGAGCATAGCTGGGTGCCCACGACGTGCGCGCCGAAACGAGCTTTCCGAATTGGGGTCACGGGCGTGATTCTGACAACCGTAGCCAAAGTTATGGCCAAAATACCAAAACGTGTTCAAAATTGACCCCAATTAGGAAATGTCGTCGATTACTTTCCATTCTTACGTCGATCCGCCAACTCATGTTACGTTAGCGCCATCAACGAGTTATCTGACATCTCGGCTTCGTCTGACTCGGATCCTCCTGCATCAGAACTTAAAACAAAAACATTGATGCAAACTTATATTAAAAGAAATTATCCATAACTATTTATAAACGATTTATAAATTCAATCATTCACAATAATTTGAGCCACACATTCATAACTACTAATATTATTATCCATAAATTTCATGGGATCCACTTCTATTTCTCTTTATAAACCATTTATAAATTTGCGAAGCGGATGTTAGTATAAATGTTGATTTTGTTCAGAATTCTTGCCAATTTTTCTAAAGTTGAACTGAATTTTCATTCCTCGCCCCAGTTTGGCACATATTTTTCAAAAATTAATTTTTCCTAAAACTCGTTTTTAATCACACGTGAGACCACAACTTTTCAACCACATAATTTATCAATTTTATCAAACTCTATTAAAAATCTAATTTATATCTAAACCAAATGGGAGCTTCATTTTTTCCTTTTTTAATTAGCAACCGCCATTTTTTTTTTTTTTGTCTTTACAGAACATTCCCATCGCAATTCTTGGAAAAAGTATCCTATCTCCATTAAAACAATAAGCCCCGTTTGAAACTTTTTTTTTTTTATTTGGAAGAAATGTGATTCAGAATAGTAATTTTTTTAAAGAATATGTAATTAAAAATAAAAAAAATTAAATTTGCGTATAAAATTATTTTATGAGAAAATGAGTTATTAAAAATGAGTATTGAAAAAAAAAAAATTTTGAGTCTCATACATGGGTTAAGTCGAGTCTGAATCCACAATTGAGTTTTCTGGCAACCTCTTGCTGTTGCAAACCAGTAAGTTTTATTCCTGTGCATATTGATCTCTTATTTCAATATTTTGTTCAACCAAAGTCTTTGAGTTTTGCAATTTAGGTCATTCAACTTTCAAAATTTATATATTATCCCTGAATTCCAGATTTCTTTCAACATCCCTCATTTTTTATAAAGTTAAGTATATCATTCATAAAATTACTCTGAAATATCAATTTCGATAGCCAACAAACACCCAAACTTAATTCATATGTTGTCAATCAATATAGCACCGTAAAAACTCAGAAAATAGAAATTAAATAAAAAAGAGGAATTTTAGACTCATGGATTAAGGTTTCAATCATTGTTGGTCATTAACTCACATTGCAATCTCAACTTAAGCAGAACTTGACCAAAATTTCTTGAAAATATTTATATGAATCTTGGGCGAAATATGTGGATTGTAATTTAATTTTAATACATATTAAAATGTTTTGAAAATATTTAAAGGGGTCACCATCTATTGAAGCTTTTGTCGATATATGTGATCTCATTTTTTATTGATAATAAAGATTAGGGACATTTGCTGTAGAGGTTTAAAACTTGCCAAAAGTATGCAGTGAAGTCCCAAAACATTTAATCTTAACACCTACAAACCTCCAATGGTTTACATTCAAAAACATGTTAGTTGATCAAAAGTCAAACATCTTACCTTAATATGATCAATTTAATGCAAGGTAAATTGGGGACGAGTTTGTGGCGGTATCAGTCACTGTTGGGGTGGTTGCTCAGGTTGGGTTTGGGATGGGTGCACTGGGGAAGATGAATATTTTTTTTAAAGAAGGATATATAGAGAGTATAGAGTAGTAGTTTTTAGGTTCTTCCTGCTCACGTTTGAGTGGAGAAGTTTTTATAGACTAATTTTTGTCTCTTCAAATAGAAAATTTTTAAAATTGCCTTCTTGAGTAAAAACACCTTCTAAGTTTGCAGAGCGAAGGGACCACCTCGAATGTATCACTCGAATGTACAAACCCTTCTGTCGTGACATAAAATAAATCCACAATTAAGAATGCTGATCTATGTTAATAACAAATGATTGATGTTTTCATGTGAATTAATTTTCTTTTCTTAGTCATGGATTTGGTAAAAGAATCCAGCTACAATTTGAATTTACTACACTATAACTAATAACTGATCAAATTAACACAATGTAACCGAGTGACAATGAACAAACTAAATTCACAATAATGTTTTGGATTTATAAACAATGAAAACCCGAACAGCGTAAGACTCATTACAGAGAACCGAAACTAATGGCAAGGGCCGGAAATAGAGAGTTTTAAAGGGAATTGTATTCATTAAGGAAGCAAACAGGGCTATAGTCATAGTGATCTTCCTATTTAACTATTTCGACCAATTTCGAGCACCACAAAATATTTTCGGGGCGTTCGAAATTTGATCATTTCCCCATAATTTTAGTTCATCATGGATGGGGACACTATTATTGAGATAATAACCTCTATACGAATAGATAGAGGAAAATTCACTTCCTGACTATTGCAGAAGGTTGGTCAAATCAATGTAAATATAGAATTAGTCCAAACAATTTTCCATTATTGACATATACACACATACGCACGGCACATTGACATAGGTATGAGAAACAGAAAATTGCATGCAAATGCAAAAGCTCTGAGTTGGTTTACCTTCAACAATCCAATGAATTCAAACTTTAACTTTAATAATACTTTAATTCAAAAATCTAATAAACTTAATAGAGGATAGGAATGTGTTACTCAAACTCGAAAGAAGAGAGGCTTTTGTATTTATTGAAATGAATGCGGTATCATGGGAGATATCCATTATTTAAAACTCGAAATAAGGACTTTTGTAATTTTTGAAAACGGAGGATGTCTATAAACTTGTTGGAAACCTAAGGGGAGGTATCTTTAAATTTTCCTAATTTTACGGCACTTGTTTGTGACATGCATCTTGATCTAATGGTGCATAATTATGGATCACATCAGTGTCAGGTGGCATGCTTCGCTAGGGATTTTGGAGACTCGGATTAAAATATCTACATTTTCGGTTCCAATTTTTCCTCTTTCACTAATTTATTGTTTTCTAACTATCTTTTAAATTTCACAATGACGTAAATTAAAACCATAAAAAAATTAAAAATAAGAGTCGATGCAAGGATGGATTTTTAAATTCAAATTAAATTTAGCAATGTAAAAATATAAAAAAAATAAGAGTCAAGACGGGGTACAGATTTTTAATTACAATATTTATTTAAAAATTTTTTATTTTTATTCTCAGTCCTACGGGAACACATCCCCAATCCTCTACATTGACTCCACCCACTATTAGGCTTTTAGCATTGGAACAAAAGTTTCGAAAAGCTTTACTTAGTGAGTTTTGCTACACAAACATGATGCTCGACATAGGAGATGACACAACACACACATGGGGAAGGTCAGCATTATTTAATTCAGGTTAAGACCCACATGCAATGTGAGAGGTCGGTCAGCCCCTATGTTAAGCATTATGTTCATTTAGCTTAATTCTTACTTAGTTACTTTTTAATTTAATTTTTGTTAGATATAACTTATCATATAAAGAAAATATTGATATAAATTATTATATTCTTTGTAACTTTTTTACATTATTGTGTTATTATTTGAATTTATGAGGAGCTACAATGTCAAATTACCTAAATTAAAATAAGAAGGAAACTTCATTGCCTACTTTCATAGGTTGGATGGTGTGTGGTAATAGAAATACATGAGTTTCAAAAATAAAAGTTACAATTTCATATGAACTTGCAAACCAATCTTGCTAAATGAAAATGCATAGCAAACCTAAATTAAAATAAGAAGGAAACTTCATTGCCTACTTTCATTGGAAAAAAAAAAACAATTCATTTCTTTACTTATCCAACATATCATAAACAATTTGCATGGTTGGCCGATATTGTGGATTAGAGTGTAGGCATTCAATTGCAAGTTTAATAATAGACATCAAAATCATCTCTTCTTCTCGAGTAGGATGAAGAATGTGAAGATCCAACAAATCATCCAACTGTAAATCTCCATGTGGTAGAGTTGTTACGTATTGAATGTACTTGTTAAGATTTGGAGTTCCATCTTGAAATGTTAACCTTTTTAAGAAGAGTAGTCAACTCTCTTATAAATTGGTCTTTATTTTCATCTTTATTCTTCTTTTAATATGCTCATGCAAGATGGTAGCTCAACCAATCTTGAAATCCTTGTGCTCAAATTTTTTTTTTTTTTGGTCTTAATCGAATCGAATTGCTTGTTGGAGCTTGTAGTCCAAACCTTTATAAATTGGTCTATATTTTCATCTTTATTCGATGTAGGATTTTTATCCCTTAATAGTACTCACGAAGATGCTTTCCTTTGACCATTTCTAATGCTAACACTCCAAAGCTATACATAACACACTTGTCAGTCACCTTCGTTGTGTACGCAAGTCCTGCCCAAAAAAAAGGGAAAGAATACAATCAAAATCGTGGATCTATATTCGGTGAATGAAATTTAGGAAAAAAAATGTTACCTGGAGCAAAATAACCATATGTGCCTACAAGAGTGCTGAAATCGCATTTCAGAAACTTAGCAGTGCCAAAATCTGAAACATGGGCCTCATACTGTGAATCAAGTAAAATATTGTTGCTGGATATGTCTCAATAAACAATTGGAGGAGAACATTTATTGAATATTTCATCTAATGGATACCAATTATAACACATAAAATTTTAACTTTTTTTTCTTAATCAATTTTGACAAATTCAAGTTTTGAAATTGCCCTCCTTCACTTGGGAAAATATTTATGCTCAAATCTGGACTCTTGAAATGATTTTAACTTCCCTAACTCAAAGGAATTAACCAAACGGTTGATTAGCATAAATAATTTTAATCATATCAATGTGAATTGATTTTACTAAATGTTACATCAATAATTTGTAGTTTTTGTGGCTAACAAAAAAAATTCAGCTGCTTCAGCTGCACTTGTAGCAATAATCTGTGTTCTATTTTCGGCATAAAATTGAATTAACAAAGATGTGTATGATGTATTATAAAGTGACTTTATTTATGCTCAGCTTTGAGTTCTAAAGTAACTTTAACTACACTAGGTCAGGAGAATTTAACTAGAAAGGTAATATTGAAAAAAGTATAGAATAGTTGATTTTAGTGTTAAGGTATAAATTTCACGTCATTTAAATAACAAAATATAAGGATATAGGGCATTTAACATCTCTTCAAGTGGTCCAAAATCAAGTTCATGAAGTAGGAAGTATGAGACTTTTCTACATGTAAGTGTCCATGTCAACAGGTTATCCAGAAAGAGATTTTTTGTTTAAATACGTGTTAATCAAATGTGATAGGATTAGAAAAAAGAAACTCCGTGTAAAATGGGGTAGAATTTTATGTCCATTTGACAGAGGCATTCCATAGAATTTTCATGACTTTTAGTGTGTTAAAGACTTGACAATTGAGTCAAGATTTGTCTTTTGGGGATAACAAAAATGCATATCTATATCATGGTCCCCGAGCATAGAATCCCTTCCCAAAATGTAAATCAATACTGAAAAAAGACAGAATGCTAAATAACGAAAATAGTCCAGATAGTAAAAGAAATTTTAATTTAGTATTTTATTTTAATTTTTTTTATTTAGTATTTCTTAATGAACGCATTGAGAAGAAAAATAAAGAATGATGAACTTTAATTGATAATTGACAATACACTTTATCGAACCACAAAATAGATCCCTAAGTTTCAGGATTACAAATTCAAAATTTTATTAATTTTGCTATATGAAAATAAATGTAGAAGAAACTTAAGCAAAAAATAATTATTTGATTTCATGGACTTGATTGTCTTTCTCATTTCAATTTACTCAACTTTTTCATTTAATTTTATATCAATAACATATTAAAATGTTGTACAAATACTTAGAGGTAATCTCATTTGCATTGATGAAAAGCTAGCCATTTGCTTCCAATTGAGTGATTATAGGAGCATTGCAAATTTGCGATTTACTTTATCCTTCTGATGGTATCACGTGATATGATTTTTTCTAAATGTAAATATGACCCATCTTATAATATCGAGTGAATAATAGAAAATCAAATTTATCAATACTGACTTATACGTAAGAACAAATTATTGTTGACATATCATTATATAATTTATTGCGTGATGAGCATTGTAATAATTTTCCTCTACGTATAACTACATTTTAATTCATAGTGCATTGACATCGTAATGATGTTTTGCTATATTTTATCCAAAAAAATATATTTTAAAGAAATTGGATGGCATTTATCCAAATTTTCCCTCTACATAGTTCATATAAAAACGCATAGAAAACAGATTGAATACTCTCTAATCACCTAAAACCACACAGATAAGGATATTTTCATATGACCAAGGCACCACAAAATGGGACAAGGGGAGAAATGGGTTAATCCCTATAAATGGAACATCCATCTAGTGATTGGGCCTTGAGCAACTATTACTTAAAATGTTGCATCAAATGGCCCACTTAGTTTTTCGGATCGAGCTACAAACGATGGTGTTGATTTCATAACTCAATCCTCGATTGAAATCTATAAATAAAACTTAAATTGATAAACATCATCGTCCCGAAATTTATTAACAAAAAGCTAACAGGGAGGCCCGAATCCTTTCTAGTGTCCTGTCCCGCTGGTGTTTTTCAGGACACAAGATGGGGAAGTGATTTAAAAATTGAAAAGTCTATATATACATAATATATGTACATAATAAGTGTCCATAATGTGATGTGGACAAAATCCTGTTATTGATGTGAAAGTGTGAGATTTGAATTAATGGTTGGATCCAGTGCCACATGTAATTATGGACACCATTATGTATGGATTTATGTACATGTAGCACTTCTCTTTAAAAATTTCTCATTTCCTATTTTGTTTACTTATTCCCTAGCTGTTCAGGGTTCATCTTGACTTTGAGAGTTTGACAACTTTAATTCTAGATTAGGTTTGATGTATTCAATTGCCTGAGTAAGGGTTTCGGATAGGTTGGATTTTTATTAAGGGAGTGTTCGATAGATATTAAAATTGGATTAAAATTGAAAAACTAACCGTTATTGTTGATTTTTATTAGACGAGTGGGACCCAATAATGGCCATATTTTCAATTAAAATTGGATTTTAATCCTGGGCAAACATGCTCTAAGGTAAAAATGAAAAAGTTCTTTGAATTTTCATCTTGAAATTATCCATTCAACAATTGGTTATGTAATGGACAATCTTTCTTTATGAAGATATGACATATTAGCAGAATTTAAATGTTTTACTCTTCCCACTGGTAAAAAACCTTAAACATTCATAGGAATTTAATGATTTGTACTCACATTTCACTTTAACCACTATTCTTTAATTTGTTCTAAAAATTCACCAAACTTCATATGCTGTTTTAAGTTAGTCAGAAGAGTTTTTACATTGGTTGTGAGCACTAGAAGAGCATAAAACACTGTTGTAGATCTTCATAGAGATGTATAATAAACCCCTGTCTGTCTGGTTTTGCTAAAAATCATTTTTTAGTAAAGTTGATTAAATGTGTGGTTAAAAAATTGATAAAAGTTGTAGATCTCATAAAATATGTAGTTGAAAATGATTTTGAAGAAAAAATAATTTAGACCAAACAGGAACATAATAGCTTGTGATTTTAATCAATCTCTCCATGAACATATTGTAACATGAAATTGAACTTTAGAATACAAAGGAAGGTAATGGTTCAGTCCTTCCATGAGGTAAACTAGAATGATAACAACAATAGATCAAGATGTGAGTTAAATCTTCAAAAAAAACCCAAACTAGTAACACAAGTAGTTTATTAAGTCAAGAAAGGTAAGTGTTCAAAAAACATAAAGAATAGTTGTAAAGAAAATTTGGACATTGTGTCATTCGACCTGAGATGTAAACTTCTAGAGGATGGAAAAAAATTCACAAAATGCGTAGCAAATGTAAGAAAGATGAAAAACAGTATATAATGAGCCCGAATGAGAGAATAACACAAATTAAACATGATTCTCCAATTGAATATTAAGGTCAACCATCAATCAAAATTATTATTTACATTTCAATTTTAAAAAGTAAATATTTTGATGATGTAAAAACAAGATCTAACAATGATAATTATATTTAAACCCTTCAAAGTTGACGAAAAAATAAATTCGAATATAAGAATACTTATTTGTGTAGAACAAAACATATTACATATGATTTCATGTGATTTTAGTTTCTTTACGTGTCGTTTGGGTTTTTACAGACTACATGATGTAATTTGGATATTAGAGTCAACCAATCATCAAAATTATAATTGCCAAATGATTGAGGATTAATTGTTAGAATTAGAGTGCGATTCGAATTCTATTTGAAAGAATATTTAAAATTCTATTAGAAGTCGACTTGAGAATTCTAGTTGAAGTTTATTTGTGAATTCTAATTGTAATTCAATTTGGTTCAATTGGAAATTTGGAATTTATTTTGGATTTGAAGAAGATGTGAAGGAGACTAAGTTGCAATAGAAGAAGAAATCGTACAAGGAGAAGAAAACAACGAACTGGCTTTCACTACCCGCTCAGCTTTTGCTCGAGCGCTTAGAACAAGGGTGTTAGTGCAACCGCAAGGTGGCCGCTCAAGTAACAAGCCACCACTCGACAGCTGGAAGACCGTCGCTCGAGCCGCTGTCTTATCCATGGGATATTCTGTTCGAGTTTTTAGCAGTTTTTTATATCATATTTTATTTCAAACACTTTACGATTATATAGACTTGTTATAGTGGAACTTCACTGCATCTTAGGCTCTTCTTTGTACTATAAACATAAGTAAATCTCTAGAAAATCAATCCTTACATTTTATTCAATAATTTGTAATCCTTCATTTTATTTATTATTAATAAATTCTCCTCTTCTGCCTATTTTATCATGTAATTTTTTTTGTTTTTGTTTGATCTATTTTTCATGTTGCCATATTATACTTGTTTGTACAGATTACATGATGGAATTTGGATATTAAAGTCAACAAATCATCAAAACTATAATTAGCACTTCCATGCTAATGATTGAGTGTCTTTGTAATTGTTAGAATTGGGGTGTGATTTGAATTCTATTTGAAGTCAACTTGAGAATTCTAGTTGAAGTCTAATTGGGAATTCCAGTTGGAATTCAATTTGGGAGTTTAATTTTAAATTTGGAATTTGTTTTAGATGAGTCCAAGAGAACAACATGAAAAGAAATTATGCAAGAAGAAGAAAACGGTGAATTGGTATTTGCTACACGCTCAGCTCCCGTTCGAGAGCTCAGAACAGGAGCATTGGCGCTCACTTATAATGAGGCGGCCGCTCGAGCAACAGGTCACTGCTCGACCACCCCTCTTATTCGGAGAATATTCTCTTCACATTTTTGACAATTTTTTATATTCTATTTTATTTAAAACACTCCATAATTGTATTGACTTGTCAAACTCCACCACATCTTAGGCTCTTTTTTGTACTACTAGTCAGATGCACGTGCAATGC
>OU503054.1:6309932-6327674 GCA_912172775.2 Fraxinus pennsylvanica | reverse complement strand
CAGCTTGGATTGCAGATCGTGATCATTGGAGTTCAAGAAAAAGCAAAAGAGTTTGTGGAATTCATCAAAGGTATCATTCTCATCACAGTTTCTATCTAAACACATTGCAGATCCTCGTTTGGGAATTGAAAATTGTTTAATTTCCGCTGTGCATGTTAAGTAAATTCCCAACACACACTCCTCCCAAAAAAAAGGTCTCAAGTGGAGCTTATTGTTTTAATGGAGATAGGATACTTGTTCCAAGAATTGCAATGGGAATACTCTGTAAAGACAAAGAAAAGGCCGTTGCTAATTATAAATGAGAAAAATGAAGCTCTAATTTGAATTAGATGTAAATTAGATTTTTAATAGATTTTAATAAAATTGATTAATTATATGGTTGAAAAGTCGTGGGTCTCATGTGTGATTAAAAATGAGTTTTAGAAAAAATTATTGTTGGAAAAACAAGGGCCAAACAGAGGTAAAGAATAAAGATTCAGTTCAAATTTAAAAAAATTGGCTAGAGTTCTGAATGAAATCAACATTTATATTGACATCCACTTGGCAAATTTATAAATGATTTATAAATAGAAATAGCAGTGGACTCCACGAAATGTATGAATAATAATATTAGTAGTTATAACTGTGAGGTCAAAATTATTGTTTGAGTGATTGAATTTATAAATCATTTATAAATTTGAGTAGTAGATAATTTCTTTTACTATATGTTAGCATCAATGTTTTAGTTCAAGTTCTTGTCTTTTTTCTTTAGTGAGAGATACACTTGCATAACATATCAAAGACGAGGTTTCTTGATGTACGATGTTCTTGCCAAAAGAAAATTGCATTGTTGACACGTAGACAATGAAGATTATATTATATAAAGATTTAGAAACTAGCATACAATATGAGCTTCGTATGTTAATATTGTATATGAAGTAATTTTTATGGAATTCCAAAGTATCAATAGAGATGTTTGAAGGAAGATGATCCCTCCTTTCATGGAGTTTGGAGACGGTGTGGTGAAGTTCTAAAACCTTTCTAGCTTCTTTCATGAGGTCACCTAAAAATGTACTAAGTGATGTAGTGTTGCTCGGCGTTGATAATAAAATCTAAATTACTTTCTTTCTCTACAATTTAAATTTGAACTCAAATAAATAAATTAGAAAATTTTAAGTGTCTGAGCTTTATCAAGAAAATAAATATGATTCATCGAATTTACAGAAAAATTGAGTTTCATAAAAAGAATTAGGCCACATGAGACAATTATATCTTTATTTTATGCTTTCAATATGAATTGTGTATGTTAGGTATTTGATGTAATTGGAACATCTGTAAACAAAAGGGACCAAAATTAATATGTTGTAAAAGTCAAGGAGTTAGTTGCAATTAGTTGAATTTGTGTTATATTAAGTCTAGGGTTCGAGAATCGAAAAGAAGGAAAAATGGTGCTGAAATTTCGCTAGCTTATCGCCAGACTTGGCTCGAGCGTCAGAAACAGAAACTGCGTCGTTCACCTGTCTCCTTGCCTTGGCTGGTTGTCGCTCGACTATCGCCCAGCCCTCGCTCGAGCGACAGTGTCATTCGAAAAATTTAAATTCGCATTTTAAGACTTTTTGTCCAGTCCATTCAATCCCAAAACCTAAACTATAAATACCAAAAGCCACAGAACGATTTTTCTAAGGTTGAACATTGAGAATTCATACAGTCTTCATATCCTCTTCACAAATTAACTTTCAACCTTCGTTCTTTGATTGATTCTTGGCGGTGAAAACATCATATCCTTAATCCAAATACCAAACTGCTATTTCCTACATATCTGTCAGAAATCTAAAGATCAAGAGAAGGTGACTGGAGTTCCAGTTGGTGAAGAACACGGAGTTCTTCGTTGATCCTTAGGAAATAGACGAATTGATAAAGCCGGGAGTTGCTGTAGGATCGCACACTCCAGGAGGGCTTTGAAAACTACAGTTGGGAGTTGGTGCAGGAGCACAAAATTTGTGTTGTCGTCTTGTCTGACAAATTGGAAGTTCAATTGTTTATAGTGGATTTTGACTAGCAAAGTGTCCGGAATTTTTACCCAGTTGGGGTTTCTCAGTAATCATACCGTGTCTTTACTCTTTTATATTCTACGGTATTCAAACATATGATAATTGAACTGATTACATAACCGTCTAGAGATAATTAATTAGTGACTTGTTGCTGGTTAATTATAATTTTTTAAATTTCACATTTACATCTATTCACCCATCTAGGTGTAGTTTGGGTCGAATCTCGTTATTTCAATTGGTATGAGAGCCTGATTTCATATCCTAACCCGTAAATTATTCTAGATGAGTCAGTCATTGTTGGTGCCTCCATTTTTCGACGGAAGCAACTATACTTATTGGAAAATTCGAATGAGAGCCTTCCTTAAAACATTAGATCAACGTATTTGGATAGTGGTACTAGTATAGTTATACCCGCTCATATTTCATTGTGGACTAAAGGGAATTCGGCTGAGTGTAACTGGAACAGTAATGACATTTTAGAAACCACACACGAGGGAACTAAAACTGTTAGAAATTCTAAACTGCAGATGTTAGCCTATAGGTTTGAAGAAATTAGAATGAAGGACGATGAATCGTTCAATGAATTCTATGCAAAGTTGAATAACATAGTAAATTCGAGTTTTAACCAAAGTGAAAAGATTCCCGAGTCCAAGATCGTTAGAATAGTTCTTAGATCCCTATCTGAAAGGTTTATGCCTAAAGTCACCGCGATTGAAGAAAGCAAGGATTTAGATGCTGATAAGATAGAAGAACTCGTAGGATCCCTTTAAAACTATGAACACATCGTTTCTCAACCTAAAAAAGATTAAATTCATAGTTATGAACACTGTTAGGGAAGATAGAGTGAGTCCACTAATGTTGAAATCCTAGGGACGACAAAATAGCTTATTTTGTTAAAAAAATTCCAGAAGGTAATGTGGAATAGGAGAAAGCGTCAAGAACAGAAAAATGAAATCCATAATAAATTCTCAAAAGATAAACGTGAGAAGAATAACTGTAACGTCCCAGATTCTCGGAACTCAAAGCGTTACGAAAATCATTTTCTTTTTAGTTTGATCATTTTAATGTTAACCAAAATAAATTGTAAATAGGGAAGATTTTGGACTTCGAAATATATTTAAAAAGTTTAATGGGGGATAATTGTCCATATAGACTTAGATAATTATGGTGAAACTTGATTTTGGAAAACATTCTAAAGATCAACAAATACAGCAGCGGAAAGAAAAAAAATATATGTTTGACATAGCGGCCGTCTACGAAAAATTATGAAATTTTAACAGGGACTGAAAAATTCACACATGTTGGAATCTTGACGATAATGTTTGAAGCACGAAAGTATAGCTCGACTATGCTGGACATAGAATCCGAAACAGACCCAAAGCACTTTACTAAAATGGGCATAACTTTTTCTCTAGGTATTATTTTAAGGTAATTCCAAAAACCACAATTAGAAGACTCATAGAACTTTCAAACCCCACTTATTTCATTCTAAAACATGCACCGTGGGCCAAGTTATGTGATTTTTAAATAGGAGGACATAATCTGAAAATTCATTTCAGCAATATTTAAACTTCGAGTAGTTGACATGAAATGTATATAAGGCTAGACTAAACAGAAAATTTAACATTTTAAATGTGTCATCAACGTGTCCACAAGAGGTTTACATGACTGAAAATATTATTAGAATTTAAAGAGTACGTCAAATCGCCAAGCACTTGCCATCACGCCAAACCATTGCCATGCCATCAACTAACCTGTAAATTTAGTAGGAATGAGTATCACAGGTAATACTCAGTAGGAAACACTTAAGTAAATAGATAAAAAAATATATATTTTTTTTAGAATTGCAATCCTTGATTATTTGTGTCACCGTCAATTTCTAGCGAACCAGTGATCAATCAGTCCGCTTACTCTCTGGTTTTGATAACCCGTTTCTTAATCTCCTCATCTCAGGTTTAGGTAACCCCTTTCATAATCTCTTATTTGAACCATCCAAAAGGTACTTCCATCATAAGCAACACAATAACACGTTAATGCAATTTGAAAACAAATAATTTTACTCTAATTACAAAAGTGTCATAAGCAATATCCCTGCCTTAAACACTTGGAGTTTGAATACCCTTTCTTACGGCCAATTTGTAGTAAAATGCAGCGTACTCTTAACCTTTCCTTTAGAAAATTTGCAAATTCTAAGCACCTTAAGTCTATGGACAAAGGGCAAAATGATTTCATGTATAAGTACTTAATTTGAGAGAGATAACATGCCCTCGGGGCTGTAGAAAATTGTTGCTTCTCGAACAAAAAATGCAAGTGGCAAATGGCAATGAGCAAGATGGGAGTAAAGCAAATATAAGTGAAATGTTAAAGTGGCAAATTGGTAGATTTTAAGGGTAACGTGACTTTTCAATTGCATGGCAGTTTTTTTTTTAATTATCATTATGAGTTTTAATTATTATAAGGAAATTAATGTATCAATCATGTTTAAGGTATCAAATTGTTTCAACTTCCTAACCGTACATATTGAATTTAAAGNAAATAGTTCAAAATCATTTCTTCTCAACTCCCAATTTATTTTGTTTAATACGAGTTTCAAGACGAATATAATATATGATATATTTTATCAACTCCTAAAATGCTTTAGTAAAATGCTTTAGTTATTCGACCCAAATAGGATTTACAATGAATTCTATACACATACATGAGAAATAAATATTTTATGCAAATAAGTGCGTGGAGCTTATTTTTAACTTTTGGATTTAAGATATGTCATCACAACTTTAAAATTTTAAGACAAGTACGCGCAAATTTACTATCGTGACAAATATTTAATTTGAACTCTTAGGAAAGGTCATAGCGACTTAATAATATAAATCAGATTTTTGTCGAGTTCTACAAGAAAATTTTATTTGAAAACGATATAAGATTTTTTTTCTTGGTCGCTACAATAACTCTAGGACTGTCAATAAGAAAACCCAATCAGTTAGATATCATGAATGTTAGGGTTATAGTCACTATAGTAATGAATGTCCTAACTTGAAAAAGAGTTGGAATAAAGAAAGACGCAAGGCATTAGCAGTGACATTGAGCAATGATGAATCGATTCGAGTGATCAGAGTGATACCTCTGGTGGTGAGAATGAACAAAATCTTATGGCCTTCACATCTATAGCTATAATAGAATCTGATAAGGAAAATGATAAGATTGAAAATGACGAATTGAGTGAGAAATTCGAGTAAGAATCTGAGGATGAACCTGATAGTCACGAATCTTATCATGAACTATTTGAAGAGAGTCTTAAAATAAAAAAGTCAATAAAGATGTAGTAGAAAAGGTAAATGATCTTGAAAGAGAGAAAGAAAAACTTAGAGGTGACCTTCAGGACTCTACCAGAAATCTGAGTGAGTTGAAACTTATTAATGAGAACTTGGAAGCTAAAGTTAAATCTTTAACAAGTGATCTTGAAAAATCTAATACTCAACTTCAATCATTCATGAATGGTATGCATAAACTTGATAATTTGTTAGGGATGAACAAGTCTGCTGGAAATATGCATGGTTTGGGTTACATTCAAAATGGTAATACTATTGCTAGTACATCCAAGACCACGTTCGTCCCGGCCACTGACAAAGCTCGAAAAATTGTTTATCCTGAACCAAAGGGAAAAAATGTCTTACGATCGAGACCTACTAGATAACGCAGGGTCAATCGTCCTATATATATCATCAACAACCTTCGGGCAGGTTTGAACCTAGGTTTATTTCCACATGTCACCATTGTGGTGCACTGGGACACACACTGCCTAGGTGTCATAAGCTCACAACTAGAAGTAAAAGTCAGAATGTCTCGAACACGGTTAACTTTCTCACCAATCAGGTTAGCCACTTAACTAAGATGATGACTCGGTTAACTAGAATCACTACTACTTCTAACAATGTTTGTGTTAAGAAGAGTGACCTCTCTAGGTCTGATGATCAGTTGAATTGCTATGTTGCCCATGTTACACTTAATGCTCAAAACAACTCTATATGGTATCTTGATAGTGCATGTTGTAGACATATGTGTGGTGGCAGAAAATGTGTACCGTGTATGACTCCACTGGTAATATTGTCCTCGAGCGTGTAAGAACTTCAGATAATTGTTATGTAGTTCTTCCTAATTCTAACTACGTGTGCAATAGTGCCATGATTGATATAACTGAACCGTGACATCAACGACTTGATCATATGAACTATAAAAAATTTTCTAAACTCGCCAAAAAGGAACTCGTTAATGGTTTACTTAAACTTGAAAATATTGATACCACTGTAGAACCGAAAGTCTTGGTGGTAAATGTTATATCTTGGTTGTGGATGATGATTTTTCTCGATATAGATAGATTGAGCTGTTGAGAGATAAAATTGGCATATTCGGTCTTATCATCTTATTGTGCAAAACGCTTATGAATGGAAAGATTTTACCATATCGAGAATTCATAGTGATCATGAAAAAAAGTTTGAAAACTCTAATTTTGAGAAATTCTGCTTAGATGAGGGAATCCAGCATGAGTTCTCATCGCCAATCAAGCCACAACAAAATGGGGTAGTTGAGAGAAAAAAATCGTGTGCTTCAAGAAATGGCTAGAGGCATACTTCATGGTAAGTGACTAGCTATGCAGATCTGGGGTGAAGTCATCAACACAGTATGTCACATAGTGAATTGGGTTTATCTTAGACCTACAACTGATATGACACCATATGAGATCTAGAAAGGTAAACGGCCTAATACTGAGAACAATAAAAAATTTCTAAACCAACAATGATTGACAACAATTGAAAACTCAACCAATGTGAAATTTAACTAGATGCTTCAATCCTAAATGACAAATCTTGACTTATGAAGTCTTTAGCACACAAAAAATCATATTTTTTTCCTAGATTATGAATCTATAAATTAATGTTTCGTAGCATGTTGCATTTGAATTTTGATTGAATTGGGATCTTGATTGTAGTTTCTTGTTAATTATTTTTAATGTTGTTTACAATCTTAATTGAAGAAAAATTGACACCTAGAACGAGAGATCCTTTAAAAAAGGAGATAGGAAAATGAAAAGATTCTACAATTTTCATGGTCAAGACCATCTTCCGACATTTATTTGACGAGTCTAAAATTCCTCTTTTTTATTTTCTGAGCTTTTATGGTGCTATATTGATTGACAAAATATAAATTAAGTTTGAGGTGTTTGATAAGTGTAAACACTTATCTTGGCCATCAAAATTGATATTTCAAGTAATTTTATGAATGATATACTTAACTTTATTTGTTTCTTGATTATTTTAAGAGAAATTTCGTTATTGGATGAGAACACATGAAAATGAGTGATAATTGATAAAAAAATAATGGAAGTCGAAAGAAATTTGGAATTCAGGGACAAGATATATATTTTGAAAGTTGAATGACCTAAATTGCAAAAGTTAAAGACTTTGGCTGAACAAAATATTGAAATAAGAGATCAATATTCACAGGCATAAAACTTACTGGTTTGCAGCAGCAAAAGGCAGCTAGAAAACTCAATTGTGGATTGAGACTCGACTTAACCCATGTTTTAGCCTCAATATTTTTTTTTCAAAATTCATTTTTAATAATGCATTCTCTTATAAAATAATTTTATACGTAAATTCAATTTTTTTTAATTACATATTTTTTAAAAAAAATTGCTATTCCAAAACACATCTCTCCCAACGAATAAGTCTAAAACAGGGCTTATTGTTTTAATGTAGATAGGATTCGTTTTCCAAGAATAGCAATGGGAATATAAAGACAAAAAAAATTGATGAATTATGTGGTTGAAAAGTTGTAGTCTCATGTGTGATTAAAAACGTGTTTTATGAAAAATTAATTTTTGAAAAACAAGTGCCACACTGGGGTGAAGAATAATTAAAGATTCAGTTCAACTTTCGAAAAATTGGTTGGAGTTCCGAATGAAATCAACATTTATATTAACATCTGCTTCACAAATTTATATGTGTTAATAAATTTGGGGTGAAGAATAAAGATTCATTTTTTCTCAACTTTGTCTGTTATAATTTGTATGCATGAGTCGAAAATTTCAATATATATGTTCTTTATGTAACAATGTATAAATTAAAACCGATATATATTTTGTACAAGATTCATATAAATATTTTCAACAAGTTCTAACCACAGGTTTTATTTAATAGTACGATGTGATTTAAGTAATAATTATTTGGTCAAGGTCATCTAACTGGACGTTGCAATCTGAGTTAATCACCAACAATGATTGATAATGAAGAATGATATTTACTCTAAAAGACAAATTTTGACTTATGAAGTCTTTAGCACACCAAAATTCATTATGAATCTATAAATTAATGTTTCGTAGCATTTTGCATTTGAATTTTGATTTAATTGGGATCTTGATTGTAGTTCCTTATTAATTATTTTTAATTTTGTTTACAATCTTAATTGTAAGAAAAATTGGCATTTTATTTAAATTGAGAAAGGAAAATGAAAAGNTTTCGCATTTTTCTTCTTCTTTATTTTTCTTGAACCTGCTGCTTCTGCTTCTTTTGCTGAAGCTAATGCTCTGCTGAAATGGAAAGCCAATTTTATAAATCATGACAACTCAATACTAAAATCGTGGAATCTTGAAACCAAGAATTCCACCAAGTCTTCTAGCCATCCAAAAGCAAGTTCCAGCCCATGCAATTGGTTTGGAGTTTCGTGCATTGATGGAAGTGTCAATAGGCTGAACCTCACAAATGCAAGCATTCATGCCGCCTTCTATAAGTTTCCATTCTCATCTTTCCCACATCTTGCTTATATAGATCTCTCTGTCAACCGTCTCTTTGGCACCATTCCACCTCAAATTGGTAAACTCTCCAAACTTGTCTATCTTGATTTATCAACCAATCAATTCACAGGTCAAATTCCAGCTTCGTTGAGTGGAATAACTAGTCTAAGAACTCTGTATCTCCACACTAATCAACTTTCATGTACAGTTCCAACAGAAATAGGGAAATTAAAGAAACTATTATGAATCTATAAATTAAACTTTCATAGCATGATAATTTGTCCAGAAATCTTAGTACAACCATGTTAAAATACTCCAGTTTCGCATTTTTCTTCTTCTTTATTTTTCTTGAACCTGTTGCTTCTGCTTCTTTTGCTGAAGCTAATGCTCTTTTGAAATGGAAAGCCAATTTTATAAATCATGACAACTCAATACTAAAATCGTGGAATCTTGAAACCAAGAATTCCACCAAGTTTTCTAGCCATCCGAAAGCAAGTTCCAACCCATGCAATTGGTTTGGAGTTTCCTGCATTGACGGAAGTGTCAATAGGCTGAACCTCACAAATGCAAGCATTCATGCCTTCTTCTATAAGTTTCCATTCTCATCTTTCCCAAATCTCGCTTATATGGATCTCTCTGTCAACCATCTCTTTGGCACCATTCCACCTCAAATTGGTAAACTGTCCAAACTTGTCTATCTTGATTTATCAGTCAATCAATTCACAGGTCAAATTCCAGCTTCATTGAGTCGATTAACTAGTCTAAGAACTCTGTATCTCTATACGAATCAACTTTCTGGTCTCATTCCACCTGAGTTGGGGAAGTTAACATCACTTCGGGAACTTGAATTGGGAAAAAATCATCTCACAGGTCAGATCCCTGCTTCGTTAGGGGATCTCAGCAATTTAAATCATTTGAATCTACTTTGGAACCAACTTTCTGGTTCCATTCCAAGTGAACTAGGGAAATTGAAGAAACTAATCTTTGTGGCAATATCTTATAATCGTTTTTCTGGTGATTTGCCTGAGTTATGTGGTGGAGGAGTACTAAAAACATTTACTGTAAACTACAACAGATTTTCAGGTCGAATCCCTCAGAGCTTGAGAAATTGCTACAGTTTAGTCAGAGTCCGATTTGATCATAACCAGCTTTTCGGAAATATATCTGAAGAATTTGGTGTATATCCAAATTTGACATTCATGGACCTAAGTAGCAATAATTTCTATGGTGAACTCTCCAGTATCTGGGGTAGTAACAAACAACTGCAAGCTCTGAACATTTCAAATAACAACCTTACAGGGAGCATTCCTCCAGAATTTGGAAGTTTAAGTCAACTTCAAGGACTTGATCTTTCTTCAAACCAGTTACATGGGAAGATCTCAAAGGGAATTTGGACGTTAACTTTACTTATAAATCTATGTTTAGAGGATAACCAACTTTCTGCAGATATTCCTGAACAATTGGGATCACTGTCAAACTTAGAATACCTCGACCTTTCCAGAAACAGTTTGACAGGTAAGCTACATGAAAATTTTGCAAACTTTGAGAAGTTGCATCACTTGAATTTGAGCTTCAACTATTTAAGCCAGAGAATCCCTATTCAGCTTAGTAAGTTAATCCATTTATCCGAGTTGGATATGAGTAATAATCTACTTAGTGGAGAAATACCATCTGAATTACGATTTTTAGCAAGCTTGGAAATGTTAAACCTCTCTCACAATCACCTGTTTGGACTCATTCCTAAGAGTTTTGAAGAAATGCCTGGCTGGGTGGACATTGATTTATCTTATAATGAGTTGGAGGGTCCAATTCCTAGTGGCAAAGCCTTTCAAAATGTCTCCATAGAACAACTACGAGGGAACAAAGGATTGTGTGGCAATATTTCAGGATTACAACCATGTAAAAGCTCAAACAAGAAGTCAGGGAATGACCACAAATTCATTTTGATAATTGCAACCCCTCTCCTTTGTGTATCTATACTTTTATTTGTGTTCATCGGGATCCTCATCCTGTATAAAAGCAGAAAGATGAATCCAAAGAAAAAAGATGGTGATTTGCTCACCATATTCAATGGAAAACTCACGTATAAAGACATTTTAGAGGCGACAAATGAATTTGATGCAACTTTTTGTATTGGGGAGGGAGGATGTGGAAGGGTTTACAAGGCACAACTTTCATCAAAAAAGATAATAGGAGGGAAAAGACTTCATTCCTCATCTGAAATGGTTACAGTCGCAGTCAAAAGACTTCATTCATCATCTGAAATGGCAAACTTTGAAGCTTTTCTGAATGAAATAAGAGCATTGACAGAAATCAGGCACCGGAACATTGTGAAACTTTATGGTTTCTGCTCAAATGATCAAAACTTGCTTTTGGTCTATGAATACCTTGACAGAGGTAGTTTGGCCAAAACTCTAAGTGCAGATGAAGAAGCTAAGAATTTGGATTGGCCTAAAAGGGTTAACATCGTAAAGGGCGTGGCTCGTGCTTTGTCTTACATGCATCAGAGTTGTTCCCCTCCAATTGTTCATCGAGACATATCCAGCAGCAACATTTTGCTTGATTCACAGTTCGAGGCTCATGTTTCAGATTTTGGTACTGCTAAGTTCCTGAAATGCGATTCATCAAATTTCAGCTCTCTTGCGGGCACATATGGTTATTTCGCTCCTGGTAATATTTTTTTTCCTAAACTTCATTCACGGAACATAGAAACACGATTTTGAATGTATTCGTTCCCTGTTTTTTGGCAGAACTTGCGTACACAAGGAAGGTGACAGAAAAGTGTGATGTTTATAGTTTTGGAGTGTTAGCATTGGAAGTGATCAAAGGAAAGCATCCTGGTGAATACATTCAATATGTAACAACTCCGTCGCAAAGAGATTTAAAGTTGGAAGATTTGTTGGATCCGCGCATTCTTCATCCCACTCGAGAAGAAGAGATGATTTTGATGTCTGCTGTTAAACTTGCAATTGAATGCCTGCACTCTAATCCACAATATCGACCAAGCATGCAAATTGTTTTTGATATGCTGGATAAGTAAATAAATGAATTGTTTTTATGTATTGTGTACATTTCATGCATTACTGCAAGTTTTCTTTTCCAATGTAAGTTCATATGTGAAATTGTAACTTTTATTCTTGAAATTAAGTATATCTATTACCATACACCCTCCAACCACTTGGTTATATAATGTAAAAGAGTTGCAAAGAAAGAATATAACAATTTATATTACCATTTCCTTAATATTATAAACTATTATTAACAAGAATTAAATAAAAAATGTAACTAAGCGAATATTTTGAGGTCATAAAGCTTTTCAAACCTTTTGTTCTAACACGAAAATCCTGATAATGGATGGAGTCAATATAGAGGATTGAGGAATCGGGGTGAGGACTAGCTGCGGGATAGGTTCGCCGTCTTGACTTTTATTTTTATTTTTATCTTTTTAAATTTATATTGTTATTAAAAATTCATATCCCACCTTGACTCTTATTTTTTATATTTTCATGTTTCTAAATTTAATTTGTATTTAAAAATCCATTTCCACATTGACTCTCATTTTTTCTTTTTTTATTTACACCATAGTAAAGTAAGCCCCCGTTTGTTGTAGATTAAAATTAGATTTTTAATAGGTTTTGATAAAAAAAAAAAAATGATGAAACGTGTCGTTGAAAAGTTGTGGACCCCATGAAATGCGTGGTTAAAATTAATTGTTGATTTTGACTTGAGATTAAAATGAGAAACAAACAGGGGCTAAATAAGATAGTTAGAAAATAATAAATTACTGAAATTGGAAAATTGGAACACAAATAAAGATATTTTTATCCGTATGGCTTCTTTCCAAAATCCCTAGCAAAGCATGGCGCTTGACACTGATGCCATACCTAACTACATACTACTAGAGAAAGTTGCATGTCACGAACAAGTGCCGTGAAATTATGGCAAAATTAAAGAGACCTCCCCTTAGGTTTCCAACAAGTTTAGAGACATCCGCTTTCAAAAATTACAAAAACTTTCTTCTTTCGAGTTTTGAAGAATGGGTATCTCCCATGACACCCCATTCATTTTCATTGAATACACAAACCTCCCTAATTTCATATTTCAGTAACACAAGAAAATTATTAAATTGTTGAATAACACAAACCTCCCTCTGTTCGAGTATTATTTAAGCTAAAGTTTGAATTCATTAAATCATTAAAGGTAAACCAACTCTGCGAATTTGCATATGCAAGTGATTTTCGATTTCTCATACGTATCCCCTATAACTATGCCAATGTGCCGCGCATATGCATGTATATGTAATGGGGCTTTGATATAATGGAAAATTGTTTGGACTAATCGGATTCCCTGTATTTAGTCTCACAATGTTCAGGTGTACATTGTTTATTGATTCAAAACAGTAACTGTGAATTTTGTTCATTGTCACTCAGTTCCACTGTGTTAATTTGATCAGGTATTATTTAGAGTAGTGTAGTAAATTTAAATTGTAGCTGGATTCTTTTACCAAATCCATGACTAAGAAAAGAAAATTGAATTCACATGAAAATATCAAGTTAATTTGATCATTATTATTTAGAGTAGTGCAGTAGTTTTTTAATTTTTTTTTTTTAAAGTCAAGTTAGAAGTATTTGTATATTCGAATGGTACATTTGAGGTGGTCCCTTTGATGTGCGAACTTAGAAGGTGTGTTGCAAATGACCTTAATTGACAAACATACGGTCCATGGTCTTTAGTAAGTCATACCTAGGCCATGTGGATAAGAATGCAACATATACCATTTGTTGATGATATTGTTTTAATTGACTAGATTGAATTTGAATCAAGCATCTAAATGTTTTTATTTTGTTGTACCACTTATGAATTGCACTGAAGCCCTTAATCTTTGCTTACTGTCATACTTATGTCCATACATTATTTTGTTGCTTTCTTATTCTTAATCTTCCATTTATTAGCACATGTTGCCTCTAATAATGATTTATATCCAATAATCTCATACTATTCTTTAATATTTGTATTTATTGTTTTTCCTCTTATTTAAAAATATAATAGGCAAATAAAGTATTTTGGCAAATAAGAGCGAGTTGGCCAATAATGCTATGCTATAATCCACTCCTACCAAAACTTCCCTGAGCAACCCACCTTAGCCCTCCTCACTCTTTCAATAACATTATTGCAGTATTTCATGTTGAAAGATGAATGTGTTTTAGCATAATTTTGAGTAGGACTCATTTCTATTTTTTGGAAAATTAAAGTAGATTCGTGTTTTTTTCCGTGAGAACATGGAATTCATATATTTAATTTCTTGTCTAAAATGATACTGGATTAAATGAGAAAGTGAAGATCAAAACGTACTCATTAGAAGTTCTTACGTTTTAGCCGGGAAGCAAAATTATAGCTTCTCCCACATAGGAAAAATGAGAAGGCAATGACTAGTCCATATATGACCACATTTTAAGAGGTGTAATCATGTCCGACATAGAAACTCTTTCTATGTGCGTGCATGACTTACATACACGAATAACAAATCAAAATTTGGCCCCTTAGGTCCACGTTTTGTCTTTATTTTTTTATATATTTATGTTATTTATTTCCAACTACCCTTGCAGCTTTTCAACTACTAAAACTCTTATTGTTTATAGCCTATGTTAATGGTGCAGTTATTTATCGGATTAATGATAGTATTAATAGTCTATTAGTCACACTTAGAGCCTATGATAAGGCCATTTTCATTAGTTCCATATACTCTGTTCCAAAATATAATCTTTCTTTTTTTATTAGTAGATGTTCAAATCTTGATGATTGTATTGAGATAAAATTCAATTCACCAATGTAGAAACTTAGAGCTTAGTTTCTACTGATTTCTTACTTGTGTCTTGGGAGACTGACACTAGACTAAACCTTGAGAACTTACAATGATGGGTATATCTATTTTACGGATATTGTGTTTATCCCAGTACTAGTTTGGTATTTCGTTATCCCATTTAGTTTGGATTTTTTTTCTTTTGTAGTTTTAATTTCTTGTTTTTTATTTCTTAAATATATTATATTCAGTGTCAATTTTACTATCAATCTTAAAATCGATTCAAAAATAAAAAATAGTTTTTTTTTTGTTGGCATTAGAAAATTAATAGTTGTTTAGTACTTCAAAAATGGCAACTAGATCAACTCATATGGATGTGTTTACTGAAAATCAAACCGTTGACTCAATCGTCAAGTTATATTGCGACTCTGACTTTAGTTCAATTGCCAAGTCATGCTTTGACTCTGACAATGGTTGAGAACAGTTGGTCTTGTTGTAACAGTTCTAGTTAATCATGGGCAAAAATAGGAGAAATTAAATGGGTTGAATTTCAAAAAATGTAATAGAAGATGCTATTTTATCTCACATCCTTGAATCTTGCAAGATTCTGATGCTCTAAAACTCAAAGAGGGTAGCTATTACTGCATTTGATGCCAGGAAACAATTTGATTTCTTGTACCTCAACTATGTCAATGGTTGATTCACTATACAATATATGTAATATGATACAAATGACTAACGAATTGTGAAAGTATTTAGACCAAAAATATAAAATTGAGAGTGTCGAGACAAAAGAAATTTATTTTTGGCCACTCCTAGATTATAAAATGGTGAACTCATAACCATGCTCAATCAAGTATAGGAACTCAAGTGATTTTACACGAGATTCATGCCAAAGGAATGATCTTGGTGAAACTTTCCACATGATGACTATTATAGAGAAGCTATCTTCGATGTGGAAGGATTTCAAAAATTATCTTAAGCATAAGTGAAAATAAATAAATCTCCACCTTAGCATAAGTGAAAAGAAATAAATCACGGCCCGATCCCTCCGCTACCACAACATACTAATTTTTTTTTTTTTTCATAATTTTAGTTTCACCAAATATGTCACACCCCAAGATTTTTCGAGTAGGGTCAAACAAAATTTGGGTCACCGTACTCTAACAAATCTACAGCTTGACACAAATTCCGATACAAGAAATAAAATTTGACTATTTAGCAAAACTCTCCATCTCTTCCACAAAAGCCTCTAAGGGCAATTTCAACAACAAATAGCAATCAAGGAAAAGCAATGCTCAAAGCTACAAAGAACTTCGTCTTCATATCACAGGATTATCTCGGGTACCAACTTTGCTCACAATAATATCACCACACGCAATAACATTATGTACAAAATGGTACCGCACATCAGTATGTTTCATTCTCTCATTAAATATCCGATCTTTTTCGAGGAATATAGCACTCTGACTATTACAAAAGGCTATAGTAATCTAGATTGTGGAGATAAAGCACATGTAGTATGTAATGTAGCTTTACAACTATAGCACAACAACCAATAGTAAAAAGATGCCCTCTAAGAGATCTTTTCTTTTCAAGATCTCTAGCAAAATCAGAATCAACATACCCAATTATACCTTATGTAGTTCTTCCAAAATGTAAACAAACATTAGTGGAGCTACACAAGTATATGAAAATCCATTGAACTGCTTTCAAATGTTCTATACCAGGATTTTTCTTGTATCTACTAACTATATATGATAAATCTAGATGTGAACAAATCATCGCATACGTAAGAGATGCCACTTTACTAGAATATGGAACTCATGACATATAATCAATCTCATCATCTTATTGTGGAGATAAAGCACATGAAAGTTTGCAATTTGCAACTAAAGATGTGTTAACAAGTTTGACATTCTGCATATTGAACATGTAGGGAACTTTTTCAATGTACCATTTATGACTTAGGTATAATTTGTGTGCCTTCTAATATCTTGGAATCTCCATTCTAGGTATCCTCTTTGTTGCTCATAAGTCTTTCATCTCAAATTCCTCACTAAGACGGACTTTCACTTTCTTATATCTCTCTTATCATTGGCTGCTAGTAACATATCAACATATAAGAGTAGGAATACAAACAACCATCACAACACTTTTTAAAGTAGACACAAATTTCATAACTGCTTATTTTGAAGTCATGAGTAGTCATAAATGAGTCAAATCTCTTATACCACTATCTAGGCGACTGTTTTTTGCCATAAAGGGACATTTTTAGCAAGCACACATAGTCCTCTTTTTCTGTAACCATAAAACCCTCTGGCTACTGTATGTAGATGTCCTTATCAAGTTCTCCATGTGAGAATATTATTTTCACATCCAGTTGTACAAACTCAAAATCATGCTTGGCCATAATACCAAGCAAAACTTGAATCGAACTACGCTTTACAACTGGAGAGAACACATCTGTGAAATCTACACTCAGAATTTGTTGTGTCCCTTTACAACTAGTCTTGTCTTATACTTGGCTTCTTCAACTTCTGTTGTACCTTTTTTCCTTTTAAACACCCATTTGCAATGAGCAACTTTCTTGTCCTTAGGTAATCTCACTAAATCCCATGTGTCATTCACAACTAACCGTTTTTAAGTAAGTAGAAAGTTCTTTACTCGAATCAATACCTTCCGCCACATTCAAGACATAGGCAACCAAATCAGCCTCATCATACCTCTGTAGAGGTCTAATATCTCTTTTGGACCTGTCTTTAGCAATAGAATATTTTGGGGGCACTGGTGGTGGTAACAAATCGGCACTATCCTTTACTTCTAAACTAGATGAGATGTAGACTCTAGACCAATCTTGAACTCTACATGTGTATATAATTTCTATTGATTTATATCTCAAGAATCTCTAAACGATAGGCCATTAAGTATTGTGCTTTCATCAAATATAACATATCTACTGATTATAGCTTTACTTGTTTCTGAACCGGACTTATAGCCAAGAATATGCACTTTCTAGATTTAGGTTCCAATTTTCCGTTATCAACATGAGTGTATGTAGGACATTTAAATGTCTTCAAATCAAAGTAAATAGTAGGAGTGTTCACGAAAATATGTTTCGA
>OU503054.1:6293110-6309832 GCA_912172775.2 Fraxinus pennsylvanica | reverse complement strand
TAGGACGACTGTGGGTGATGGAGAAGGGAAACGTTGGATGAACATCATCAACATTGTTATACATTTCTGTCTACATGTTTCTCCAATTGATTTGGATAAAAAAATATTTAAATCCAAATAAAAAATAGAAAATCTCCCATGACTTAAAAGCTATGTCTAAAGAAAAGAAACATGGTCTAACGATGTAAATGAAATAATTGGAATTTAAGAATACTAATCTATGTTAAAAACAAATGATAGTTTTCTTTTTCTAGTCATTAGGTCTCAGCGGAGTACTAATCTCTGGTTTGTACAATTGAATTTATCCCACTACTCTAATTAATAGTCAGATCAAATTATCACAATCGAACTGATTGACAAATAGCGAAATTACCAAATGCAACGAGTACCGAAAAGAAAGAGATAAAAAATTTCTTTTGAGTTGATAAACGAGAAACACCTGAACAGTGTGAAACTGAATACTGAGAACCTGAGTGGAGGCACCATTGGCCACTTCTTTAAGTTTCGACAGAACCTAGCAAATTTCCATTCCAAAGCCCCCATTACGTATACATATATACACACACGCCCAATTTCAAAGTCTATATAAATAAGGTTCATATTTGTCTCCTCACCATAACTACTTGAAGTTCTGAGCATTTATCTTCCAAACTACAAAAGAGAAATCAGTAAAAATAGAGCGTTAAGTTTCTACACCTAGGAGCTGAATTTTATCTTAACACTATCACCAAGACTCGGACAGGGACCAATCGAACGAAGGAGTATAATTTGGAACAGAGAAATTCATGCATGGAATTGATGAAAATTGCCCTCTCTTATAGGCTCTAATGTGCGACATAATAAACCACTAACATGAGGATCATGTTATATGTACATAAAAGGCTGATACATTGGTTTACACCCATGTGAGTTGACAGATTTTGGTTTTCACCCACATGAGTTTTAGGAGTTGAAGAAGCTAGAAGGGTAGTTGGAAATAAATAAAGCAAATAAGGAATAATAAAGGCAAAATGTGGATCTTATGGAGGGGCGGCCAAATTTTGATTCGATGTTTGTGTGCGCATGTTGCTCTCGCACATGAGTTCAAAGACCCAAGGTGCTAATATGGTCCATGATTTGCACCCCATGTGCACGCACATGTAGAGAGCATGATTACGTAAAATGTGAGCATACATAAACTAATCATTGCCTTCTCACTTTTTCTATGTGGTCAAGCTGCAATTTTGATTTCCCTCAAACATTTAACCACTTCCAATGTGTACACTTTAATCTTCAATTTTTCATTAACCCAAGCATCATTTTGGATAAGTAAATATATGATTTTGATGTTCTTGTACAGAAGAAATGAATCTACATTGACCTTCCAAATGAAAGAAATGGATCTCACTCAAAATTATACCATAAAACAGTCATTTTCCAATGATTCCCCACATGAATAAAAATTAAGAGAGACCCAAAAATGGAAAATATAAAAACTTGGTGATAAAGTTCAATGATCAAAGCCTGCATAGGATATAGGTAGGTAATTTCCTTTAAACATTCCCTTTTGAAAGTATATTTTCTTTACTAGATGAACAATAGACACGACGGACAATAATATACTTCACATAGGATTCTTCTCAACACAATTCAATTATCATTGTTATGTTTGTTAGTGGCCATAAACTTATGTTTGGTTCTACGATACTTTTTAAAAATTGAGATCCATACAATTCCCTTAGAAGCAATCACATTTGTCTCTCACGTAGGTGATTTCTTAATTACAAGTAACACGCATTACTCTACTCAAATTTCAACGCATAAGAATCATTAAAAGCATGTTTCTTATCTTTATCCCTATGGGCATCACTATTATATCATAGAAATTGGCACGTCCCCCTCTTTAATCCAAATAAATCTTTACAAATAAGTTGTCCATTTGAACCTAGATCTTGAGATCTCCAATCAACTACACTAGGTTTCCCATGTATCAACTCATCTGTTCAGTGCTCTAGATAAATTTTCAACTAATTCTCTCTTTTAACTTGTTGTTAGCAAATTCGCAATGTTATCCTTTGAGCTTACATAGTCAATAGAGATAACTTCAAATGAAAGCAATTTTCTTATTTTATTATATCTACTATGTATATTTAGACTTACTATTATACATGTTTCTCTATGGCCTTCCAATTGTAGATTGACTATCACAATGTATACAAATTGTTGGCTTAAGCTCTAGCCTTTACAAAATATCTTATAGGAAGTCTCGTAGGCACTTATCCTCTTCACATAGAGGTGGCAAGCAGGTCGAGCCATTTGTTGGCTCACGAGTCCAGCTTGGCACATAAGCTGCTCAGGCTTATTTTAAGATGAGCCATGGGTCAACTGCTTTGTTAACTTAGATGATCCTAGGATTCGAACTCATGTCCTCATGAACTGAGCTCAACTCATCCATACAATCAAGCCTACTTGGTTTATTTCATTTCCATCCTTATCTTCACCATACTTGTCTAGGGCTATAAACTCGGATTACATAGTAGATCTAGCTATAACTGTCTATTTAGAGGATTTTCATGATATAGTTGCACTTTACAATGAGAAGATAAATTTACTTGTTGACTTTGAATCTTTTATAATAGACATTGTATTAATATCATTATATCCTTCATTGATTGCCGAATTTTTGGTTTAGTATAGTCCATATATATAATATATCTTAAGTACCTTGTTACTCTTACTATTCATTTCCAGTGGTCAGCTCCTAGATTGCTCGCTATCTACACAATAAGATATGTCTGGTCTTGTAAAACTTAGTACATCAAACTTTCAATAATTCTAGAGTACTCTACTTGAAAGACAATATCACCTCTATTTTTCTATAGATGCTGACTTGCATCTATTAGTGTTTTAACCATGCTAGAATCATTCTTATTAAATCCTCTAAGAATATTATCCACATAAAATAATTGATAACCATTTTATTATTGTTTCCAACAATAAGTATGTCGTCAACATAAAGGCACAAAACGACATAGTCATTTTTGACATCTTTAACATAATACATTTGTCACACTTGTTAGTTTTAACTTACATTCTATTATGACATTATCAAACTTTTTATGCTATTATTGTGGTGCTTGTTTCAAGCTATATAATGACTTCATCAATTTGTAGAATTTCTTTTCCTAGTGAAAAAATCCTCACGTTTTTTTATATAATTTTGTCATGTAAATCTCCATTTAAAAATACTTATATAATATTTATTTGATATAATTCAAGATTTTGCAGAGCTGCAATCGCAAGTATCATATCAAAGTAATTGTAGCCTTCTCGTTGTTGTAATCTTTTATTATTACTGTAGCCTTATACTTCTTTATGGTTCTATCTGCTATCGTTTTCCTCTTGAAAATTCTTATGTAATCTAGTGGTTTATATTCCAGATGAAGAAACACTACTTCCCATGTGTGATTTTGCAAAATGGAATTTATTTCACTTTTAATTGCCTTTTTTTTTCAATTCTAGGCCCTTCCGAAGAGTTCTTGGCTTTCTGGATTCTTTAAGGTTCACTTTTTAGCATATAAGTTAAAAATTAGTATCGAAAGAATTTTTAGTCCTTACTCTTTTCCTAATTATTAGTTCAAACACAAATTTCTCTTCTAGTTCTTGATCCTAGATATAAATTGTAATTTCATGTGTCAGATTAGAGGAGATTGCTTTCTTCTTGGATCTATATGAAGAAATATATTCAAAGAACGAAACATTTCTCGATTTTATTTATCGTGTTTCTATGTATGCATGAGATTTTAGACTCATGTACACGAAATTGATAAGCACTACTATTATGTGAATAGCTAATAAAAATGTAATCTATTGTTTTCGGGTTTATTTTTTACCTTCTTTGCTATAGGTACTATGGCACAACATTTCCACAATCATAAGTAATTTACAAACAACAAAAATGCACCCCATATATTCTTTGAGGTAACTCATAACTTACTAGCATTACATTCACATTTTATTTTAGAAGTATGATTTTTTCATTCAACAACACCATTTTTCTTGGGTGAATAAGGTGCTGTAGTTTCATTGTGATTCCGTACCAAATGGTGCTTGATATTCACCATCTTGATCACTTTTCAACATCTTAACTTTCTTATTTAGTTGATTTTCAAATTTATTCTTATAGAAAATAAATTTCTTGACAGCTTCATCCTTACTTTTAAGCATATATACATAATAGTATTTTATTCTATCGTCGATAAAAGTAACGTTGTTGCAACCTCTTGTTTAATCAAATACGTCATTTTGAATTAAATCAAGTGGTTCTATATCACTTTCAATAGATTGAAACAATGACGTGGTCAATTTTGCTTCATCACAAGTATACACTATTGTTCAAAATCAATATGGAACGTGGTATGCAATTCAAGTTAATTATTATATGCAAATTATGATAATTAACATGTCATAATCTACCATGTCACAAATTAGGATACTCAAGCAAGCAGAAGAATACTTGTGATAAGAAGCGACTCGAACACAAAGTTCTTGCAAATTTTTGGCACATTTAGCATGTTATTAATAGTCAGCTCTTTTATATAAGTCATATTCAGAACCGCCTTGTCTTGACCCTTTATCTTAAATCAGAAGTGGATCCAAAATTTTCGATAAAAGAGATGGAATTTATGAGTGTCAATGTAACAAAATTATATAACAAAAAATTCATCAAAGAAATTATTTATTTAACTCATTCCTGTTGAGAATTTGAAACATAATATTAATGTATAATAGAATTTATATCTATTTTCTCGTCAAGTTCTTGATCATGAGGCGATTGCCGTAGGAATTGAAGGTTGACTTTTGACCATTCTATCATAAAAGTGTATTTTCACTAAATTGACCTATCTTTTTAAAGAATGAAATATTCTTTTCTCTCTTAGCAGTTTGTAAACCTTCCATTCGTAAATTTCAAAGACCATGGAAAAAAAAAAGAGAGAGAAGGCAAAGCAACAATGAACTAATAATAGAAAGATGAGACAACAAAAATCCAACATTAAGTCGGAAAGGCAACACTACAAGTTATTAAATGATAAGCTGACAAAGCAATAACAATCCAATTTAAAAATAATCCTATGAGACAATAGTAGTCTAATAATAAAATATAAAGACAATATTTCAACAATTAGAAATCAATATGCTGGCTAGACAACAAATTATTATCAATAGCTAATTAGCAATTAACAAATAAGTACCTGCGTAGTGAGTCTATACCATTAGTGGTGTTGAATGTGGAATTCAGAAACTAGAAATTTCAAGTTTAAACTATCAAAACAAGTAGAATAATATTTGGTTAAATTAGAGATATTAAATTCACAAGTTAATTAGGCAATATAATTCACAGATAATAAGTATGGTTAAATATGGACAAATCAATAATTTTTAAGTTCTATTTTGATTTAAATTCTAGATTTTGTTTAGAGTACTTAAATTTTTAAAAATTATTTAAACATGACAGCACTTAAAATTGAACACACTTTTATTCAACCATATCACGGTTAATTGCAACAAGAAAATATTAGTTCTATTGATGAAGTCGTTGATTCGAGAAAGAGAATGAGAATGAGAAGGACAAAATAATATTTGGAATTGGATATGTGGGTTTGGATTTAGAGTTAAGACTTGTGCTTCAATTTTTCACCCGTCCACAAGTTTTTGGAAATGGGCTACATATAAAAAATATAAAAATTGGCTTTTAAATTGGATCTAGGGTGGGGTTCAACCAAGCTATACTGTATTCGTCCCAGATGCATGTTGCTAAATTTCCCATAGATTACTTTTCCCATTCTTAGTTTTTTCAAATAAAGTGAACAACTCCTTATTAGAGCAAACATCTTGCATAGAACCGTATCAATCCAGTACCCTTTTGGGTTTGAACCCACCAAATTCACTTCAAAATTGCAGCTGTTAGGCTCATTTCAAACATATCGTGTCTGATGTATTCAACCACATTTTCTTCTTTCTTATTCTTCTTCTTTGCTATCTTTGCATCGTAGACTTATGCCCTACTTTGTCACAGTTAAAACATTTTTCTTAAAATTTCTTATTGGAAACTCCAAATTTCTCTCTTAGCTTAGACCCTTTTGCTACCAGATAGCCCATGCTTATTCTTGTAGGTTTTAGAAGTTTGACCAAACTCCACAACATTTGCTTTAGCCGTAACTGGATTGAACCTCTTCTTAGTCAGAATTTGTATTGTCTTCTTCAATTTGAAGTGTTAAGAGTACGGTGACCCACGGTAAAACTAAAATTATAAGAAAAATGGAGGTCTCTAGTGGTAGCGGATGGATGGGACCTCTCAATCCAGTCGCCCACGACTAATCCCTACAGGGACGCGAGGATGGAGACGGGGCGGTATGGACCTATTTTATTATGGGCGTGCTTGAGTTACATTATTTTGGAAGAATATATTTTGGAATAATAGATTGATGGATAATGTGTGGTTGAAAAAGAAGGAAATGTTATTGATGTGATGAAAAATATTATTTTATTGTAAAATGTGTGGTTGAGAATGAATAGAAAAATAAGAATGAAAATTTTAATGTAGATAAAAAAGAGGCTATATATATGATGTATATTAGAGTTTCATCATATCATATCATTCGAAGTAGCCGTACGTTTTGTAATCATCTTTGATATAGTAAACTTCTCTTCCTCTTCTCATGATTTTTTCATGTCTTGAGTTTCCACGTAAATCTTGTGTTATTGTTCTTAATTTTTTATTACCTGTTCTCCTTTTTTCATAATAAATTGGTATCAGAGTGAGGTTTAGTTTTTAGCGATGGAAACTACAAAATACAAGATTTCTCTTTTGGATCGTAACACCAAATTTTCATTATAGCCGATGAAAATGCGGGTTGTTCTCGCCCAAATAGACTTGGATGATGCCTTGTTAGGATTTGATAAGATACCTTCAATTTGGACGCAAGAGCAAAAACAACGTAAGGATTAAAAATCCCTATATTAAATTCAACTTCATCTATCAAATCAAATACTACAAGTCATTTTGAAGGAGAAAAGCATTGCCGTGTTATGGTGAAATTGGAATATTTATGCATGACGAAAAGCTTAACCAGTAAATTACATCGAAGCAACACATGTATTCTCATCGCATGATTGTAGGCGTGTTTATAAAAGATCACTTAATCATCTATAAGAAAATTGTCTCTAATTTGGAGACTGTGGAGGTTAAATACGATAATGAAGATTTAAAGTTGATTTCATTGCCCTCTTCACATATGACTTTCATAGATACTATTTTGTATAGTTGTGACACTCTTACCATGGATGAAGTATATGATGCTTCATTCTCTAAGAAGAAGTTGAAGCTACTTATGTTTGGATCTGAGGCTCAAGTAGAGGGCCTTATTGTTCATAAGAGGACACATGAATAGTATTCTAGTGGTGATATGAAAGGCAAATCGAAATTTAAAAATAGAGACAAAATTTTGTAATAACTGCAAAAAATGGCACATCGAATATGAGTGCTACAAGTTGCAGAATAGGAATAAAATAGCTGCTTCTAATCAAAAGGGAAAACAACAAAAAAATTCGATGAAGCCAGTGTTGCAGAAAATGGTCAAAGTGATGGAAAACTTCTAGTTATTTTTGATGACTACTCCAAACATTGTGAGAATTTGATTCTTGATTCAACTTGAACATTTCATATGTGTCTCAATTACGTTTGATTTTCAACATATGAAACAGCTTCTAAAGGTGTCATTATAATGGAAAATGATGTACCTTATAAGATGGCTCGTATTGGAACAATCAGAATTAAAATGTTTGATGGGGCGTCATGATACTACGTAGTGTGAGACATGTTTTAGATTTAAAGAGAAATATTATCTTTTTGTGTACTCTTAATTCAAAAGGGTACAAGTACACTGGTGAAGGTGGAGTCCTGAAGATTAGAAAAGGTGTCCTCAATGCGATGAAAGAACAGAGGATGTGTGCTTAGTTATATGTCTTGTAGGGTTCTATAGTTTCAGGTGATGCAGTTATCGCTACTCTTTCCTTGTAAGATAATATTACTAGACTTAAACATATGTTTCTTGGATATATGTGTGAGAATGGGATGGATGAACTTAGCAGGAGATGACTTCTTGATGGATATAATAGTAGTAAATTAAAGTTATGTGAGAACTGTATTTTTGGGATCAGAAAAGAGTTAGATTCACCAAAGGCATTTACAAAATGAAGGAAACATTTGATTACATACATTATGATCTTTTGGGACCATCTAGGGTGTCTTCCAAATGAGGGGCTTACTATATGCAGACTATTTATAATGATTTCTCCGAAACGTTTGGAGTTTTGTTCTAATGAGTTTAATGTTTTCCACAAGTCAAAAGAAATCTTGAGGCACTTAATAGTACGTAAGACTCCGAAGCACAGCGGTATGGTAGAACGGATGAATAAGACTTTGATGGAGAAAGTATGTTGTCTATTTTCCAATGCTCGTTTACCTAAGTCATTTTGGGCCAAATCTGTTCTACAGCTTGTTTTTTTATTAATCAATAACCCTCAACTGCCACTGACGAAAAGACTTCAGAAGAGATATGGTCTGGTAATCCTACAATTTACTCTAATTTGAAGATATTTAAATGTCCCACATGTACTCATGTTGATAATGGAAAATTGGAACCTAGATCTAGAAAGCTCATATTTCTTCGCTATAAGTCCAGTTCAGAAACAAGTAAATCTATAATCGGTAGATATGTTATATTTGATGAAAGTACAATACTTAATGGCTTATCTTTTAGAGATTCTTGTGATATAAATCAGCAGAAATTAATACACGGGGTGGAGTTCAAGATTGGTCCAAAGTCTACATCTCATCTAGTTCACAAGTAAAGGGTAGTACTGATTTGTTACCACCACCAGTACCACCACAATATTTTATTGCTAAAGACGAGCCCAGTAAAGATATTAGACCTCCATAGAGGTACGATGAGGTTGATTTGGTTGCCTGTGCCTTGAATGTGGTGGAAGGTATTGATTCGAGTAAAGAACTTTCTACATACTCAAAAACAGTAAGTTGTGATGAATCTAGTAGATGGATGATTGCCATGCAGATGGAGATAGAATCACTACATAAGAATGGCACATGGGATTTAGTAAGATTACCTAAGAACAAGAAAGTTGTTTGTTGCAAATGAGTGTTTAAAAGGAAAAAAAGGTACAACAAAATTTGAAGAAGCCAAGTATAAGACAAGACTAGTTGCAAAGGGATACAACAAATTTTAAGTATAGACTTCACAAATGTGTTCTCTCCAGTTGTAAAGCATATTTGGATTCAAGCTTTGCTTGGTATTATGGCCAAGCATGATTTTGAGTTTTTACAATTGGATGTGAAAACAACATTCATACATGGAGAACTTGATGAGGACGTCTACATACAGTAGCCAGAGGGTTTTATGGTTATAGAAAAGGAGGACTATGTGTGCTTGCTAAAAATGTCCCTTTATGGCCTAAAACGGTCGCCTAGATAGTGGTATAGAGGTTTGACTCATTTATGACTACTCGTGACTTCAAAATAAACAGTTATGAAAGTTATGTCTACTTTAAAAAGTGTTGTAAGGGTTGCTTGTATACCTACTCTTATATGATATGTTACTAATAGCCAAGGATAAGGGAGATTTAAGAAAGGTGAAAGTTCGTCTTAGTAAGGAATTTGAGATGAAAGACTTATGAGCAGTAAAGAAGATACCTGGAATGGAGATTTCGAGAGATTAGAACACTGGCAAATTATACCTAAGTCCCAAATGGTACATTAGACAAGTTCCCTACATGTTCAATATGCAGAATGTCAAACTTGTTAACACCTTTAGTTGCACACTGCAAACTTTCATGTGCTTTATTTCCACAATCAGATAATGAGATTGATTATATGGCATGAGTTCCATATTCTAGTGAAGTGGTATCTCTCATGTATGCTATGATTTGTTCACATCCAGATTTATCATATATAGTTGGTAGATACAAGGAAAATCCTGGTACAGAACAATAGAAAGCAATTCGGTGGATTTTCATATACTTGTGTAGCTCCACTAATGTTTGTTTACATTTTGGAAGAACTACACATGGAATAATTGGGTATGTTGATTCTGATTTCGCTGGAGATCTTGATAAGAAAAGATCTATTACAGGGGCATCTTTTTACTATTGGTTATTGTGCTATCAGTTGTAAAGCTACATTACATACTATAGTTACATTGTCTACTAGTGAAGCTAAGCAATGGCTATTACAGAAGCACGTAAAGAAGCTATTTGGAATAATGGACTATTTGGTAAACTCGGTGAAGACTTATAGATTACCGTAGTCTTTTGTAATAGTCAGAGCACAAAAGATCGGATGTTTCATGAGAGAATGAAACATATTGATGTGCGGTATCATTTTGTGCATAATGTTATTGCTCCAGGTGATATTATTGTGAGCAAAGTTGGTACCCAAGATAATCATGCTGATATGATGACCAAGCTCTTTGTAGCTTCGAGCATTGCTTGGTTTTGATTGGTATTTGTTGTTGAAATTGCCCTTAGAGGCTTTTGTGGAAGAGGTGGAGAGTTTTGCTGAATAGTGAAGTTTTATTTCTTGTATTGGAATGTGTGTCAATGTGGAGATTTATTAGAGTACTGTGACTCGAATTTTGTTTGACCCGACTCGAAAAATCTTGGTGTGTGACATATTTGGTGAAACTAAAATTTTGAAAAATATTGAGTATGTGGTGGTAGCGGAGGGATCAGGCCGTGATTTATTTCTTTTCACTTATGCTAAGGTGGAGATTTATTTTTTTTAACTTATGCATAAGGTAATTTTTGAAATCCTTCCACGTCGAAGATAGCTTCTCTATAATAGTCATCATGTGGAAAGTTTCACCAAGGTCATTCCTTTGGCATGAATCTCATGTAAAATCACTCAAGTTCCTATACTGATTGATCACGGTTATGAGTTCACCATTTTATAATCTAGGAGTGACCACTGATAAATTTCTTTTGTCTCGACACTCTCAACTTTATATTTTTGGTCTAAATCCTTTCACAATTCGATAGTGATTTTTATCATATTATACATATTGTAAAGTGAATCAACCATTGACATAGTTGCCGAACAGGAAATCAAAATGTTTCCAGGCATCAAATATAGTAATAGCTACCCTCGAGTTTTAGAGCATCAGAATGTTGCAAGATTCGAGGATGTGAGATAAAATAACATCTTCTATTACTTTGTTCGAAATTCAACCCATTTAGTTTCTCCTATTTTTCTCATGATTAACTAGAACTCTTACAACAAGGCCAACTGTTCTCGGCCATTGTTCGAGTCAAATTGGCAATTGAACTAAAGTCTGAGTCGCAACATAACTTGACGATTGAGTCAACGGTTTTATTTTCAGTAAACACATCCATATGAGTTGATCTGGTTGCCATTTTTTGAAATACCAAACAACTATTAATTTTCTAATGCAAACAAAATGCAAACTATTTTTTATTTTCGATAAGATTGTTAGTAAAATTGACACTGAATATAATATATTTAAGAAAAAATAAACAAGAAATAAAAAATGCAAAAGAAAAAAATTCAAAACTAAATGGGATAACGAAATACCAAACTAATGCCGGGATAAACACAATATCCCTAAAATAGATATTACCCATCATTGTAAGTTCTTGAGGTTTTGTTGAGTGTCTGTCTCCCAAGGCACAACTAAGAAATCAGTAGAAACTATGCTCTAAGTTTCTACATCAGCGAACTGAATTTTATCTCAATACTATCATCAAGATTCAGACACAGACTAATAAAAAAAGAAAGAATATATTTTGGAACAGAGAAATTTGTATATGGAACTAATGAAAATGGGCTTCTTATATGCTCTATGTGTGACTAACAGACTATTAATACTATCATTAATCCGAAAAATAACTTCACCATTAACATAGGCTATAAACAACAAGAGTTTTAGTAGTTGAAAAAGATGCAAGGGTGGTTGGAAATAAATAACATAATTATATAAAAAATTAAAGACAAAATGTGGACCTTACTAAGGGGCTAAATTTCGATTTGTTGTCCGTGTATATAACTCATTCTTGCACATGAGTTCAATAGCCTGAGATATTGATAGATCTTTGATTTATACCCCTCCGCGTACACATAGAAAGAGTTTCTATGCTAAACATGATTACACCTCTTAAAATGTTGTCATATATAAATTAGTCATCGCCTTCTCTTTTTTCCTATGTGGGAGAAGCTACAATTTTGCTTCCCGGCGAAAACCTAACAACTTCTAATGAGTACATTTTGATCTTCAATTATTCTCATTTTAGCCAAGTAATTAAATATAAAAATTCAATGTTCTCATGAAGAAAAACACGAATCTACTTTTATCTTCCAAAGAATAGAAATGAGTCCTACTCAAAATTATGCTAAAACACGTTCATTTTTCAACCAGCACTAATGCAGTAATGTTATTTAACGCTGGAAATAGTGAGCAGGGCCGAGGTGGGTTGCTCAGGGAAGCTGGGGTGGGAGTGGATTATAGCATAGCATTATTGGCCAACTTGCTCTAATTTGCCAAAATACTTTATTGGCCTATCATATTTTTAANATGCAGTAATGTTATTTAACGCTGGAAATAGTGAGCAGGGCCGAGGTGGGTTGCTCAGGGAAGCTGGGGTGGGAGTGGATTATAGCATAGCATTATTGGCCAACTTGCTCTTATTTGCCAAAATACTTTATTGGCCTATCATATTTTTAAATAAGAGGAAAAACAATAAATACAAAAATTAAAGCAAACTATCAGATTATTGGATATAAATCATTATTAGAGACAAAATGTGCTAATTATAAATGGAAGATTAAGAATAAGAAAGCAACAAAATAATATATGGATATAAGTGCGAGAGTAAGCAAAGATTAAGGGCTTGAGTGCAATTCATAAGTGGTACAACAAAATAAAAAACATTTAGATGCTTGATTCAAATTGAATCTAGTCAATTAAAACAATATCATTCTTATCCACATGGCCTAGGTATGACTTACTAAAGACAATGGACGGGGCATGTTTGTCAATTAAGGTCATTTGCAACACACCTTCTAAGTTTGCGCAGCGAAGGAACCACCTCAAATGTACCATTCGAATATACAAATCCTTCTAACTTGACTTTAAAAAAAAATCCGCAATTAAGAATACTAATATATATTAAAAAAGAAATGAATATTGATGTTTTCATGTGTATTCAATTTTCTTTTCTTAGTCATTGGGTTTCAACTAAAGTACGTGAATTTGGTAAAGAAAGCCAACTACAATTTGAATTTACTACAATACTCTAAATAATAACTGATCAAATTAACACAATGGAACTAAGTGACAACGAACAAAATTCGCAGTATTGTTTTGAATTAATAAACAATGAACACCTGAACAGTGTGAGACAATGAACAAAATTCACAGTATTGTTTTATTCTTGAAATTATGGAGGTTTGTGTATTTATTGAAAATGAATGGGGTGTCATGTGAGATACCCATTCTTCAAAACTCGAAAGAAGAATTTTTTTGTAATTTTTGAAAGCGGGGATGTCTCTCAACTTGTTGGAAACCTAAGGGGAGGTCTCTTTAATTTTGCCATAATTTCACGGCACTTGTTCATGACATACAACTTTCTCTAATAGTACAGTTAGGTATGTCATCAGTATCAGGCGCCATGCTTCTCTAGGGATTTTGGAAAGACGCGAATAAAAATATCTTTGTTCTGTTCCAATTTTCCCATTTCAGTAATTTATTATTTTCTAACTGTGGTGTAAATAAAAAAAAATGAGAGTCAATGCGGTAGTGGATTTTTAAATACAAATTAAATTTAGAAACGTAAAAATATAAAAAATAAGAGTTAAGGTGGGATATGAATTTTTAATAAGAATATAAATTTAAAAAGATAAAAATAAAAATAAAAGTCAAGACAGCGAACCTATCTCGCTGCTAGTCCTCACCAGGATTCCTCAATTCTCTATATTGACTCCATTCACTATCAGGATTTTCGCATCAGAACAAAAGTTTTGAAAAGCTTTATGACCTCAAAATATTCGCTTAGTTACATTTTTAATTTAATTCTTGTTAGTAAGAGCTTATAATATTAGGGAAATGGTAATATAAATTATTATATTCTTTCTTTGTAACTCTTTTATATTATATTACCAAGTGGTGTAGGGTGTGCGGTAATAGATATACTTAATTTCAAGAATAAAAGTTACAATTTCACATATGAACTTACATTGGAAAAGAAAAGTAGCAGTAATGCATGAAATGTACACAATACATAAAAACAATTCATTTCTTTACTTATTCAGCATATCAAAAACAATTTGCATGCTTGGCCGATATTGTGGATTGGAGTGCAAGCATTCAATTGCAAGTTTAACAGCAGACATCAAAATCATCTCTTCTTCTCGAGTGGGATGAAGAATGCGCGGATCCAACAAATCTTCCAACTGTAAATCTCCTTGCGACGGAGTTGTTACGTATTGAATGTATTCACCAGGATGCTTTCCTTTGATCACTTCTAATGCCAACACTCCAAAGCTATACACATCACACTTTTCCGTCACCTTCATTGTGTATGCAAGTTCTGCCCAAAAAACAGGGAACAAATACAATCAAAATCATGTTTCTATGTTCCGTGAATGAAATTTAGGAAAAAAGTTATTACCAGGAGCGAAATAACCATATGTGCCTGCAATAGAGCTGAAATTCGATGAATCGCTTTTTAGGAACTTAGCAGTACCAAAATCTGAAACATGAGCTTCGTACTGTGAATCAAGCAAAATGTTGTTGCTAGATATGTCTCGATGAACAATTGGAGTCAAACAACTATGATGCATGTAAGACAAAGCACGAGCCACGCCCTTCACGATATTTACCCTTCTAGGCCAATCCAATTTCCTAGCTTCTTCATCTGCACTTAGAGTTTTGGCCAAACTACCTCTGTCAAGGTATTCATAGACCAAAAGCAAGTTTTGATCATTTGAGCAGAAACCGTAAAGTTTTACAATGTTTCGATGTTTGATTTCTGTCAATGCTCTTATTTCACTTAGAAAAGCTTCAAAGTTTGCCATTTCAGATGATGAATGAAGTCTTTTGACCGCTACTACAGATATTTGAGATGAGAAATGAAGTCTTTTCCCTCCTATTGTCTTTTCTGATGGAAGTTGTGCTTTGTAAACCCTTCCACATCCTCCCTCCCCAATACAAAAAGCTGCATCAAATTCACTTGTGGCCTCTAAAATGTCTTTATACGTGAGTTTTCCATTGAATATGGTGAGCAAATCATCATTTTCTTTCTTTGGATTCATCTTCCTAAGTTTATACATGATGAGGATCCCGATGAATGCAAATAGAAGTAAAGATGCACAAAGGAGCGAGGTTGCAATTATCAAAATGAATTTGCGGTCATTCCCTGACTTTTTGTTTCTAACTTCAGGAGAGCTATTACATGGTTGTAATCCTGAAATATTGCCACACAATCCTTTGTTCCCTCGTAGTTGTTCTATGGAGACATTTTGAAAGGCTTTGCCACTAGGAATTGGACCCTCCAACTCATTATAAGATATATCAATGTCCATCGAAACAGGAATTTCTTCAAAACTCGTAGGAATAAGTCCAAAGAGGTGATTGTGGGAGAGGTTTAACATTTCCAGGCTTGCCAAAAATTGTAATTCAGATGGTATTTCTCCACTAAGTAGATTATTACTCATATCCAACTTGGACAAATGGGTTAACTTACCAAGCTGAATGGGGAGTCTCTGGCTTAAATAGTTGAAGCTCAAATTCAAGTGATACAATTTCTCAAAGTTTGCAAAATTTTCGGGTAGCTTACCTGTCAATCTATTTCTAGAAAGGTCAAGGTATTCTAAGTTTGACAGTGATCCCAATTGTTCTGGTATATCCGCAGAAAGTTGGTTATCCTCTAAACATAGATTTATAAGTAAAGTTAACTTCCCAATTTCCTTCGAGATCTCCCCACGTAACTGGTTTGAAGAAAGATCGAGTACTTGCAGTTGACTTAAACTTCCAAATTCTGGAGGAAGGATCCCTGTAAGGTTGTTCTTGGCAATTTTCAAAGTTTGCAGTTGTTTGTTACTACCCCAAACGCTGGAGAGTTCGCCGTAGAAATTATTGCTACTTAGGTCCATGAACTTCAAATTTGGATATAAACCAAATTTTTCAGAAATATTTTCGGAAAGCTGGTTGTGATCAACACGGAGCCTGACTAAACTAGAGCAATTTCTCAAGCTTTGAGGGATTGGACCTGAAAGTCTATTGTTGTCCACAGTAAATCTTTCTAATACTCTGTCACCACATAACTCCGGTAAATCACCAGAAAAACGATTATAAGACATTGCCACAGAGATCAGTTTCTTCAATTTCCCTAATTTACTTGGAATGGAACCATAAAGTTGGTTCTGCATTAGACCCAAATAATTTAAATTGCTGAGATCCCCTAACGAAGCAGGGATCTGACCAGTGAGATTATTTCCATTCAAATTTAGGAATTGAAGTGATTTTAGCTTTCCCATCTCATGAGGAATTGAACCAGAAAGTTGATTTTGGTGAAGGGACAAGTGGGTCAAATTTCTCAAATTGACAAGACTAGAAGGAATTGAACCAGAAAGTTGATATTGGTAAAGGTACAAGT
>OU503054.1:6246173-6274365 GCA_912172775.2 Fraxinus pennsylvanica | reverse complement strand
TAGTCTATTTATCCTTAGACTTCTATTTAAACTATTTGGTCCATCTTATATATTAATAATGGAACCCCAGCGACTTTTATCACAATACAGTCATGATTAAACCATGATGATCACCATACTAATACACTTAATGACATAGATCAAATATGGATGAGTAGCATGGAAATTACATGAAATGTGATCTTAGACGTGCCTATTTCCAACTGGTCCTTCTTTATTCTTTAGAAGATCATTCAAAAGTCCTTAATGTGATGCGAACATTGCACATGGAAAACACAAGCAAGCTCAGAAACAGAATCATAAACCATCAATTTTATTCTGCAGAAAATCAAACAATCCAATGTCTAGCACAAACAAATAGTACATAAAAAATGACTCCCACTAGTCCAAGGTATCCTCAGAAATAATGTCCATGTGAATAGTGTGCTTATGAAAGACTTTCGACGTTTATCCCTTGGTTAATAGGTCCGCTAGCATGGAATCTGTAACTATATGTTCAATGGAAATCTGTCTATCCTGAACTCTCTCTTTAACAACTAGAAACTTGATGTCGATAAACTTCGATACTACCGAGTTATTGTCACAGTAAATCTTTAATGGCTTATTAATTCCATTTACCACTCTCAACCCAGTAACAAAGTTCCGCAGCTATATCTCATGGTTGGATGCCTCATAACAAGCAATGAACTCCGCAGCTATGGTTGAAGACGCTATAAGAGTCTGCTTAGCAGACTTCCATGAGATATCTTCTCCAGCCAACATAAAGATATAGCCTGATATGGAGTGTCTACTATCTTGGTACCCAGCAAAACCAGAGTCAGAGAACCCGATGACCTCTGAACTGTCTGATCTCCAATAAGTGAGCATGCAGTCTTTTGTTCTTCCCAAATAACGCATCACACATTTCGCTACCTTCCAGACTCTCTACTAATAACGCATATGGAATCTTCTATATCTATTTTCTTTCAAGATCATTATTGGGGCACTGTTTGAGACTATACCTGTCTCCTTTAGTGATGGACATGTCTCCTAGTTTACAATCTTTCATGTCAAATCTATTCAAAACCTTATTGATATAGCTCTTTTGTGACAATCCAATGATACCTTAAGAACGATCTCTCAGTATTTTAATACAAAAGAAGCGTCCCCAAGATCTTCCTTCTCAAATTTCTTCGCCACAAATTTATTGGTTTCGTTCAGTAAGCCTATATCGCTACAAGCGAGCAGAATATCATCGACATATAATACCTAGAAGATATATTTACTGCCATTGAACTTGTGATATACACAGTCATCAACAACATTCGCCTAAAAATCGTATGAGGTGATGACTTGATGGAACTTGATACTAGCGAGTAGAATATTATCGACATATAATACCAAGAAGATGTATTTAATCCCACTGAACTTGTGATATACACGGTCATCAACAACATTAGCCTCATAACCTTATGAGGTGATGACTTGATGGAACTTGTGACACCATTGATGGGATGCTTGTTTGAGACCATAGATGGATTTTTTCAACTTGTGGACCATAGACTTTGGATCTCCTGATACAAAATTTTCTGGTCGTACCATGTAAATCGTCGTATCAATGTCTCCATTGAGAAATGCAGTCTCAACATCCATCTGATGTAGCTCCAGATCAAAATGAGCCACAGTGTCATTATTGTTCTAAAAGAGTCTTTCGAAGATACTGGAGAGAAAGTCTCTTTGTAGTCTATTCCTTTTGAGTAAAGCCTTTAGCGATTAGACGAGCCTTACATCTCTCGACATTACCCTTTGAATCCATCTTGGTTTTAAATATCCATTTACAACCAATGGACTTTACACCTTTAGGCAACTCGACGAGATCCCAAACGTCATTGTCTTCCATAGACTTCATCTCATCCTTCAAGGCATCAATCCACTTCTGAAACTTAGAACTGGGCATAGGTTGATGGAAGTTGATTGGGTCATCCTCCGTTAAATCGAAGTCATCTTCATGTTCTTGGAGAAAGACGATATAATCATCTGGAATTGCATTTCTTCTCTCCCTAGTGGATCTCCTCAATGACATTTTTTGAGGTTGTTGAGTTTGTTCTATAGGTGGTGCTTCAGGAATAATCTCATTGTTATCTTGGTCTGGAACAATGTCAAGGATAGGAGCCTGAACATTGTCCTCTAGTTCCGAAACTGTGTCTTGAACAACAATAGGTATAGAGACCTGATCACCGTCAATAACAAATTCTTCTTCAAAGACAACATTCCTTATGATTTGTTCCCCCCAAACTCAATATCCTCAAGGAATCTCGCATTTCATGTTTCAAAGAAGGATCTTGATGTGGGATTGTAAAACTTATATCCCCGAGAGTGTTCAGTGTAACCAACGAAATAGTAACTAACCATCCTTGAGTCCAATTTTCTTTCATGTGGCCTATAAGGCCGTGCCTCAGCTGGACAACCCCAAATGTACAAGTGCCTAATGCTAAGCTTCTTGTCCATCCAAAGCTCATAGGGGGTTTTGGCAACTGTTTTGCTCGGTACCCTATTAAGAATATACTCTGCGGTCTTCAAAGTTTCTCCCTAAAGTGACTCTGGTAAGGAGGAATATACCATATCCTTAAGAGTTCGGTTTCATTGCTCTGCAATACCATTCATACTGGTTTTACCCAGCATTGTGTATTGAGGAACTATTCCACACTGATTGAGAAAAATAGCGAAGGGTCATGGACATTGTTCTCCCGATCCATCGTACTTTTTTGTAGTATTCACCACTACGGTCAGATCTGACAGCCTTTATTTTCTTTTCAAGTTGAAGTTCAACTTCAGATTTGAAAGACTTGAAAACGCCCAGGGATCGTGACTTCTCGTATATCAAATATAGGTAACCGAATCTAGAGTAATCGTCTATGAACGTAATGAAGTACTTTGTCCATTCCAAGAAGCCATAGGGAATAGACCGCATATATCAATGTGTATTAGTTCTAAGACGTCTGTATCGCTCTCGGCACCTAATTTTCTAATATTTTTTTGTTTCCTCTTGATGCACTCAACACAAACTTGAAAGTTTGTTAAATCTAAGGTCTCAAGAATTCCATCTCACACAAGTCTCTGAATTTTCTGCTTAGAGATATGACGTAAACGCTTGTGCCATAAGGTGGTGCAATTCTCACTTAATTTTCACTTTGTACCACGTGAACTGGTTTGCAGTATTTCGCTATAGGAACTGCGAACATCAAGCATATATATATAGATTATCAATCAAATAATCGAAACCAACAAAATTTGAATTTTGATAGAGGCTAACTTTATTATTTTCAAATGAACAAGCAAATCCTAATTTGTCCAAACTAAAAATAGAAATTAAATTCCGTCTAAAGGACGGTGCAACAAAAGTCTGAAATAAATCCAAATAAAACCCTGTTTTTAATTGTAATATGAAAGTTCCGATAGCCTCCACTATAACTTTATTGTCGTCGCCCACAAAGATGAATCTTTCAGTATCACTTGGCGGTCGGCTCCACAGACAACCCTGCATAGACATACTTATGTGAGTAGTAGTACCAGAATCTACCCACCAAGTATCTATCCTTAAGGGCATAAGCTAAATTAACATTAGAACAAACTAAATTTATAAGCATACCCTTCTTTACACTCCAGGCAGCATACGTGGAACACTCATTCTTCATGTATCCCGGCTTCTTGCAAAAGTAGCAGGCAAATTCCTCATTTTGCTTCTTTTGTTTATTCTGCTGAAAAGGTCCTTCCGCGGTATCCTTAACTCTCTTCCTTTTCTTGTTTTGAGAGGTTGATGCCATGTGAGCACTTTCAGTCTTATCATGATGCTACCTCTCTTCTTTTTGTACACAGTGAGATATAAGCTCATTGAGGGACCATTTGTCCTTCTGAGTGTTATAAGTCACTTTGAATTGCCCAAAGTGTGCAGAAAGAGATATCAAAATCAAGTGCATGAGAAACAAGTGGTAGTGCATCCTCTTGCACCTAAGTTGATCCATCGAGTACAACTCTATTATCTAATTCATACAAAGGTTCTCCCTTATTAATTTATCTCTTACTAGGAAAATCACTCTCGAGACACATCACATCACATCACATCTCGTGACTCTATCTTAGTTATAGTCCCATATTGATTTTCACCTATAAACACATATCATTTGGACTGGTCTAAGTATATTATAAAGTTCCACTTCTTATCTCGCGGACCTAATTTTCCAAATTTACTTGAGGAATCATGGATATAGGTAGCTGATCCCCAGGATTTAAAAAAACTCAAATAAGGGGATCTACCTATCCAAAGCTTGTATGGTGTAATAGGTACCAATTTAGAGGGAACTCTATTTAGAATATAGGTCGCAGTTAACAAAGCATCTCCCTAATATGAAATGGGTAAGTTACCCTACGCCATCATGGACCTCACCATTCTAGCAACGTTCTATTCCTCCTCTCAGCAACAACATTTTGTTGAGGTGTATTGGGAATAGATAATTGTTTAATAATTCCCTTATCGTTACATAGTTCTTTAAACTCTTCAGATAGGTATTCAAGCCCTCCACTAGTTCTTAAAGATTTTACCTTTCTATCTATTTGGTTTTCTATCACATTTAAATATCATCTAAAGCATTCTAATGCCTCAGACTTATGAGAAATCAAATAGACATAATTATACCTCGTGAAATCGTCTATAAAAGTAATGAAATAAGAGGCTCTATGTCTTGCCATCACATTCATACGGTCATATATATCTGAATGGCCTAGCTGCAATGAAAATTCCATTATGTTTCCTTTGCCCTTATACTTCATCGCAACAAGTTTAGCTTAAAGGTTACTTGCATCTGATTTTTCGTTCTTAGCAAAATATTGCTTAATTTCCTCAAGGAACTTCTTGGCGCTCTCGCTTTCAGTAAAAGAACCCCGAAATGCTTCTGGAATGGAACGTTTCATGATCATCAAGCACATTCGGTTAGGACAATTCCACATCTCAATTTTAACCTCATTGGGGTTTTTCGGAGTAGAAGTGGGTCAATCTGAACGAAACGCAAGATCCAATTTCATCCAAATTCGGTTAGAATAATTCTTCTTGCTAGGTGCAACGGTCATGGTATTAGAGAATAATCAAGATGCTAGCACGAGGCAAGAAGGAACCAGTGGCACTAAGGATAATCAACAACAAGGCAGCAGGACGACAAACCAGGACCACAAGCCGGGACCACAAGCTAACTGAATTGAGAAGGATCTAGAAGAAGATTGTTAGGAAGTTGTTATAGAATCTGTTTCTTAGCATGTGTATTACTCTTCTAGAATTGTGTAAAACCTGTGTATATATTCTTGTGACATTGTACATTTTAATCATCAAGCAAATTCAATATAAATTATTATTTTCCTCTCAGTTGTTTTTTTATCAGCTTCTTGCTTCATATATTTTCATACTTAAAATGGTATCAGAGCATGGCATTGAAGAATATGATGCTGGAAATACAGAAACTCAAAATCCAAATCCAAATCCAAATCCGTTTTTCAATTTATCAGGCAGCTCATCAAAAACTGTGAATCATGATCCATCACTGCCAAATAGTCCTTTCTTTATTGGGAGCAACGATCATACTGGAGCCTTACTTTTTACTCACACTTTGGAGTCTAACAACTACCATTCTTGGGCAAGATCAATGAAAAGGGCATTAAGGATTAAGAATAAGTTGGGTTTTATTAATGGCAGTCTCATGGAACCAACAGATCCCAGTGATCCTCTTATGGAACATTGGCTTAGGTGCAATGATTTGGTGATTACATGGATGCAAAACACCATGGCAGTTGACATTAAGTGTAGTACTACCTATACTGAAACTGCACAACAACTGTGGACAGAATTGGAGTAGTGTTTTGCTCAGCAGAATGCACCTCGAATCTTTGAAGTCAAGCAAGCCATAATCACGTTACTGCAAGGGCAAGATGCTGTGAGCATTTATTTCTCAAAGTTCAAAACTCTCCTAGATGAACACATGAACTATGAAGCTGTCCCCAACTGTAGCTGTGGAGGTTTGGAGATTGTGGCCCTCAATCAGCAAAGAGATTGGGTAATGAAGTTCTTGATGGGGCTGAGTGATTCATATAAAGAAATTAAGGCTTAGATTCTGTTAATTAAGCATTTTCCCAACCTCAATGAAGTGTACTCAATAATACAATAGAAAGAAAAGAGGAGGGAGATATCGACTGAAGCATCTGTCAATGAATCAATGGCCCTCTTTACAAAGGGGAATTCCAGAGACAAGGGGAGGCAGAACTTTTATGCACCAAAGAGGGAGAGATACTATTGTACCTTCTGTAAGATGGCAGGGCACTCACTTGATAGGTGCTTCAAAGCCAATCCGGATAAACCAATTTGAAGCTACTGTCAAATGCCAGGCCATCTAATGGAGAAATACTTCAAACTCCATGGCTATCCACCAAGTCACAAGGTAAATGGGAAGGAAAAGAGTTCAGCAAACCAAGCTATCATATCTCCATATGCTGCATGCCAGGTTGAAGGGAACAAAACCCAAGTAAAATTAACTCAAGAGCAAATTTCACAACTCATGGCTCTCTTCAAACCTACTGGCAGTCCCCAAAGTCAACTCCCTTCAGCTAACAATGTTAAGAGTGTTTTTACCTCCACTTCCACTGATGAAACTATACACCAGTTATCTGGTATTGCTCTCAGTGCCAAATCAAAATTTATAAACATTTCAAAAGCCCCAAGCATCATAGATACAGGGGAAACATATCACATGATCTGTTCAGCCTCACTTTTTTCCTCTATTCATGCTAAAGTTGCTTATTCCATTTCTTTACCTAATGGAGACATGGTTCCTATCACTCACATAGGAACCATAAAAATTTCAGATAGTTTAACGTTGCAGGATGTTTTATATGTGCCTAGTTTCTAATTTAATCTCATTTCTGCAAAGAAATTAACTCAAGTTTTAATTTGCTGTCTAATTTTCTTTTCAAATTGTTGCTATATTCAGGACCTTGCAGCCTGGAGGACGATTGGCATGGGTGAAGTCAAGGAAGGATTATATCATATGAAGCTTGGGGTTCTTCCTACCTCAGGCTTAACTGATTTCCAAAATGATTTTAATAGGCAGATCATCAGTTCTTCTTATGTTTCAGCAGTCTCTAGTGATCTTGATATTTGGCATTATAGATTAGGACACACATCATATTCAATTCTGAATATTGGTTGTGATGTTCAATTTTCAAAGGCTATTAATAAAAAAAATTCTGAATACTGGTGGTGATGTTAAATTTTCAAAAGCTTTTAATAAAAAACCATGCTCTATATGTCTATTGTCTAAGTTATACAAACTACATTTTCGCACAAGCACTCACAAATCTGAAAGGTATTTTCAATTGCTGCATTGTGACATATGGGGTCCCTACAACGAGATAGGGAGTGATGGTTCTAGGTACTTTCTAACCATCGTTGATGACTTTAGTAGGCGCACTTGGGTATACACCTTAAAACTGAAATCTGATGCTACAGTTGCACTGAAAAATTTCTGTGCAATGGTTGAAAGGCAATTTGACACCAAAATAAAGATAATTAGGATAGATAACTGGGGGAGGGGGGGAGAATTTAATATGAAAGACTTCTATCTCAAAAGAGGTATCATTCACCATAAAACTTGCGTTGAGACTCCTCAACAAAATGCCGTGGTTGAAAAAAAGCATCAACATATCATCAATACAGCCAGGGTACTCAGATTTCAAAGTGACATATCCTCAATACATATCCTCAAGATATCCTCAATACATATCCTCATTGCATCCTAACTGCAGTGCATTTCATAAACAGAATTCCCTCTTTTGTCATGAAAGAAAAGAGTCCTTATTAGGTTTTATTCAAAAAAAAGCCTTCATATGAACATCTAAAAGTTTTCGATTATCTTGCCTTTGCCACCACCATCGTTAATGGGAGACACAAATTTGACCCTAGAGCAAAAAGATGTGTGTTCATAGGTTACCCTTTTGGAATCAAAGGATACACTATGTTGGATCTTAAAACCAAAAAAAAAATTTGTCTCAAGAAATGTTTTGTTTTATGAAAATGTTTTTCCATTCAAAGATGAGCCTACTGAACAACTACAATTCAATATCAACTATATTTCAGATTTTATTCCCCAAAATGAAGATGTTAGAGCAAAATCAAATGATTCAACAGTTATATATCCCTCAGTCATTTAGCCTAGAGAAAAGTCTGAGCAGAGTTCTAATGATGAACCCCATGTTGCAACTGATCATGATATTTTAGATTCTGGTAATGCTGAACTCTCATCAGATTTCACTCCCATTCCCTTAACTCGAAAGTCAACCAGAATTAGAAAAGCACCAGCACATCTCCAAGACTTCATATGTCATCAGGCCACTGCACTTCATCCATTCCAAGAGTCCAACAAGCTAAAGGATTCAGGTAACTATTATCCTCTCAGTAACTGCCTTTCATATGAGAAATTATCAAGTTCATACAAAACCTTTGCTGTTTCTGTCACCTCCCAAACTGAGCCTAAAAACTACCAGCAAGCCAAAGACTCCCCAGAATGGTGTAGGGCCTTGAGAAATGAAATTCAGGCTCTTGAACTTAATAACACTTGGACCTTGGTTAACCTTCCTCCTGGTAAGGAAGCAATTGAATGCAGGTGGGTTTACAAAGTCAAATACAAAGCAGATGGAAGCATAGAAAGGTTCAAAGCAAGGCTTATGGCCAAGGGCTACACGCAACAAGAGGGACTTGATTACCACGAGACTTTCTTGCCAGTTGCCAAATTAGTCACAATTCGAACCCTGCTAGCACTTGCAGCCATAACAGGGTGGAATCTTTTTCAATTCGATGTTAACAACGCCTTCTTACGCGGAGAACTGGAAGAGGAAGTATTTATGGAGGTTCCACTAGGCTGGTATGAGGGAAATGCCAAAGGGAAAGTATGCAAACTCAAGAAAAGCTTGTATGGATTAAAGCAAGCATCACACCAATGGTACGCCAAGCTTTCTAAATTCATTATTGATCAGGGATTTGTCCAATCAAAGGCGGATTGTAGCCTTTTTACCAAGAGTGATGGACATTACTTTACTGCTATACTGGTTTATGTAGACGACATAATAGTAGCTGGGAATTGTATTGCTGTGATTGATCATCTCAAGGCTTCACTTCATGAAAAATTTAAAATCAAGGATCTGGGGGAACTCAAGTTTTTCCTTGGTATTGAAGTTGCGAGATCTACAAAGGGAATTTGTATATGTCAAAGGAAGTATGCCCTTAACATCTTGAAAGATTCAGGCACTATTAGATCAGCACCAGCAAGGGTGCCGTTGGATCAAAATGTGAAGCTGATCAGGGAAGAAGGAGATTTACTTCAGGAACCAGCTATTTATAGAAGATTAATTGGCAGGCTTTTGTACCTAACGATAACCAGGCCTGATATATCATGTTCGGTTCAGTTATTAAGCCAATTTATGGATTCTCCTCGTGTTCCACACTTGCAGATAGCACAAAAGGTCCTGAGATACATTAAGAGGTCTCCAGGCCAAGGAATTTTTTATCCAGCAGACTCTCAATTGCAATTACGTGGGTATTGTGACTCAGATTGGGGAGCCTGCCCCAATACTAGGCGTTCAGTCACCGGATATTGTGTATTAATTGGAAAGTCACTAGTATCCTGGAAATCGAATAAACAGCAAGTTGTCTCAAGGTCGTCTTCAGAAGCAAAATATCGAGCTATGGCCAATCTGTGTTGTGAGCTCACATGGTTCAGGTGTTGTTGGAAGATTTGAACGTCTCTCATCCTCAGCATGCCTCCCTATATTGTGATAACAAGTCAGCAATCTACATTGCAACTAATCCGATTTTCCACAAAAGGACCAAACATATAGAGATAGATTGTCACTTGATACGTGATAAAATTCAAGAGGGTTACATTGTTGCTAAGCATGTTTCTAGTAAGGAGTAGATTGCAGATATTTTGACCAAAGCCCTGAGTTCTCACATCTTTTATTCATGTTTGTTCAAGATGGGAGTAATAGACATATATTCTCCATCTTGCGAGGGGCTATTAGAGAATAATCAAGATGCTAGCACGAGGCAAGAAGCAACCAGCTGCACTAAGGATAATCAATAGCAAGGCAGCAGGACTACAAACCGGGACCACAAGCCAGGACCACAAGCTAACTGAATTGAGAAAGATCTAGACGAAGATTGTTAGGAATTTGTTATAGAATCTATTTCTTAGCATGTGTATTACTCGTCTAGAATTGTGTAAAATCTGTGTATATATTCTTGTGACATTGTACATTTTAATCATCAAGCAAATTCAATACAAATTATTCTTTTCCTCTTAGTTGTTTTTTTATCAACTTTTTGCTTCATATATTTTCATACTTAAAACATGGTCCCTAGGACTGTTTCTCCTTGGTAAATAGTCAGCACATCTTCCAAGTAGAAAATTGTTTGTTTCCAATGAGTAGCACGGGATTTGGGCCCTGCACACCAAATATTAGTCATTTTCAGAAATGGGAACATAACAAGAATTCAGAGCCTTTAAAATAGTTTATAAATGCATGATTTGAGTCCGCTTTAATCATGTCCTTGGAGAGATTCAGGGCAGCTACAATTTCGAGAAATGCTAGGAATGGCAAATAAAGTAAAGGACAAAATATCAAACTCGTAGAGAATTCCATCAACTTATGACATTTAGTAAAAGAAACAACAAAATAAGCAACGAGAGCATGGATATAGTAATCACGTTATGCCACAAGCTTAAAAGGTGTAGTGAAGGGAGCATCCTCTGGAGCCATCTTAGGTCCATGTTGAATTTTTCATGAAACTTGAACTTTATATACTTTACATAATTGTCAAGATCTCTTTGTCAAATCACCAAGAAAATTAATTAATACAGAATATACTTTGATCCATTGATTTGTATCTTGAATAAAGAATCTTGAATTTGGATCTATAAATCTTGATTCCTTGTAATTCAATTTAATTGCTCTAAATCTTCTTCTTGATTCTTGATTATAATTCTTGATTGTGAGTTTTTGGATCTTCCTATTCAATATACTATTTCTATTAATTCTTGTGTTGATGGGATGTTACAAAGAATGAGAAATTGCATATGAATTGGGGACCATAACCCTATATATAGTTTCCATATGTATTCGACTCATCGTCAAATACAAACCCTAACAGATCCAGTATCTACACATATAATCCGGCCCACGCTTTATTTAGATGCTCAAAGCCCAATCGCATAATTTTTTATTAGATCACTTTAATTTTGGGCTTAACTTTAAGATAGTCTTTATACACAATTAATTACATATGTCGGCCCACATGGCAAATTAAATAATTTCTCAACAATCTACGACTTGGGTCACATGTGTTACCTTATGAATGTGTATAACCTTATGAGCTCAATACTTTTGACTAGCAAATTAAATAATTTTTCAACAAACTCCCACTTGGGTCACATGACATATGTTACCTTAAAAATGTGTGTAATCTTCTGAGCTCAATACTTTTGCTATCATAACCAAAAGCATCTCCAAACAATCTCATCTATTAATTATATCAATTTATGATTAAAGCGGTATTCATTACAAATATTATAACTAAACCCTTAATGGTCACGTATATCAACACAATCAAATGACATAGATCAAGTGTGGATGTGTAATATGAAAATTACATGAAATGTGATCCAAACATGCCTATTTCCAACTGATCGTACTTTATTCTTCAATACCTCATAAGATCAAACTAAAAAAAAAACTTTAATCAGAGTGAAAACTGAACTGAATAATTTATTACTGAAATGAACTGAAATAAACTTGAATGTACACAACTAAAATTATGTGTCAAAAAGTCAAAAAGACAACATCCAAAATTAAAAACTCCCACTAAACTAGCGTATCATCAAAATTTACAACACCCATGTGAGCGGTGTGCTCATGAAAGACCTTGGGTGGTAGTCCTTTTGTGAATGGATCTACTATCATGGAGTTTATCCCAATATGTTCTATAGTAATATGACCACTCTGAACTCTTTCTTTAACAATTAGGAATTTGATGTCTATAAATTTAGACTTTTTTGAACTCTTATTGTTATTTGAATACAAGACTGCTGACTTATTGTCACAAAATAACTTAAGTGGTCTTTCAATTCTATGTATAATCCATAGCCTAATGACAAAATTTCGCAGCCACATTCCTTGATTGGTTGCCTCATAACATGCTATAAACTTCGCTGCCATGGTTGAAGAAGCTATGAGTGTCTGCTTGACCTCTTCCAGGATATAGCTCTTCAACAGGAAGACATAGCCCGATGTAAATCTCCTACTGTCTTGACATCCAGGAAAATTAGAATCAGCATAACCAATGATCTCAAATTGGTCTAATTTTATGTATGTGAGCATGTAATCTTTTGTTCTTTGTAAATACCACATAAGTCGCTTAACTACCTTCCAATTATCCATCACAGGGTTATTTAAATATCTGTCTAGCATACCAACAATGAATGCTATATCCAGATGCATGCATACCTGAGCATATATTAAACTCCCAATTGCTAAAGTATAGGGAATTTTCTGCATCTATTTTACTTCAAGGTCATTCTTAGGGCATTGATTGAGATTAAACTTATCTCCCTTAGCAACAGGGGTATCACCTGGTTTGTAATCATGTGTCCCAAATCTCTTAATTACCGTATCGATATAGCTCTTTTGTGATAATCCAAGAATACCCGAGAACGATCCCGATGTATCTGAATCCCTAATACAAAAGAGGCATCCCAAAATCTTTCATCTCAAAATTCTTTGATAGAAATCTCTTGGTTTTATGCAATAAGCATATGTCATTGTAGGCAAACAGTATATAATCGACATACAATACCAAGAATATATACTTACTCCCACTAAACATGTAGTATACACAATCATCAACCACATTCGTTTAGAAACCAAACGAGATGATTATTTGATGAAATTCGTGATACCATTGACAGGAAGCCTGCCTAAGCCCATAGATTGATTTCTTTAATTTATAAATCATTTTCTTCGAGTCTCATGACACAAAGTTTTTCGATTGCACCATACATATCGTCTCATCAATGTCACCATTAAGAAAGGCTTTCTTTACATCCATTTGATGTAGTTCAAGGTCAAAAATGTGGCACAAGTGCCATTATAATCTTGAAAGTCTTTCGTTGAAACTTGAGAGAAAGTGTATTTGTAATCGATGCATTTCCTTTGAGTAAAGCCCTTTGTAACAAAATGACCTTTATATCTTTCCACATTACCCTTTGAATCCCTTTTGGTTTTATATATCTATTTGCTACCAATGGGTTTCGTACTTTAAGACAATGAGACAAGTCCCAAATGTCATTGTCTTTCATGGACTTTATTTCCTCATCCATGGCATCAATCCACTTTTGGAAATTATTACTTTTCATTACTTAATGAAAATTGATAGGATCTTTTTCCATAAATCCATTTCCATAATCATGTTTTTGGATAAATACTATAAAGTCATCCGTAATTGCATTTCTTCTTTCTCTAGTGGATCTCCTTAATGGTATTTGTTCTTGAGAATTTCCATATTCATGTTTTTGTATAAATACTATAAAGTCATCCGTAATTTCATTTCTTCTTTCTCTAGTGGAGCTCCTTAATGGTATTTGTTCTTGAGGTTGTTGGGTTTATTCTTCTGGAACAATCTCTTGATTGTTTATAGGGGGTTCGGAATAGTGTCTCGATCCAAAATTGCTTATTGTATAAGACCTGGAGCAAGAATTTATCCCTGATCCTAATCATTATCAATTGTAATATGAGGGATGTTTATACGTTCCTTCTCAAAGACAAAATCCCCAACTTTATCCCTCCTCCTTCCCCATCTCCCTCCCCCCCCCCCTCCACAAACTCCACATCCACAAAGAACTGGGCATTTTTCGTTTCAAAAATTGATTTGGTAGTGGGATCATAAAATTTGTAACCCCTTGATCTTTTAGTGTATCTAATAAAATAGTAACTGACAGTTCTGGAATCCAATTTCTTTTTCGATGACCTATAAGGTCTTGCCTCAGCTAGACAACCCCAAATGTGTAAGTGCTTCAAACTAGGCTTTTTACCTGTCCAAAGCTCATAAGAGGTTTTGACAGTTGCTTTGCTTGGAATTGTATTAAGAATATAAGCTGTAGTTTTTAATGCTTCTCCCCAGAGAGATTTTGGTAAGGTGAAATGACTAACCATACTCCTTACCATTTCCTTAAGTGTTCAATTTCGTCTTTCGATAACACCATTCATATTAGGAGAACCCGACATGGTGTACTGTGGGACGATTCCACATTCCTCTAGGAATTTAGCAAAAGGCCCTGGACGTTGTTTTCCTGATCCGTCTTATCTGCCATAATATTCACCCCCACTATCAGATCTAACGTGTTTTATTCTTTTGTAAGTTGATTTTCAACTTCAGCCTTATAAGCTTTGAACACATCCGTGATTGGGATTTTTCATAAATGAGATATAGATAACCATAACGGGAATAATCGTCTATGAACGTAATAAATGATCGTTGACCATTCCAAGAAGCCGAAGGGAATGTCCCACAGATATTCATATGAATTACTTCCAAGATGTCCGAAGTCTTATTGGCACCTAATCTTCTTATGTTTGTTTGTTTTCCCTTAATACAATTTACACAAATATTTAAGTCTGAAAAATCAAGAGAATCAAGAATTCCTTCTGACACAAGTTTTTCAATTCTTTTTTGAGAAATATGACCTAAACGTTTGTGTCATAATGAAGGGAAATTTTCATTGGTTAATTTATGTTTAATTCCTCATGAATTTACATGTAATGTTTCATTATAAGAGGCAAATGAGTTAAACAAGTACAGATTATCATATCCAGAGAAAACATTGGTACCCATAAGATTTGATTCAAGAAAAAGACTAAATTTATTATTTTCAAATGAACAAAAATAACCAAATTTGTCCAAAATAGAAATTGAAACCAAATTTCGTCTAAAAGACAGTACCAGAAAAGTCTCTTTCAAATCTAAATAAAAATCAGTCTTTAATAATAATCTAAAATTCCCTATAGCCTCTATTCCAACTGATTACTGTGATTATTTGCTTCTACTTAGGTATTTGTTTGTGATTTTAGCCCCGGTGAGTACATATAGCAGGTATGATATGTGTTTCAAGTTCGAAACACGAGGTAAAGTCTGTGATCCCAATTTTATTTGCTATCTTGATTATGCAAGTATAAACTTTGTATTTTGGTTGCTTGCAGGTTGATTGGGTACCAAGGTGGATATTTGTTGGGTTTTGATACCCAATAAATTCCGGATGATGATGTTAAACCGAAGTTGGATAAATTAAATATCGACACCTAAGATTGATGACCCGACCTGAAAACTAATTATGGCCATTTGAAGTAGCCTAATTTAATTAGTGCTACTAATGGCACGACCCATAATTCCTGGATGGCTTTTTGGTATGCAGCCCATTTATTCATTACCTATTATACTCTTGGGTATAACTACTGTTTAACTTAAAACCCAACTCCTGTTTGTGTTGGCTGTGTTTGAGAAACGTTATTGCTGAGTCTCCTTTCTTTGAGAGTTACTGGTTGCGTTCCTTTGCTTCGTGCTTTCTTTGCAGTGTGTTCTTGTCTCTCTTTTCTCTTAGCTTTTGGGATTATTGTGTGGCTGTAATAACCGTCACCCGTGTCCTTAGTGGGCAACCAAAAAAGCAACCGAAGTGTTTGGTTGATTGATAAGGCTGAGGTTGGTATACCGGGCCCGAAAATACACCTTGGTGGCCATCATGTAAAAACCCAAACGGCAAGAAAAGAAAACTAGTTCACACGAAATCATCTATAATGTGTTTGTTTTATACAAATAAGTATTCTTAAATTTGAATTGATTTTTTAGTCAACTTCAAAGGATTTTGAATATAATCATCATAGATCTTGTTTTTCACATTATTAAAAATTTCCTTTTTTTATTTGAAATGTTAATAATAATTTTGATTGATGGTTGAGTAAATATTCAACTAGATTGGACCAGTTACATTAAAAAAAAAAAAAATTGACACCAACGCAAGCATACTAGTAAATGAGAAATGTTGCCTCTATTTGAGATTGTCTATTTGAAGACACGACAAAAAAAAAATTCCTCTCCAATTGATCGAGTGCATGAAAGAAAACAATATTACTTCTTTCCACTCTCGTGTACCGTTCTTAAATATGATATCAATAGTTATTATAGCAATCAAATAAAAAATCATTCGATATTTATGAACTTAGATTTGATATAACAAGATGAAATTAAGTAAACGCGAGAGGCTAGACTTGAATGTATCTTGGTGTCAAATTTTTGAAGTTTTAAGGAACTTGACGCTGCAACATGCTATGAAATTTGTGTAAATCATTCAATTATGAAATAATAGTTTTCGACGATCGATACAGGAAATTTTGGTCATTTTCATTCAATTTCAATACGATGACTTGCTGAGATTATAATTTAGAGTAGGGTGGTAAAGTCAAATTATTTGTACCCGTTGAACGAGAAAAGAAAACAAATTCATATGAAAACATTTATAGAGAATTATTTTTCTTAAAAATATTTTTTCCTATTCACATAATCATTCAATCATTAAGTGCCTGTTCTCTTGACCGTTTTCAAGCCGTTTTCTGTTTTCGATTTTCCAAAACAGTGAAAATGCGTTCTCTTTCCTATTTTCGAAAACACGTTTTTGAAAATAAATAAAAAATTTAAAAAGAAAACCCGAAACGGCAAATTTATCATTTTTTGTGTTTTCAGTTATAATCAAGCCAAAATTTTCAATGCGCGTTTTTTGTGTTTTCAGTTTAACGTCACCCCAACCACCACCAATGCCATCTGCACCACACCGCCGCCACAACACCGCCTGCACCACACCACCACCACACAACCGCCAAATCCGCCACCATAGTCACTGTCACAGCACGCACACTACCGTCACATCCAAACACCACCGCCAGACCACAGTACCCAACCATCGCCACACCCAAAAACCACCATCACAGCATGAACACCATCGCTACAGCCACAAGCTGCAACACACCACCGTCGTACACCACGCATCCCACCACACACCACCGCGACAGACACAACCAACCACCGCCACAGTAAAAACGAAAGAGAGAGAGAGAAAGAGACGAAGCCACCGGCGATCGTACCATGCACCGATCGCAGCCACCGTCGTTGCTTGTCGACATAGAGGAGTGGAACAAAAGAGAGAGAGAGAGGGGAAGAAAGAGAACGGGTTTTCCAATTTTTGATTTTTTAAAACAATTTTTCAAAACGCCAAAAAGAACACATTTTCATCAATCTCGAAATCGACACTTAAAACACAAATCCTAAAATGAATTCAAAACTCAAAATATAAAATTGAAACATAAAGAGAACCGCTCCTAAGCTTTTCGATATATTTCCGTTGATTATTGGTTGACTTAAATACCCACTTGGATTAGAGAAACACGATGAAATGTACAATAATGTCAGCAGAAAATTGTAGCCTCCGCCCCCAACATATACACACTTTTGTACTTTTAGCTCCAACTTCTCTTTCTTGACATGTAACTCCCTCAACCTTGTAAAATAAGCACAAATAGTCTTCACTACAAAACACAGGAATCGTCAAACCAAGAATAAATTATCAATCCAATTTCCTTAGCTATCAACAACAACGACCACCACTGTGAAACCCTACTTTTCACTTTCTATACGGTACCACATCACACTGTATCAAGTATCATAGCATTGCATTCAAATGATTTTGTGCACCCCACAATTAAAACACCAATTCAATAAGAGTCTAGTTTATCACTTATTATTCAAAATGTATGACATAATTTTATATCTACTAATTACGGAAAGAACTAAACAAGAATTTAAGAATTGCGGGAGAAGAAAATATGAATAATTAAACCAAGAACATATTTGCAAATCGAAGTCTATGTATTATACAGTATTCTTAAAATAGATTCATTCCCTCATTGTAAGTGCTTGAGCTTGTTAGCGTCCATGATTTACACTTCCTGTGCGTGCATGTAGAGAGGATATCCTACATATGATTACATGTTCATAAAATATGGTCATACATAAATTAGTCACCGCTTTATCTTTTTCGTAAGGCAAACTATAATTTTTTCCCCCTTTCAACTCATAAACTCCTTCTAATACAATACTTTCATCTTCAATATCTCATTCACTCCAGCATTATTTTTGATAATTAAAAATATGATTTCGATGTTCTCACGGATGATAACACAAAACTATATTCCAAAACGAAGGAACGTTCCACACTCAAAATTATGCCAAAACAACATCATTTTCCAACATTATTATGATAAACATAATTTCTTCAAAACATGTAGTTGAAGACTAATATAAGAGTTCGTGTTACCCAAGAAATTATGCTCAAGCAACATCATTTTCCAATTTCATTGTCAATTGTGTCCCTTAGTATTCTTAAGTTTAAATATTCTGTCATAAAAAAAAGTTTTAATATTCTATTCACATTGTCAGTTCTCGTTTTTACATTATAAAAATTCTTATATCATTAGAGCTTTTCGATTTTTTGTTAGAATTAATATATTGGAGAAACATGAGGTAGACAGAAATGTATAATGATATCAAAAGGAAACTGCAGCCTCTCTCCCCAACCTATACCACCGTTGGCACTTTTAGCCCCAAATTATATTTCTTGGCATGAGTTGCTCAACCATTTTAAAATAGACGCAAATAGTCCTCATAGTTTTAATTCAAAATAGATGTTAAATTGATATTAAAAGACAATATAGCCTCAAATTTAAATAAACCAGAAAAGTATGTAAGAAACAAATTATCCAAATTTTCTTAATGCAAACAACCACCACCGTATCTGGACAATTGCCATTAATTTGACCACGCGATCTTCATGAGAGAAAGAGGTGGCTGAAAGACTTGGGTTGGCTACTGTGATGCATTGGTGGTGATGCTGGCAAGGTGGAGGAAAGTTCTAAAAATGTTCTCATTTCTACTTTTTCCTCCATTTTCAAGCAAGATCGTCTTTTATGCTTGCTTAAGGTTCATTTCAAAAGGAGTGTTTATATTGTCACTACTCTTTCACCACTTTAAAAGTGAAATTAATTCTATTGGTGGTTATCGAACTTTCCACTTCAATTGACAACAATTAGATACTTAACTTTAATTTAACAACAATAAAAGCACTCTATTTAGATTTGTGATAGATGTGGCCATAAAGTTTAACAACAATAAAAGCACTCTATATAGATTTTGTGATAGATGTGGCCATAAATGTGTACTTAATTGTCACTATTTAGTTGATATGTAAAGATTTATGTGACAGTTTAAAGAAATGTATCGCTAGCACGCATATTTTTCATAAATAAAAGAAAATATTGAAGTTGAGTGATTCAATTGCTGCCAATTGGAGTTGAATGACCTAATTCCGTTGAATTAAAGTTTGATGTCTGCTACTACAATTAGCTCCACTTGTAAAGTTGTGGACCAAAAGAAAAGAATGGTGGCAATACAATTGCACTAAAGAAATTTGGACTATTTTATAAAGGTTTTGGAGTCCAATATCAAGAAATGAAAGTTGGAGATGAATTTGTTGAACACAGTATAGGTCAGGGACTTTAGCTGCAAATTGACAAGTTTCCAATTTTTGACCGTGTATCCTAAAACCTTTGTAGTTCTATATTTTTCCCACTATAAAATATGTAGAGTTGCTTCTTTACAAGTTCTATATTAACTTTCATGTTCTAGCAATCAAGTTAAATTCACACGGTTTTTTTTTTTTTAAACTTGATGTCGTTAGTACATGAAAACAATTTAGTAGTAGCTAGAGGCTGATTTTATTCCGTGACAATAATTTTCTCATCCTCATCAATTTTTTATTTTTTTTTACTACGTATAAAGCCAATGACTAAGAAAAGAAAAGAAAATTCACATCAAATATCCATCTTTGTCTTTTATAGAGACTAATATTCTCAAATCTAAATTTTCTGTTCAATTCGTCAATTCTTATATTTCTAGATTACTGTTAAAAATTGAGCTAATTGTTATGAATATTAAATATGAGCGAATTTGCAATATTAAAAATAGATCAAATAAGAATACACTATTTACGTGGTAAAACTAATCCACAGGCAAAAAATATGAATTTATTAATAATTATTAATATAAAGGATTACAAATTATTGTGTAGAATGTAATGATTGATTTTTTAGAGGCTTACTCCTCATAGTTATAGTACAAAAAAGAGCCTAAGATGTGGTGGAGTTTGACAAGTCAATACAATCATGGAGTGTTTTAAATAAAATAGAATATAAAAAATTGTCAAAAATGTGAAGAGAATATTCTCCGAATAAGAGGGGTGGTCGAGCAGTGACCTGTTGCTCGAGCGGCCGCCTCATTATAAGTGAGCGCCAATGCTCCTGTTCTGAGCTCTCGAACGGGAGCTGAGCGTGTAGCAAATACCAATTCACCGTTTTCTTCTTCTTGCATAATTTCTTTTCATGTTGTTCTCTTGGACTCGTCTAAAACAAATTTCAAATTTAAAATTAAACTCCCAAATTGAATTCCAACTGGAATTCCCAATTAGACTTCAACTAAAATTCTCAAGTTGACTTCAAATAGAATTCAAATCACACCCCAATTCTAACAATTACAAAGACACTCAATCATTAGCATTGAAGTGCTAATTATAGTTTTGATGATTTGTTGACTTTAATATCCAAATTCCATCATGTAATCTGTACAAACAAGTATAATATGGCAACATGAAAAATAGATCAAACAAAAACAAAAAAAATTACGTGATAAAATTATACTGTGGGCAGAAGAGGAGAATTTATTAATAATAAATAAAATGAAGGATTACAAATTATTGAATAAAATGTAAGGATTGATTTTCTAGAGATTTACTTATATTTATAGTACAAAGAAGAGCCTAAGATGCAGTGAAGTTCCACTATAACAAGTCTATATAATCGTAAAGTGTTTGAAATAAAATATGATATAAAAAACTGCTAAAAACTCGAACAGAATATCCCATGGATAAGACAGCGGCTCGAGCGACGGTCTTCCAGCTGTCGAGTGGTGGCTTGTTACTTGAGCGGCCACCTTGCGGTTGCACTAACACCCTTGTTCTAAGCGCTCGAGCAAAAGCTGAGCGGGTAGTGAAAGCCAGTTCGTTGTTTTCTTCTCCTTGTACGATTTCTTCTTCTATTATTGCAACTTGGTCTCCTTCACATCTTCTTCAAATCCAAAATAAATTCCAAATTTCCAATTGAACCAAATTGAATTACAATTAGAATTCACAAATAAACTTCAACTAGAATTCTCAAGTCGACTTCTAATAGAATTTTAAATATTCTTTCAAATAGAATTCGAATCGCACTCTAATTCTAACAATTAATCCTCAATCATTTGGCAATTATAATTTTGATGATTGGTTGACTCTAATATCCAAATTCCATCATGTAGTCTGTAAAAACCCAAACGACACGTAAAGAAACTAAAATCACATGAAATCATATGTAATATGTTTTGTTCTATACAAATAAGTATTCTTATATTCGAATTTATTTTTTCGTCAACTTTGAAGGATTTAAATATAATTATCATTGTTAGATCTTGTTTTTACATCATCAAAATATTTACTTTTTAAAATTGAAATGTAAATAATAATTTTGAGTGATGGTTGACCTTAATATTCAATTGGAGAATCATGATCCGTTACTTTTTTTTTTAACACCAACGGAAGCTTACTAGTAAACGAGAAAAAGTTGCTTCTATTTGAAATTATCTATTTGAAGAGACAAAAAACTAAATCTATTTATAATTTTCCCTTCCAATTAATCGGGGGAATGAAAAAATCAAAATTACTTCTCTCTACTCTCAATATATACCATTCTTAAAAATATGACTGCTTATTGAAATTAGTATTTTAGTATTTTCGCATTATAGTAAAAATTCATACTACATTTAGGAACTTAGATATCTTAGTACAAGATGTAATTAAGTAAACGGGAGACGCTAGATTTGAAGGTATCTATTTTTTTGAAACTTTAAAGAACTTGACGTTATAACATGCTAGAAGTTTGTCTGCATTATTCATCAATTGTAAAAGGTATTCCTCCATGTACATAAAGAATGCCACAGAATTTAACCAGAATACTACAAAGAGTGCGTCCCACCGTGTATTTTTTTTAAAACATTTGTGCGGGTCCCACAGTGTGTGAGTTTTCTGTTGAATTTATGTGGGTTACGTACAGCTCATTATAAAATAGGCAATAATTTTCAACTTTATATACTGGGAATTTGGGCTATTTTCACTCAATTTCATTACAATGATTTGCTCAGATTATAATTTAGAGTTGGGTGGCAAAGTCAAATTGTTTTTACCCATTGACTGTTTTCTATTCAACGATATTTTTTAGCATTGAATGTTAATTATATTGTTGATCAATGGTTGACTTTAAAAACCACTTGAATTAGAGAAATATGAGGAAATGTACAACAACGTCAGCAGAAAATTGTACCCTCCGCCCCCAACCTATACTGACTTAGTACTTTTAGCTCCGTCTTCTCCTTCCTGACATTTGACTCCCTCAACCTTGTAAAATACAAGCACACTTGGTGTACATCACAGTGTACACCAAGTTTTACACTACGTCACATGTCAATATATCATTTGACAGTTAAAAAAAATAACAAAATTTTCACCAATCAAATTTTGTCAACAAGGATAATGTCATGCATGATGAAGCAATGTGATGTACAAGTGACTTTTTCCTATAAAATAAGAACAAGTAGTCATCACTGTCACTTTCATCCGAAATTTCAATAATTTGCTCAATATGCTACACATGATTTCACCTTCATAAAATGTAATCATATATAAACTATTTTGTTTTTCCAAAAGGAAGGAACGGACTCGACTTGAAATTAAGCCAAAACAACATCATTTTCCAACATCATTAAGACAATTTCTTCAAACACGTAATTCAAGACTAATATAACAGTTCAAGTAATTGGGGTGCATTCAAGTAAAATTAGTAAAATTATATAATTTAGATAATTAATTACAAATGTATTTTTTTGTTTTTTGTCAATTAGGAGTAAAAATAGTGTATTAGAAATTAAATAATAGTTTTCATAAAAATGATCATCCGGACTTATAAATTCACTATATTACTCGTTACAAGATCGTTTGCTTACAAATATAAAATACGTAAAAGGCATCCATAGAAACCAATATATCTCCACACTAATCTACCTGGTTGTCCAAATTTTTAATTTGTGTTATTCTCTCATTCGGGCTCATTATATATTTTTTTCCATCTTTCTTACATTTGCTACACATTTTGTGAATTTTTTTCCATCCTCTAGAAGTTTACATCTCAGGTCGAATGACACAATGTCCAAATTTTCTTTACAACTATTCTTTATGTTTTTTGAACACTTACCTTTCTTGACTCAATCAACTACATGTCTTACTAGTTTGGGTTTTTTTTGAAGATTTAACTCACATCTTGATCTATTGTTGTTATCATTCTAGTTTATCTCATGGAAGGATTGAACCATTACCTTCCTTTGTATTCTAAAGTTCAATTTCATGTTACAATATGTTCATGGAGAGATTGATTAAAATCACAAGCTATTATGTTCCTGTTTGGTCTAAATTATTTTTTCTTCAAAATCATTTTCAACTACATATTTTATGAGATCCACAACTTTTATCAATTTTTTAACCACACATTTAATCAACTTTACTAGAAAATGATTTTTAGCAAAACCAGACAGGGGCTTATTATACATCCCTATGAAGATCTACAACAGTGTTTTATGCTCTTCTAGTGCTCACAACCAATGTAAAAACTCTTCTGACTAACTTAAAACAGCATATGAAGTTTGGTGAATTTTTAGAACAAATTAAAGAATAGTGGTTAAAGTGAAATGTGAGTACAAATCATTAAATTCCTATGAATGTTTAAGGTTTTTTACCAGTGGGAAGAGTAAAACATTTAAATTCCGCTAATATGTCATCTTCATAAAGAAAGATTGTCCATTACATAACCAATTGTTGAATAGATAATTTCAAGATGAAAATTCAAAGAACTTTTTCGTTTTTACCTTAGAGCATGTTTGCCCAGGATTAAAATCCAATTTTAATTGAAAATATGGCTATTATTGGGTCCCACTCGTCTAATAAAAGTCAACAATAACGGTTAGTTTTTCAATTTTAATCCAATTTTAATCTCTACCGAACACGCCCTTAATAAAAATCCAACCTATCCGAAACCCTTACTCGGGCAATTGAATAAATCAAACCTAATCTAGAATTAAAGTTGTCAAACTCTCAAAGTCGAGATGAACCCTGAACAGTTAGGGAATAAGTAAACAAAATAGGAAATGAGAAATTTTTAAAGAGAAATGCTACACGTACATAAATTCATACATAATGGTGTCCATAATTACATGTGGCACTGGATCCAACTATTAATTCAAATCTCACACTTTCACATCAATAACAGGATTTTGTCCACATCACATTATGGACACTTATTATGTACATATATTATGTATATATAGACTTTTCCATTTTTAAATCACTTCCCCATCTTGTGTCCTGAAAAACACCAGCGGGACGACACTAGAAAGGATTCGGGCCTCCTTGTTAGCTTTTTGTTAATAAATTTCGGGACGATGATGTTTATCAATTTAAGTTTTATTTATAGATTTCAATCGAGGATTGATTTATGAAATCAACACCATCGTTTGTAGCTCGATCCGAAAAACTAAGTGGGCCATTTGATGCAACATTTTAAGTAATAGTTGCTCAAGGCCCAATCACTAGATGGATGTTCCATTTTGTGGTGCCTTAGTCATATGAAAATATCCTTATCTGTGTGGTTTTAGGTGACTAGAGAGTATTCAATCTGTTTTCTATGCGTTTTTATATGAACCATGTAGAGGGAAAATTTGGATAAATGCCATCCAATTTCTTTAAAATATATTTTTTTGGATAAAATATATCACAACATCATTACGATGTCAATGCACTACGAATTAAAATGTAGTTATACGTAGAGGAAAATTATTACAATGCTCATCACGCGGTAAATTATATAATGATATGTGAACAATAATTTGTTCTTACGTATAAGTCAGTATTGATAAATTTGATTTTCTATTATTCACTCAATATTATAAGATGGGTCATAATTACATTTAGAAAAAATCATATCACATGATACTATCAGAAGGATAAAGTAAATTGCAAATTTGCAATGCTCCTATAATCACTCAATTGGAAGCAAATGGCTAGCTTTTCATCAATGCAAATGAGATTACCTCTAAGTAAAACATTTTAATATGTTATTGATATAAAATTAAATGAAAAAGTTAAGAGTAGATTGAAATGAGAAAGACAATCAAATCCATGAAATCAAATAATTATTTTTTGCTTAAGTTTCTTCTACATTTATTTTCATATAGCAAAATTAATAAAATTTTGAATTTGTAATCCTGAAACTTAGGGATCTATTTTGTGGTTCGATAAAGTGTATTGTTAACTATCAATTAAAGTTCATCATTCTTTATTTTTCTTCTCAATGCGTTCATTAAGAAATACTAAATAAAAAAAATTAAAATAAAATACTAAATTAAAACTTCTTTTACTATCTGGACTATTTTCGTTATTTAGCATTCTGTCTTATTTTTGTACTAGTGTCCCTAACTTTTTATTAATTTATTTTTATCCATAATCTTTCAATAATTAGTGCATCTCATCTCTATTAATTTTAAGTTCAAATCAGCAGCGAAGTTTTTCGCTAGTAAGTTGACCGATTACAGAATTTCCTTAAGAGTATTTAAAATATCAATATTAAAAAGATAAATATTTTAATAGATATAATTCATGGATGAAATTTAAAAATATATTAAATACTAACTACAAAAATAAAATAACAATTAAAACAAACTAATAGAACAAATTTAACAAATAATAAATTATGTCGTTATATTCTACTTCAATGATCAACGACCAAATAACCATCAGTGATTCGATAATTGTTGACGAAGGTAAGTCAGACGACTGCTCCATTATTATTATTATTCATGATAAAACAGTTTCAGAGATTTAACTTAAGACTATTAAGTTGCTTGAGACGTTTATTATATTTTAATTTGAATTATTACAAAAGTACCTCAGTTATTGATATAGATATGCATTTTTGTTAGCCCCAAAAGACAAATCTTGACTCAATTGTCAAGTCTTTAACACACTAAAAGTCATGAAAATTCTATGGAATGCCTCTATCAAATGGACATAAAATGGACATCAATTCTACATTTATTTTCATATAGCAAAATTAATAAAATTTTGAATTTGTAATCCTGAAACTTAGGGATCTATTTTGTGGTTCGATAAACTGTATTGTTAATTATCAATTAAAGTTCATCATTCTTTATTTTTCTTCTCAATGCGTTCATTAAGAAATAATATATAAAAAAATTAAAATAATATACTAAATTAAAATTTCTTTTACTATCTGGACTATTTTCGTTATTTAGCATTCTGTCTTTTTTCAGTATTGATTTACATTTTGGGAAGGGATTCTATGCTCGGGGACCATGATATAGATATGCATTTTTGTTAGCCCCAAAGGACAAGTCTTGACTCAATTGTCAAGTCTTTAACACACTAAAAGTCATGAAAATTCTATGGAATGCCTCTTCAAATGGACATAAAATTCTACCCAATTTTACACGGAGTTTCTTTTTTCAAATCCCATCACATTTGATTAACACATACTTTTTTTTTTAAATAAAAAAATCTCTTTCTGGATAACCCGTAGACATAGACACTTACATGTAGACAAATCTTATACTTCCTACTTCATGAACTTGATTTTGGACCACTTGAAGAGCTGTTAGATAAGACGATATATATCATTTAAATATTGTTTTCAATAATACGTTGCATAACAATTCATTGTAATTGAATGTGAGATTTACACTAATATGCTCCCGATGATGACTTGTTTGAGAATGTCAATCCTAGAATTTCTGTGCTTATTTTGAATCTTAATAGGATTGAATTGCTCATTTAAATTTATTGGACTCTAACATTGTACTTAGGCTTAAAATTCCATCTTAAAAGGTAAATTTTGTTCAGAGAAATGCCCTATATCCTTATATTTCGTTATTTAATTGACGTGAAATTCTCGTGACCTAGGGTAGTTAAAGTTACTTTAGAACTCAAAGTTGAGCATAAATAATGTCGTAGGTCTAGGCCTCACTTCTTAGATCTACACGTTTAATTATATATCAGTGTGTTCGATAAGAAATACTAAATTAAAATTCTTTTACTATCTTAACTATTTTCTCTATTTAGCATTCTGTCCTTTTGAATTATTATTTTACCTTTTGGGAAGGGATTCTATGCTTGGGTGCCAAGATATGGATTTGCATAGAAGTTGGTTCTTAATTTTAGGCACAAGTTTTATAATAGAGAAGGGATGAATACTCTTCTCATGCTACTTGGATATGCATTTTTGTTAGCCACAAAAGACAAATCTTGACTCAATTGTGAAGTCTTTACACACTAAAAGTCATGAAAATTCTATGGAATGCCTCTGTCAAATGGACATAAAATTCTACCCCGTTTTACACGGAGTTTCTTTTTTCAAATCCCATCACATTTGATTAACTAACACGTATATTTTTTATTTTTTTTTAAAAAAAATTCTCTTTCTGCATAACCCGTTGACATGGACACTTACATGTAGACAAATCTCATACTTCCTACTTCATGAACTTGATGTTGGACGACAAATATCATTTAAATATTGTCTTCAATAATACATTGCATATTAATTCAGTGAAATTCAATGTGAGATTTACACTAATATGCTTCCAATGATGACTTGTTTGAGCACGTTAGTTCTAGAATTTGTATGCTTATTTTGAATCTTAATATGATCGAATTGCCCATTTAAATTTATTGGACTCTAATATTATATTCAGACCTAAAATTCCATCTTAAGAGGTGAATCTTGTTGATATAAATATCATATATCCTTATATTTCGTTATTTAA
>OU503054.1:6206743-6234641 GCA_912172775.2 Fraxinus pennsylvanica | reverse complement strand
CTATAACAATTTCTTTTGCCAAGTTTGGTTGCCAATACTTAGTTTAAGATCCAGCACCATTGCTTTCCTTAGTGTTCATAGGAAATCATTTCCTTTAGTCTTATCTGTACATTTTGACTTGTATGCAGGAATTGCTCGTCCGATAATTTTCTTTTCACCAGCTGCATGCTAATCTATTGTGGCCTATTACATTTACACTTGCATTCCTCCAATAACCTGATCCACTTTTTTCCTTTTTCGCTTCTTATACTTACATAATTCATATTTGATCTATAATGATTTAATCCATTTCTCACACATTGGGAAGTAAATTGAAACCTCCTTGGAGTAATTGCTGTTATTTCTATAATATATATAAACATTTGACAATCTCTTGTATCCAAATTCATATGCATACTTACTGTTTAAAGTGCATTTGGCTATTGGGATGCACTTTAAAAAAATACTATAATGCTAAAATGTTCTACTAAAATGCATCTACGTATTTCAACCACTAAAGTTCACACAAATTACAGAACAGATTCTATCTTTATGGATGATATGTAAAGAAATTGTAAATTATTTGAACTCATATTTACATATTTCCATGCAGCTAACGGTTATTGCCCATTCTTTGTATTAACAACAAAATGTAATAGCCTTTTTCTTTTACAAGACTTCAAGATATCTTGCTGGAAACTTTCTATTGTACTAATACAAGCCCAAATTAATCATTTTCTACCATTCATTTTTCGCACCATGTACATTTTCTAACTCTCGCCTCAATGGGTGGACAATCTACTCCAGTATATTGTCCATGTCTCGAATATATAAATTACAGTTTTGTAGCATGTTGTATTTGAATTTTAATTTAATTGGGATCTTGATTGTAATTTCTTATTAATTATTTTCAATGTTGTTTACAATCTCAATTGTAAGAAAATTGGTACCTAGAACGTGAGATCCTTTAAAAGAGGAGAAAAGAAAATGAAAAGATTCTACAATTTTCAAGGTCTACTCCATCATCTGACACTTATTTGATGAGTCTAAAATTTCTCTTTTTTATTTAATTTCTGTTTTCTGGGCTTTTATGGTGCTATATTGATTGCCAACATATGAATTAAGTTTTGAAGTGTTTGATAAGTGTACACACTTATTTTGGCTATCAAAATTGAGATTTCAGAGTAATTTTTTGAATGATACACTTAATTTTATGTGTTTCTTGATTATTTTAAGAGAAATCTCGTTATTGGACGAGAACAAATGAAAATGAATGATAACCGATAAAAAATGACGGAACTTGAAAGAAATATGGAATTCAGGGACAAGATATAAATTTTGAATGTTGAATGATCTAAATTGCAAACGTTAAAAGAATTTGGTTGAACAAAATATTGAAATAAGAGATCAATATGCTACTGGTTTGCAACAACAAAAGGCGGCTAGAACTCAATCGTGGTTGGGACTCGACTTAACCCATGTTTGAGCCTCAATAATTTTTATTTTTTTTCGAAACTCATTTTTAATAACACATTCTTTCATAAAATAATTTTATACGCAAACTCAAAATTTTTTCCTATTTTTTAACCACACTTTCTCTAAAAAAAATTTTATTCCAAAACACATCTCCCCACCCCCCAAAAAAAAAATGTCTCAAACGGGGCTTATTGTTTATTGGAGGTAGGATACGCTTTCCAAAAATTGCAATGGGAATATTCTGTAAAGACAAAAGAAAAGGCGGTTGCCAATTAAAAAAGAGAAAAATGAAGCTCCAATTTCATTTAGATATAAATTAGATTTTAAATAGATTTTGATAAAATCGATAAATTGTGTAGTTAAAAAGTTGTAGGTCTCATTTCTGATTAAAAATGAGTTTTCGAAAAAGGTAATTTTTGAAGAATAAGGGCCCAACAGCGGTGAAGAATAAAGATTCAGTCCAACTTTAGAAAAATTGGCAAGAGTGTTGAACGAAATCAACATTTATACTAACATCCGCTTGGCAAATTTATAAATGGTTTGTAAAGAGAAATAGTAGTGAATCCCACGAAATATATAAATAATAAGTAAGTAGTTATGAATCTGTGTTAAAATTATTGTTTGAGTGATTAAATTTATAAATTTGAGTGGTAGATAATTTTTTTTACTATATGTTTGCACCAATGTTTTGCTTTTTCTTATATTTTTTCTTTAGTAAGAGATACACTTGCATAACATATCCAAGATGAGATTTCTTGATGTATGATATTCTTGCTAAAAGAAAATTGCATTGTTCACACATAGACAATGAAAATTATTTTATATAAAGATTGAGACATTAAATTACAATATGAGCTTTGTATGTTAATAGTGTATATGAAGTGATTTCTATGGAGTTCTGACATATCAATAGAGATGTTTAGAGGACGATGATACCTTCTTTCATGGAGTTTGGAGAGGGTCTTTTAAAACCTCTCTAGCATCTTTCACGTGGTCGCCTAAAAATGTACTAAGTTATGTAGTATTGCTTATCCTTGATAATAAAATCTATATTACTTTCTTTCTTTACAATTTTAATAAGTAAATTATAAAATTTTAAGTGTATAAGCTTTATTAAAAGGTTCAGGTTATAGTATGTTTTGGGACTTGACTGCATATGTACTGCAAATTTTCCTAATTTTTACCATGTCCACCTATAATATCAATAAAAAATGATATCACGTGTATAGACAAAAGCTTTAATAGATGGAATGACCTCTTTAAATATTTAAAATCAAATTAAATGAAAGCGTTAGAGAGAGAAAAACCAATCAAATTGACGACATCAATAAATTATTTTCGCTTTGGCTTTTTTTTTCTACATTTATTTTCACATAGCAATATTTATATCTTTTGAATTAGTATCTGAATCTAAGGGATGAGTTTACGGCTATGTAACTAGATCTACTTTTTGTTTCATAGATAATTATCGATAAAAGTTCATTTTTCGCTATTTTTTTTTCTGAACTTTGTCATAATTTTTATCCATGAGATGAAAATTTCAATATATGTTCTTTATGTAACATTGTACAAATTACAATCATATTTATATATTTTGTACAAAATTCGTATAAATGTTTTCTACAAGTCCTAATTCCACGAGTTCTTATTTAACACTAATATGTGATTGTAGTTATAATTATTTGGTCAATGTCTTCTCAACTATGATTGATAATGAAGAATGATATTTACTCTAAAAGACAAATCTTGACTTCCGAAGTCTTTAGCACACCAAAAAATGAAATCTTAAGGTTCAACCCCGTACCCCCTCCCAAAGTTATGAATCTATAAATTGAACGTTCATAGCATGATAGTTTATCCAGAAATCCCAGTACAACCATGCTAAAATACTTCACTTTCGCATTTTTCTTCTTCTTTATTTGTTTTCAACCTACTGCTTCAGCTTCTTTTGCCGAAGCTAACGCGCTCCTGAAATGGAAAGCCAGTATTATAAATAAAAACAACTCGATACTAAAATCATGGAATCTTGAAACCAAGAATTCCACCAATTTTTCTGGCCATCCAAAAGCAAGTTCAAGTCCATGCAATTGGTTTGGAGTTTCTTGCATCGACTGAAGTGTCAATAGGTTGAACCTCACAAATGCAAGCATTCATGCCTTCCTCTACGAGTTTCCATTCTCATCTTTCCCAAATCTGGCTTATATAGATCTCTCTGTCAACCGTCTCTTGGGCACCATTCCACCTCAAATTGGTAAACTCTCTAAACTTGTCTATCTCGATTTATCAACCAATCAATTCAGAGGAACTGTCTCACCTCAAATAGGTAAACTGTCCAAACTCGACTATCTTGATCTATCAGCTAATCAGTTTACAGGAACTATTCCATCGGAAATAGGACAATTGACTAATCTTAAGTTTCTTCGTTTGGCCGAAAATCAGCTTGCTGGCCCGATTCCTCAAGAAATAGGTCAATTAGTGTCCTTAAGTTATATGTCATTTCGCACTAACAAACTTAACGGTTCAATTCCTGTTAGTTTTAGCAATTTGAGAAACTTGACCAATTTGCACCTTCACCAAAATCAGCTTTCTGGTCCAATTCCTCCTGAGTTAGGGGACCTAAGCCATTTAAAATATTTGCTACTGTCTAGGAACCACCTTTCCAGTTCCATTCCAAGAGAACTAGGGAAATTGAAGAAACTTGTCAATGCACAAATGTTTTCTAATCGTTTGTCTGGTGATTTGCCAGAGTTATGTGGTGGCAGAGTACTAGAAAAGATATCCGTGTCCTCCAATAGACTTTCAGGTCCAATCCCTCAAAGCTTGAAAAAATGCTCCAGTTTAGTCAGAGTCAGGTTTAATCACAACCAGCTTTCTGGAAATATTTCTGAAGAATTTGGTGTATATCCAAATTTGACGTTCATGGATCTAAGTAGCAATAATTTCTACGGCGAACTCTCCAACATCTGGGGTAGTAACAAACAACTGCAAACTCTGAATATTTCGAAGAACAACCTTACAGGGGGCATTCCTCCAGAATTTGGAAGTTTAAGTCAATTGCAAAGACTTGATCTTTCTTCAAACCAGTTATACGGAGAGATCTCGAAGGAAATTGGGAAGTTAACTTTACTTCTAAATCTATGTTTGGAGGATAACCAACTTTCTGGGGGTATACCTAAAGAATTGGGATCACTTTCATATTTAGAAAGCCTTGACCTTTCTAGAAACAGATTGACAGGTCAAATACCTAGAAATTTAGCGAACTCTGAGCAGTTGCATTACATGAATTTGAGCTTCAACTATTTAAGCCAGAGAATCCCCATTCAGCTTGGTAAGTTAATCCATCTGTCCGAGTTGGATATGAGTAATAATTTACTCACCGGCGAAATACCATCTGAATTACGATATTTGAAAAGCCTGGAAATGTTAAACCTCTCCCACAATCACCTCTTTGGATTCATTCCTAAGAATTTTGAAGAAATGCCTGGCTCGGTGCACATTGATATATCTTTTAATCAGTTGGAGGGTCCAGTTCCTAGTGGCAGAGCCTTTCAAAATGCCTCCATAGAACAACTACAAGGGAACAAAGGATTGTGTGGCAATATTGCAGGATTACAATCGTGTAAAAGCCTTCCTGGAGTTAAAATCAAGAAGACATGGATAATTGCAACTCCTCTTCTCTGTGTATCTTTACTTCTATTTGCGTTCATCGGGATCCTCATCCTGTACAAACAAAGAAAGATGCATCCAAAGAAAAAAGATGATGATTTGCTCTCCATATTCAATGGAAAACTCGCGTATAAACACATTTTAGAGGCCACAAATGAATTTGATGCAGCTTTTTGTATTGGGGAGGGAGGATGTGGAAGGGTTTACAAGGCACAACTTTCATCAGAAAAGACGATAGAAGGGAAAAGACTTCATTCCTCATCTGAAACGGTTACAGTAGCAGTCAAAAGACTTTATTCAACATCTAAAATGGAAAACTCAAATGCTTTCCTGAGTGAAATAAGAGCATTGACAGAAATCAGGCACCGGAACATTGTGAAACTTTACGGTTTCTGCTCAAATGATCAAAACTCACTTTTGGTCTATGAATACCTTGACAGAGGTAGTTTGGCCAAAACTCTAAGCGTAGATGAAGAAGCCAAGAAATTGGATTGGCCTAAAAGGATTAATATCGTGAAGGGCGTGGCTCATGCTTTGTCTTACATGCATCATAGTTGTTCGCCTCCAATTGTTCATCGAGACATATCCAGCAACAACATTTTGCTTGATTCACAATACGAGGCTTATGTTTCAGATTTTGGCACTGCTAAGTTTCTGAAATGCGATTCATCGAATTTCAGCACTCTTGCTGGCACATATGGTTATTTCGCTCCAGGTAACATTTCTTTTCCTAAATTTCATTCACTGAATATATTTACATGATTTTAATTGTATTCTTTCCCTGTTTTTTGGGCAGAACTTGCTTACACAATGAAGGTGACAGAAAAGTGTGATGTGTATAGCTTTGGAGTGTTAGCATTAGAAGTGGTCAAAGGAAAGCATCCTGGTCATGAATACATTCAATACGTAACAACTCTGTCACATGGAGATTTACAGTTGGTCGATTTGTTGGATCCGCGCGTTCTTTATCCCACTCCAGAAGAAGAGGTGATTTTGATGTCCGTTGTTAAACTTGCAATTGAATGCCTGCACTCCAATCCACAATATAGACCAACTATGCACATTGTTTCTGATATGCTAGTGCACTGACCAACTTCTCAGAAAAGAAATAAATTCTTTTCATGTATTTTGTACATTTCATGCATTACTGCTAGTCAGGTTTTTCATGGTAATGAAGTTTTCTTCTTGTTTCAACTTAGGTTTGCTATGCCTTGTTGTGTCGCAAAATTGGCTTGCAAGTTCATATGAAATTGTTACATTTATTCTTGAAACTCTATTACCACACATCCTCCAACCTCTTTGTAATTTGTCATTGTAGCCCCTGATAAAATTAAATAATAACAAAATAATGTAAAAGAGTTAGAAAAATATAATAATTTATATTAATATTTTCGTTATATTATATATTATAACTAACAAAAAATAACTTAAAAACTGGTAACTAAATAAATATTTTGAAGTTGTATAGCTTCTCAAAACTTTTGTTTTAACGCGAATATCCAAAGTGGGTGGAGTCAACATGGACGGTTTCCTTGTCACTATTGTCAATTTATTTTTATTTTTATGTTCTTAAACTTATATTGTAATTAAAAATCCGTAGCCCACCTTGACTCTTGTTTTTTACATTTTTAAGTTTCTAAAATTAATTTATATTTAATAACACATCCCTGTGTCAACTCTTATTTTTAATTGTTTTATGTTTTTAATTTACATCACAGTAAAATAAATAAGATACGTAGAAAATAATAAATTAGTGAAATGGGAAACTGGACCGAAAAATGAAGATATTTTAATCCATATTGCATCTTACAAAAATCCCTAGCGAAGCATGCCACCCGACACTGATGCCATCCCTGACTACGCACTCTTAGAGCAGGTTGCATGTCCAGAACAAGTGCCGTAAAATTAGAGCAAATTAAAGAGACCACTCCTTAGGCTTTCAATAAGTTTAGAGACATCATCTGTGTTCAAGAATTACAAAACCCTTTCTTATTTCAAGTTTTGAATAATTGGTATCTCCCATGACACCGATTTGTAACACAAGCCTCCCTTATTTCGAGTTTGAGTGACACATACCTACCCCGATAAAGTTTATTAGATTGTCGAATAACACAAACCTCCCTTACTTGTATTATTAAAGTTAAAGGTTGAAATCATTGGATTGTTGAAGGTAAACTAACTCAAAGCTTTTGCATTGGCAGGGGATTTTCGATTTCTCATACTATCCCCTATAACTATGCCAATGTATCGTGTGTATGCGTGTATATGTAATGGGGGCTTTGAAATAATGGAAAATTGTTTAGACTAATTCTATATTTAGTGTCACTACCCGTGGTGAACTAAATTATGAGGAAATAATCGAATCTGCGAATTCCTCGAAAATACTATAAGGTGCTCAGAATTGTTCGAAGTAGTTGAATAGGATGATCACTATGACTATAGCCTTGTTTGCTTCCTTAATGAATGCAATTTCCTTCAAAACTATCTATTTCCGGCCCTTGCCATTAGTTCGGGTTTTTCTATATTGAGTCTCGTGCTGTTCATGTGTTCATTGTTTATAAATTTAAAATAAGATTCACTCAGTTCTAATTTGATCAGTTATTATTTAGAATAGTGTAGTAAATTCAAATTGCAGCTGGCTTCCCTTACCAAATTCACGTACTTTGTTGAAACCCAATGACTAAGAAATTCTTTTATTTAACCTTTTATTAAATAAAATGATGAGTTGAAGAATATATGATGAGGGTTGTGAAGCCATGATTGATTATTAAGCTTGAATTGAAGGAAGTTAGGGTTTGTTCAATGATGGTTTCTTGGTTTGCAAGTTGGATAAAAATTGGGAGGGAGATGATTGATGTAAGAAATTTTTCATGAATATGAAATATTGTTAAATCATAATCAATATTCAATTTAAGCTGGGCTATTTGGATCGAAAGACATGGAACTAAACAATGTACAAACTAAAACAATCAAGTGTATCTTTCTCTTCCACATCTTGGACTCATAACTTAGTTTCTTCGATATTGTTTCTGTTGATTAAAGTAAATAAAGTCAGAAAAAGCAACCACGCTTCCAAAATAAATGGGGGGCCCCTCTTTACATCGAGATATCAATTTCGATGTATAAATAGCAGAATTCAAAACGTAAAAATCATATCCATACAAATTGTTATTATTGTCGAGAAAATTTATAAGACGTGTCTAATAAACAAGTTGTTATTAAAAATAATAAATTTATTGTGATTGAATTTTCTAACTATGATCCAAAAGTTTAAGTACAAAAATTTGAAAGCAAGAAAATGATATTTATTGCAAAATTTAAATTATTAACAGATTCAAATAGAGCAGTGAAATATATCAGCTATATTTTATGTTTTTTAATAAGCAAGTGGGGTTATTAGACAACATTATGACATGATCCATTGTATGAAACAAATCTGCCCTCAAAGATAGTTTTCAAAATAAATAGTAGGGTCAGTATAGTGGATTATAATGTCCCTAAAATAGTACTTCAATTTTACCTTGGGTAATTTATGTTGAAACATCATTTTTATTTTGTTGTTCCACTTATTAATTACACTAAAACTCTTAATCTTTGCTAACTGTCATACTTATGTCCATACATTATTTTGTCACTTTCTTATTCTTAATCTTTCATTTTTTGTTGTTCCACTTATTAATTACACTAAAACTCTTAATCTTTGCTAACTGTCATACTTATGTCCATACATTATGTTGTCACTTTCTTATTCTTAATCTTTCATTTATTAGCACATTTTGTCTCGTTTATATCCAATATTCTGATAGTTTGCTTTAATTTTTGTATGTATTGTTTTTTCTCTTATATTTGAAAATGTGGTAGGCAAATAAAGTATTTTGACAAACAAGAGAGAGTTGGTCAATAATGCTATGCAATAATCCACTCCTACCCCAGCTTCCCTGAGCTACCCACTTCAGCTCCACTCCACTCTTCCCAGCATTAAATAACATTATTGCAGTATTTCTTGTTGAAAAATGAGTGTGTGTTAGCATAATTTTGAGCAGGGCTCGTTTCTATTCTTTGGAAGATTAAAGTAGATTCATTTTTTTTTTCTGTGAGAACATCAAAACCATATATTTATTTGGCTAAAATGATGTTCGGTTAAATGAGAAATTGAAGATCAAAATGTACTCATTAAAAGTTGTTAGGTGTTAGCTGGGGAGCAAAATTATATAACTTGTCCTACATCCGAAAAATGAGAAGACAATGACTAGTTTATATATGACCACATTTTAAGATGTATAATCTTTTTATGTGCATTCGAAGGGGTACATATCACGGATCGAATTAGTACCTCGTTCTATTTAGCTCATGTGAAAGCAATTAGTTTATCATTGAATGAAAAATTGAAATTTGACCCCTTAATAAGGTCCACGTTTTGTCTTTATTTTTTATTTATTTATGTGAAAGCAACTTTTTCAACTCTTAAAACTCCTGTGGTTTATAGCCTATGTTAATGGGGAAGTCATTTGTCGGATTAATGATAATATTAATGGTCTATTAAGTCACTCTTAGAGCCTATAAGAAAGTCCATTTTCAACAGTTCCATACACAAATTTCTCCATCCAAAATATATTCTTTATTTTTTTCATTAGTCCGAATCTTGATGATAGTGTTAAGATAAAATCTAGTTCGTCAATGTAGAAGCCTAGTGCTTAGTTTCTACTAATTTATATTTTATCATGGGAGACAGGCACTCAACAAAACCCTAAGATCTTACAATGAGGGGTATATCTATTTTAAGGATATTTTGTGTACCCACGCACAAATTTTCTATTTCATTATTCCATTTAGTTTTAAACTTTTTTCTTTTGCAGTTTTAATTTCTTGTTTGTTATTTCTTAAATATATTATATTCAGTGTCGATTTTACTAACAATCTTAAAATCAATTTGAAAATAAAAAATAGGTTGTATTTTGTTTGCATTAGAAAATTAATAGTTGTTGGTATTTCAAAAATGGCAACTAGATGAACTCATATGTATGTGTTTACTGATAATCAGGCCGTTGACTCAATCGTCAAGTTATGCTATGACTCACATTGTAGTTTAATTGCCAAGTCATGCTATTACTCAGACAATGGTTAAGAATGGTTGGCCTTGTTGCAACAGATCTGGTTAATCATGGGAAAAAATAGGAGAAATTAAATGTGTTGAATTTCAAAAAATGGTAATAGAAGATACTATTTTATCTCACCTCCTTGAATCTTGCAAGATTCTTGATTGAGGATGCTCTAAAATTCAAAGAAAGTGAGGGAGATGTACAAGCTATTACCACACTTAATTCTAAGAAACATTTTGATTTCACGTGCTGCAACTATATCAACGATTAATTCACTATACAGCATGTATTACGATAAAAATGAATTAAGAATTGTGAAAGTCTTTAGACTGGAAATATAATATTGATAATATTGAGACAAAAATAAATTATTGGCCACTCCTATTGATAAGTGTATTTTATACACTTATTCGATGTCTAAAATATCGATATTTGGCAATTCTTTTGACAAAATATATCCTGAATTATTGTCTTTTATGTTATATAGGTTAAACTCAATGGTTGAACGAGGAATTGAAAGAAACAAAAGAAAATCAAGGAAAAATGACAAAGTCCAAAAGTTTGAGGACCAAATTGAAAATTCAATAGTTGATTTGGACCACGTAATGGAATTAGAATTCAAAAAAGAATGGAATATAATCAAAATATTATCACAATCAATGTCCAATCGCACTTGTTATATTTCTGATTTTTAGCCAAATATTGAGACCCATTTTTGGCATTTTAAACGTCCGAATTGGAAAAATTCTATTTCTATAAAGGTTGTAGCCCTTTGAGCTAACTTTCTAACTCACTTTTAATTGCTCCAATCGGATATCAGTAGAGAAAGTTATGACTAAAATACTGATTGTTATGCAGAGACAAAAAAATCCGCGCGCGAATGAAACTTTCCTTATTCGATTGAAACTCTTTTGAAAACCAAATTGGATCGATTTTCAACCAATTTTTGACTCCTACAAATAAATAACAGCAGCATACATGAAGGGGAGCTAGATAACGAAATTTTCAAGATTGGAGAGCATAGAACGATGCAAAAAACACAAAATTCATCCCCTTGGCATGAAGATTCAAATCCATAATTGATTGGGTGATGTTGTTTCATGATTTTTTTTTCCCGTTTTCTTCTTTCTACTAGACTAGGCTAGGTTAATCAATGTTAGGTGAATGATGAACCTTGTAATTTGATGTTTTGATCTTTAGTTTTATATATTTGACCCAAAAACACATTTTTGAATTATAGAATGATTTATATGAATTAATTGCCTCCATAATTATAGTGCATGATAATTATGTGAGTTTGGTGATTTGTTTCATGCATTCGAGNAAGAATTTAAGTTATTGGGTTTTAAGCATCTAATTAATGTGTTGGCCGGACTATTTGTGTAGAGACCGGATCTATTAGGGTTTGTTTTTGACGATGTGCAGAATACATATGGAAATATATAAAGGGGAGAATTCAAAATGAGAAATGATGGGTATCTCGCTTGGTCACCGATATACTTTATAAAGAGAAATGTAGTATGAGTTGTCTATGTTATTGTTATGTAATTGCATAAGGAAACTGCACATATCTTACTAGGTGTTTTTAAAATACTCATTCCTACAAATTTTTTACAGGCTAGATCGGGGTCGATTAGAACTGTGGCGGGAGAGTGTAGCGGATTGCCCAGGGATTTCGTCATACGAAAATAATAAGTTTTAATGCCTTTGAATTCATTAGTTTGTTTTGTTCATTAACGTTAATATTGAATTTATTAGTTGAGAATGTTTAAATATATATATTTTTAAAAGACACGATTTTATGATTCAAATTTAAACTTATGGATGTTTCAATATTTTGTTATTGAAGAATTTTATCGTTCCGCGAAAATTAGATTTTTTGGTAACACCTCAACATGTATGAAATTTTGAGGCGTTACAGCTATGCAGCATTGCTATGATAAATAGTTGTCACTTCATTTGAAGCAACTTAAGAATGGGAAAATGCAATCCATGGGAAATTCAGCAACATCTGGGATGAATACAATATTGCCATCATGTTTAAACAATCTCTAAAAAAAATGAAGCACTCTAAATAAAATCTAGAATTTAAATAAAAAATAGTACTTAAAAAATTGTTGATTTGTCTTTGTTTTAAAGCAATATTTGACCATATTTATTATCTGTGAACTATATTGCCTAATTAACTTGTGAATTTATTATCTTTAATTTAACCTAATATTATTCTACTTCTTTTGATAGTTTAAACTTCAATGCTCATTTATAGTTTGTCGATTTCCAAATTCGACACGACTAATGGGGTATACTCACTAGGCAGGTAACTTATTTGTCAATTGCTAATTAGCTAATGATGACAGTTTGTTGTCTAGCTGAAATGTTGAAATGTTGCCATATTAATTTTTAATTGTTGAAATGTTATTGTCTTTTTATTTTTATTATTAGACCGTTATTGTCTTATAGGATTATTTTCAAATCGAATTATTATTGCTTTGTCAGCTTATTATTTAATAACTTACATTGTTGCCTTTCTGACTTACGTTGTGTTTGGGACACATTCTTTTGAAAGAATGTATTATTGAATAGTAGATTGATGGAGAATGTGTGGTTAAAAATGAAGGAAAAGTTATTGATGTGATGGAAAATATTATTTTATTGAAAAATGTGTGGTTGAAAATGAGTAGAAGAATGAGAATGAAAAAAAGAATTTGCACCAAACATGGCCTTAATGTTGAATTTTTTCTGTCTTATGTTTCTATTATTAGTTCATTGTTGGTTTGTCTGCTTCATTTTTTTTTTCATTTTTCTTTTTGTTAATGGTCTTTGAAATTTACGAATGGAAGGTTAAAAAACAGCAAAAAGTGAAAAATGATATTTCATTCTTTAAAAAGATAGATCAATTTAGTGAAAACACACTTTATGATAGAATGGTCGAAAGTCAACCTTCAATTCCTGCCGCAATCGCTTTATGACCAAGCACTTGATGAGAAAATAGATGCAAATTTTATTGTCAATTAATATGATGTTTCAAATTCTCAAAATGAATGAGTTAAATAAATAATTTCTTTAATGAATTTTTTGTAATATAATTTTGTTACTTGACGCTCATAAATTTCATATCCCACATAGAAAATTTAGGATCCACTCCTGATTTAGGATAAAGGGTCAAGGCAAGACAATTCTGCAGGTGACTTATGGAAAAAGAACTGACTACTAATAACATACTAAATGTTCCGAAAATTTGCAAAAACTTAGTGTTCGGGTCGCTTATCGTATTTGAGTTAGATAGCTATTTTGTCTAAGAGTGGCTAGGGTTATATATCTGATTGAATGTTTAAACTCATTGTAATGGCTCTAAAGGATCCACTCCTGATTTAGGATAAAGGGTCAAGGCAAGAGAATTCTGCAGGTGACTTGTCGTAAAAGAGCAGACTATTAATAACATACTAAATGTGCCGAAAATTTATAAAACTTAGTGTTCTGGCCGCTTATCGTATTTGAGTTAGATAGCTATTTTCTCTAAAAGTAGCTAGGGTTATATATCTGATTGAATGTTTAAACTCAATGTAATGGCTCTAAAGCCGAAAGTGGATAAAGCTAATTCTTGTGTTTACTTGCTTGAGTCTTGTAATTTGTAATATGGTAGACTACAACATGTTAATTATCATACTTTGCATATAGTAACTAACTTGAATGCATATCCGCGTTCCATATTGATTTTGAACATAAGTACAGACTTGTGTTGAAGCAAAATTGTCTAGTCATCATTTAAATCTATTGAAAGAGATACAAACTACTTGATTTAATGCAAAATTACTTATCTGATTTAAAATCTATATATACAAGAGGTGGCCATAAGTACGTCATTACTTTCATCAATGATATTATTATGTGTATATGCTTAAAAGTAAGGACGTAGTTATAAAAAAAATTATTTACTATAAGAACGAAATTGAAAATCAACTCAATAAGAAAATTAGGATGTTGAAAAGTGATCGGGATGGTTAATATGAAGCACCATTTGGTGAATTCTGTGTGCAATAAGGAATCACAATAAAACCAGAATACCTTATTTACCCCAGCAAAATGGTATTGATGAACGAAAAAATGTTACTTTTAAAATAAGTAATGAATGTAACGTTAGTAAGTTATATGAGTTATCTCAGAATATGTGGGGTGAATTTTTTTAAACTTACCTTTTAAAAATTACGAAAAGGGAAGAAGCATTTCTATATTTTACTTAGAGTGTGGAAATGAAGTACCAAAGTAAATGTACCTATCGTAAAATGGTGAAACTAGACCCGAAAACTATATATTGCATCTCTATTAACTATTCACATAATAGTAGTGCTTATCAATTTCTTATATATGAGTCTAAAATTCCATACATACATAGAAATACGAGAAATGAAATTGAAAAAATGGTGTGTTCTTTGAACATATTTTTCCATATAAATCCAAGGAGAAAGCAATCTCCTCTTATTTGACAAATGAAATTACAATTTGTAATAGCGTGGACCAAGGACTAGAAGAGAAATTTGAGTTTGAACTATGACATGGGAAAAGAGTAAGGACAAAAAAATATTTTGGTCCTAATTTTTAAACCTATATTCTAGAAATCGAACCTCAAAGAATCCAGAAAGGGTGAACTCTTTAGAAGGACCTTAGTGAGAAAAGATAATTAAAAGTGAAATAGGTTCCATTTTGCAAAACCATCCATGAGATTTAGTTGATATTCACCTGGGATGCAAACCACTATGTTACAAATGAATTTTTAAGAGGAAAATGATAGCAGATGGAACCATGAAGAAGCATAAAGCTAGAGTTATAATAAAAGATTATGACAATGAGAAGACTGTGATTAGTTTGATATATATTCTCTATTAATGAGAAGAATATCAATTAGAATGGTACTTGCGATTGAAGCTTTGCAAAATCTTGAATTATGTCAAATGAATATTAAATCTGTCTTTCTAAATGGAGATTTAGATGAAGAGATTATATAGAAAATGGGAGGATATTTTTCACCATGAAAATAAAGTCTATAAATTGATAAAGTCATTGTATGGCTTGAAAGAAGCACCACAGCAATGACGTAAAAAGTTTGATAATGTCATTATAGAACGTGGCTTTAAAATTGACATGTGCAATAAATGTGTTTATGTTAAAGATGTCGAAAATGACAATGTCTTTTTGTGCATTTACATTGATGAAATGGTTCTGGTTGGAATAACAATAAAATGGTTAAATCTATTAAAGATATGTTAAATTCAAGATTTGGGATGAAAGATAAGTGATCTTTTATAAACGCACCTTCGACCATGTAATGAGAGTACAAGTGCTGCTTTAGATGTAACTTATTGGTTAAGCTTTTTGTCATGTATAAATACTTCAATTTTAACAATAATGCAACAATACTTTTCTCCTTCAGAACATCTTGTAGTTTTTGATTTGATAGAGAAGATGAATTTAAGATAGGGATTTTTGATCATTTCATTATTTTTCCTCATGCATCCAAGTTGAAGGCATCTCATCAAATATTAACAAGCCATTATCAAAGTTCATCTGCACGAACACAACTTGCATCTTCACCGACCTTAACGAAAATATAATGTTACGATCTAAAAGCAAAATATAATATTTTATAGTTGTCATCACTGAAAATCAAACCTTTCTTCGATATCAGTTTGTTATGAAAAAGCAAGAAAACATAATATAAAATAAGAAAAAGAACACAAGACTTACATGGAAAAATAGGACTAAAAAATTTATGGGCAGAGGAGGAGAAATTCACTATATCAAAGATGATTANCTTATTTTTTTGGTCGGGCTCGGCTCGAGCTCAGGTCGTTGACATAGCTAGATGGTGGACTCCAAAATAGTAATCATTCAAGTACAAGAAATCTAAGTGATTCTTCACGAAATTCATGTCGAATGGATGATGTTGAGTGAAACTTTCCAAGCGGCTGCAATTATTGAAAAAATTGTCCCTCGCGTGGAAAGACTTTAGAATTATCTGCAGCACAAACGAAAGGAAATGAATGTCGAAAAACTAATTGTTAGACTTCGAATTGAAGAAGACAACTAGAGTTTCAAGAAGAAGTGGTTCAATCCTGGTGTTGCTAAAACTAATGTTGTGGAGCATGATCAAACCAGTAAGACCTACAAAACTAAGCATAGGTCATCCGGTGGCAAAGGGACCAAGCTAGGACCTAAATGTGAAATTTCTAAAAGGAAGTTTCAAGGAAAATGTTTCAAATGTGACAAAGTGAGTCACAAGTCTTCGAAGTGCAAATTCCCAAAGAAGAAGAAATAAGTAAATGTGGTTGGCTACATGGTACATGATGTGTCGGAGATGAGTCTCACAGCCATTATTTCTGAAGTGAATACGGTGTGTTCAAACCCAAAAGAGTAGTAGATTGATAGCGTGCTATGCAACATGTTTGCTCTAATAAAGAGTTGTTCGCTTCATTTGAAGCAACTAATAATGGGAAAATGCAATCTATGGGAAATTCAACAACATTTCGGACGAATAAAATATTGTCGGTCGAACCTCATCCCAGATCGAATTTAAAACCCAATTTTTATATTTTTTATATGTAGCCCATTTCCAAAAACTTGCAACCATGGAAAAAATTGATGCACGAGTCTTATATCTAAATCCAAACACAGAGGCGCAAGCATTCCGATTCCAAATATTATTTTGTCCTGCTCATTCTCATTCTCTTTCTCGAATCAACGACTTCATCAATTGTACTAATATTTTATTGATGAAATTAACCATGATTTGGTCAAATAAAAGTGTGTTCAATTTTGAGTGCCATCATGTTTAATAATTATTTAAAAAATGAACCCCCTTTCATAAAATCTAGAATATTTAATAATTTTGGTCCTAATTTTTAAACTTCAAAGAATCCAGAAAAGCCATGAACTCTTTTGAAGGACCTCGGTGAAAAAAGGCAATTAAAAGTTAAATAAATTCATTTTTTCAAAAAAACATATGGGAAGTTGTTGATCTTCATCTGGGAAGCAAATCACTGGGTTACAAATGAATTTTTAAGGGGAAAACTATAGCAGATGGAACCACGAAGAAGTACAAGGCTAGAGTAATAATAAAAGATTACAACAACGAGAATGTGATTACTTGGATATATATTCTCTATTAAAGATAATAATATTCGATCAGGATAATACTTACAATTGTAGTTCTGCAAATCTTGAATTATATCACATGAATGTTAAAGTTGTGTTTCTGAAAGGAGATTTAGATGCAGAAATTATATTAAAAAATGTGAGGATTTTTTTTTTCACTAGGATAAGAAAATCTATAAGTTGATGAAGTTGTTGTAGGGCTTGAAACAAACACCAGAACAATGGCATAAAAAGTTTGATAATATCATCGTAGAATGTGGATTTAAAACTAACAAGTGCGTGAAATGCGTTTATGTTAAAGATGTTGAAAATGACTAAGTTGTTTTATGCATTTACGTTGATGACGTGCTTTTGCTGGAAGTAACGATAAGATGGTTAAATTTAATAAAGATATGTTGAATTCAAGATTTGACATTAAAGATATGGATTTAACTCATATGATACTTGGAGTAAAAATTTCAAGAACATTAGGTGAACTTGTTCCAGGTTAGTCACTTTTTGAGGATGAAAATCTTAAAAGACTTAATAAGGATGATTCTAGCATAGCTAAAACACTAATAGATGCAAGTCAGCATCTATAGAAAAATAGAGGTGATATTGTCTTAGAGTACTGTAGAATTATTGAAAGTTTGATGTACAAGACTATGCATATCTTATTGAATAGATTGCGAACAATCTATGAGCTGACTACTTGAAAAGGAATTGTAAGAGTAATAAGTTACTTAAGATATACTATATCCACAGACTATACTACAATAAACATTGGGAAATCATTGAAGGATATAATGATATTAACTAATTATCTATAATAAAAAATTCAAAGTATATAAGTAAATTTGTCTTCTCATTGGAAGGTGCAACTATATCATGAAATCCTCTAAATAGATAGTTATAGCGAGTTCTACTATGTAATCGAAGTTTATAGCCTTATACAACTGTGGTGAAGATATGGATAGAAATGGACCGAACCAAGTCGGCTTGAACCTTTGGCAGAGTCGAGCTTAGCTCGCGAGAACGTGATTCCAAATCCTAGGATTGTCTAAGTTAATAAAATAAGTCCAAAAAATGAGCAATTTTTTTAACAAAAATTAATAAAACGAGTCTAAAAATGCGACCTCACGTGACGAGCTTTCTCTGCTCATGAAAAAATGTGAGCTCAATTTGACCCGTGGCTTATCTTAAAATAACCTTGAGCAGCCCATGGGCCAAGATGGACATGTGAGCCAACAAACGGCNATGGCTCGACCTGGTAGCCACCTATAGGTGGAGAGGCTAAGTGCCTACTCGACTTTTTAGAGGATATTTTATAAAGTCCAAAGCTTGTGCCAGCAATCTATACAATCTACAATTGGAAGGCCATAGAGAAACATGTATAATAGTAAGTCTAGATATATACGTAGATATAATAACATAAGAAAACTATTGAACAATTGGAGTTATATGTATTGACTATGTAAGCTCAAAGTATGACATTGTGAATCTAGTAAAAAAAGGTAAAAGAGAGAGTTAGTTGAAAAATTATCGAAAGCATTGAACATATAAGTTGATTCAATGGAACCTAACATAGTTGACTGGAGATTTCAAGATCTAGGTTCAAATGGGACAACTTAATTGGATTATAGAGGGGGATTATTTCCTTTTAATTCCTATGATGTAATAGTGATGTCCATATGGATAAGGATAAACAATATGCTTTTAATGATTCTTATACGTCGAAATTTGAGCAGAGTAATGCGTGTTACTTGTAATTAAGAAATAACCTACATGAGACACAAATGTGACTGCTTCTAAGGAAATTGTATAGAGCTCAATTTTTAAAAAGTCTCGTAGAACCAGACATAAGTTAATTGCCACTAACGAACATAACAATGATAATTGAATTGAGTCAGGAAAAATCCTATGTGAAGTATGTACTTGTTTACAAAACAAAAAGTTGAATATTTTGAAGACATCGTGCCTATTGTTCATCTAGTAAAGTAAATATACTTTCAAAGGGGAATGTTAAAAGGACAATACAACATATCCTATGCAGGCTTTGATCATTGAACTTTATCACCTAGTTTTTATGTTTTTCATTTTTTTTTTCTCTCTCTTAATTTTCGTTCATGTGGGAAATTATTAGAAAATGACTGTACCATGTTATAATTTTGAGTGGGATCCATTTATATCGTTTGGAAGGTCAAATAAGATTTATTTCTCCTCCGTGAGAACATCAAAATCATATATTTACTTGACCAAAATGATGCTCGAGTTAATGAAAAAGTTGAAGATCAAGTGTACCCATTGGAAGTGGTTAGATTGGGGAGAAATCAAAATTGTAGCTTGACAACGTACAAAAAGTGATAAGGCAGTGATTAGTTTATATATGATTTCATTTTACAAAGGTACAATCATGCTCTCTACATGCACGTGCACACTCGGGGTGCAAATCATGGGCTGGATTATCACTTTAGTTCATTGAAAACAAGTGCGAGAGTGACATGCATACACGAATGTCGAATCAAAATATGGCCCCTTCATAAGATCCACATTTTGCCTTTATGATTTCTTATTTTCTTTACTTATTTCCAACTACCCTTCCAGCTTCTTCGACTCCTAAAACGCATGTTGTTTATGGTCTATGTTAATTTGGAAGTTAGGTTAATTATCATGTTAATGGTGTATAATGTCACTCATTAGAGCTTCTAAAAGAGGCCGATTTTCATTTGAAAGTACGAAGTTGGACCCAAACTACACCTTGAGGGGATGAATAGGTGTAAATGAGAAATTAATAAATTGTAATTGATTAGCAACAAGTCACTAATTCATTATCTCTATATGATTATACAATCAGTTCAATTATCATATGTTTGAATATCGTAGAATATAAAAAGAGTAAATAAAGCAATAAATAACACGCGGTATGATCACGAAAAAACCCCAACTGGGTAAAAACTTCAAATATTTTGCCAGTTAGCAATCCACTATAACCGATTTATAATTTACAAGCTACCAGACAAGATGATGACACATACTATCTGATCTCCTGACTGCAATTCCAATAACTCTCCTGGATTTTGTGCTCCAGCACCAACTCCCAGCTGCAGTTCCAAAACTCTCTTGGATTGTGCTCCTATAACAACTCTCAACTTTGTGAAATCTTCTATCTCCTATGGATTCACCAAGATCATCGCGTTCTTCAATGTTTGGAACTCCAGTCACCTTCCCTTGATCTTCAAAAACTCTGACAGATGTGAAGGAAGCAAAATTTTGGTATTTGGATTATGAAATTGATGTTTTTCTCACCGCCAAGAACAGATCACTATGTGAATAACGAAGGTTGAATAGAACTTGATGAAGATAATAAGAAAAGCTAAGTGCTTGCTCAATGATCAACTCTTCAAAAACCGTAGCGTTTGATATTTATAGGTTAGGTTGAAGAATGAATGGGTCGGACAAAAAGCCTTTAAAAAAAATTCCTGGATAATACTGTCGCTCGAGCAAATAGCAAGGCGACAGGTTGTAGCGACAGTGTTACTGTTTCTGACACTCGAGCCAAGTCCTGGCGACAGTCTAGTGAAATTGCGGCGCCTTGTTTCCTTCTTTTCCATTCTCGAACCCTACCTAAAATAACACACTTTCAACTAATTGTACATAACTCCTTCAATTTTACAACATACTAATTTAGGTCCCTTTTGTTCATAGACTTACCAATTACATCAAATGCCTAACAAGCTTTCCCTTTGACATTTTGTGATAAAACTACAATCTAAAGTTAAGGCAGTAATGAAATAAAAGTACAGACTCAAAAACTGACACAACCAATAACGATCTTGATCAAATTCTGATTTTCACATATCAAAATATATTTCATAAAATAGAAAACTCAAATACCCAGTGTAAAATGTATATGAAACAGTTAAGTGCAAAAGCAATTCAAGTAGTTAAATCAAGCAGTTCACAATGTAAAATTGATTTAAGCAATTAATGCATCTTTTTAGTTTTATATCATAAGCTAAATTAAGACATAATATCAATGCATCCCAACATACCAAAATAAAATATTAATACAAAAAAAAAAAAAAAACTTCATTTAGCAATATCCAAAATTATCATTTAATCAAAATTTTGGATACACCACATCAAATAGTTAAAACCATATACATCGATAAAAAATACATACCTAACTACTCTCCCTTTTTGTGTCAAAATGACAAGGGCTAACCTATCAACTAAGCAACATCATCAGTAACCGTCCCCTCATCCAATGCTGCACCGTCATCCCAATGGCGATGAATCCATCGCAGCCCTCCCTGAATTTACCCAATAGCACCCCAAAGCGTAGTAAACTCGGTAGTGTGTCGATCAACTGGAGCTCGCAAGCGCAAGCTCTGCCATCATCCAAGCCTGCTGCTCGACCAGCACGGTCATGTCCTATAAGAGCAACTAACGAATCAATCGGAAAAGAGGAAATATCAGCAGGTGGAGAAATAGACCTCGCGGGAGGAGGAGCGGAGGTAGAAGAAGATGGAATATCAGCGGGTGCAAAGTAGAAGAAGAAGGAGGAAAATCGAATGGATCATCAGAAAGAAGGTCATCAATAAGATCAGCTGGCACAATCGGATCAACTAGCTCAGCTGGCTCACACGAAGCATGATTGACTCTGAGAAATAGTAATGTGGCCAATCAGCCGAGAAACCCTTCGAGGAACTCCCTTCGGAAATCTAACTTCTAAGGCTGTCACCAACCGAAAACCAAACAAGCATAAGCAACCCCACCTTCGTCCCTATGACTTGAAAAGCTAAAAAATCTGCTGCAAATAAACGTAGGAAGGTCAATAGAATCTCCATTCAGTAAGGCGTACAAAAATCGAGTCCTCTCCATAGGCAATGAAGAGGTATGCGATACGGGCCATAGATTCATGCACACAATGCACAACAGAATCTGGCGATCAGTAGGAAGAGATCCAGTGCATATCTTACCTAGACCACCCTCCAACGGTATATTAAACACCGTAGAATGGACAAGAGAGTCCGCTAAACGAGTATCAATAGAAAGGTAAGGGAATAAAGGATAAACGATCCTAGGGATATGTACTAGACTCGATAAGACATCGAGTGTGATCTTAACAGTCCTACCCCTAAAAACACTAAAAGTCAAACCGCTAACATCATGAATGTTAGCATAAAACTCCTGAACGAGAAGGCTAGGATGAGGTGTGAACTCAACCACTAAAGGCTCCCAACTTTGGGAAGTGAAAATAGCAGCGAGGTCGAGTGACAAGTCAGACAAAATGACCTCGTGCTCAAATAAAACCAGTCTCAAAGAAAAATGTGACCCAAAAGTGTCTTGGGTAATCGTGTAGACAAACCTGGACCTACTGTAGGAAGTAGAGGGACCAGGTGTCGAAGTAATAGTACGAACGCTTTTAGGCGGCATCTAAAATCGATAAAACTAATAGATCAATACCACGACTGAGCACATGATATGGATGAAATGTATGAATCCACGTAAATCGAGGTCAGGAGGACGTATTTGTAATCGATGCATTTCCTTTGAGTAAAGTCCTTTGTAACAAGATGAGTTTTATATCTTTCCACATTACCTTTTGAATCCCTTTTGGTTTTATATATCTATTTGCTACCAATGGGTTTCGTACTTTAAGGCAATGAGACAAGTCCCAAATGTCATTGTCTTTCATGGACTTTATTTCCTCATCCATGGCATCAATCCACTTTTGGAAATTATTACTTTTCATTACTTAATGAAAATTGATAGGATCTTTTTCCATCAATCCATTTCCATCCTCATGTTCTTGGAAAAATACTATAAAGTCATCCGTAATTGCATTTCTTCTTTCTCTAGTGGATCTCTTTAATGGTATTTGTTCTTGAGGTTGTTGGGTTTATTTTTCTGGAACAATCTCTTGATTGTTTATAGGGGGTTCGGAATATTGTCGCGATCCGAAATTGGTTATTGTATAAGACCTGGAGCAAGAATTTATCCCTGGTCCTAATCATTATTAATTGTAATATGAGGGGTGTTTATACGTTCCTTCTCAAAGACAAAATCCCCAACTTTATCCCTCCTCCTCCCCCATCTCTCCCCCCACCCCCCACAAACTCCACATCCACAAAGAACTGGGTATTTTTCGTTTCAAAAATTGATTTTGTAGTGGGATTATAAAATTTGTAACCCTTTGATCTTTTAGTGTATCTAATAAAATAGTAACTGACAGTTCTGGAATCCAATTTCTTTTTCGATGACCTGTAAGGTCTTGCCTCAGCTAGACAACCCCAAATGTGTAAGTGCTTCAAACTAGGCTTTTTACCTGTCCAAAGCTCATAAGAGGTTTTGACAGTTGCTTTGCTTGGAATTGTATTAAGAATATAAGCTACAGTTTTTAATGCTTCTCCCCAGAGAGATTTTGGTAAGGTGAAATGACTAACCATACTCCTTACCATTTCCTTAAGTGTTCAATTTCGTCTTTCAGCAACACCATTCATATTAGGAGAACCCGACATGGTGTACTATGGGACGATTCCACATTCCTCTAAGAATTTAGCAAAAGGCCCTGGACGTTGTTTTCCTGATCCGTCTTATCTGCCATAATATTCACCCCACTATCAGATCTAACGTGTTTTATTCTTTTGTAAGTTGATTTTCAACTTCAGCCTTATAAGCTTTGAACACATCCATGATTGGGATTTCTCATAAATGAGATATAGATAACCATAACGGGAATAATCGTCTATGAACGTAATAAATAACTGTTGACCATTCCAAGAAACCGAAGGGAATGTCCCACAGATATTCATACGAATTAGTTCCAAGATGTCCAAAGTCTTATTGGCACCTAATCTTCCTATGTTTGTTTGTTTTCCCTTAATACAATTTACACAAACATTTAAGTCTGAAAAATCAAGAGAATCAAGAATTCCTTCTGACACAAGTTTTTTAATTCTTTTTTGAGAAATGTGACCTAAACGTTTGTGTCATAATGAAGGGAATTCTCATTGGTTAATTTATGTTTAATTCCTCGTGAATTTACATGTAATGTTTCATTATAAGAGGCAACCGAGTTAAACAAGTACAGATTATCATATCCAGATAAAGAATTGGTACCTACAAGATTTGAATCAAGAAAAAGACTAAATTTATTATTTTCAAATGAACAAAAATAACCAAATTTGTCCAAAACAGAAATATAAACCAAATTTCGTCTAAAAGACGGTACCAGAAAAGTCTCCTTCAAATCTAAATAAAAATCGGTCTTTAATAATAATCTAAAATTCCCTATAGCCTCTACTCCAACTGATTACTGTGATTATTTGCTTCTACTTAGGTATTTGTTTGTGATTTTAGCCCCGGTGAGTACATATAGCAGGTATGATATGTGTTTCAAGTGCGAAACACGAGGTAAAGGCTGTGATCCAAATTTTATTTGCTATCTTGATTATGCAAGTATAAACTTTGTATTTTGGTTGCTTGCAGGTTGATTGGGTACCAAGGTGGAGATTTGTTGAGTTTTGATACCCAATAAATCCCGGACGATGATGTTAAACCGAAGTTGGATAAATTAAATATCGACACCTAAGATTGATAACTCGACCCGAAAACTAATTATGGCCACTTGAAGTAGCCTAATTTAATTAGTGCTACTCATGGCACGACCCATAATTCCTGGATGGCTTTTTGGTATGTAGCCCATTTATTCATTACCTATTATACTCTTGGGCATAACTACTGTTTAACTTAAAACCCACCTATTCTTTTATATATGTTGACTCCTGTTTGTGTTGGCTGTGTTTGAGAAACGTTATTGCTGAGCCTCCTTTCTTTGAGAGTTACTGGTTGCGTTCCTTTGCTTCGTGCTTTCTTTGCAGTGTGTTCTTGTCTCTCTTTTCTCTTAGCTTTTGGGATTATTGTGTGGCTGTAATAACCAACACTCGTGTCCTTAGTGGGCAACCAAAAAAGCAACCAAAGTGTGGAATAGTTATTGTGTGGCTGTAATAACCATCACTCGTGTCCTTAGTGGGCAACCAAAAAAGCAACCAAAGTGTGGAATAGTTTAAGGTTTTGGATCGAGATTGTTTGGGTGATTGATAAGGCTGAGGTTGGTATACCGGGCCCGAAAATACACCTTGGTGGCCATCATGTAAAAACCCAAACGGCAAGAAAAGAAAACTAGTTCACACGAAATCATCTATAATGTGTTTGTTTTATACAAATAAGTATTCTTAAATTTGAATTGATTTTTTAGTCAACTTCGAAGGATTTTGAATATAATCATTATAGATCTTGTTTTTCACATTATTAAAAATTTCCTTTTTTAATTGAAATGTTAATAATAATTTTGATTGATGGTTGACTAAATATTCAACTAGATTGGACCAGTTACATTAAAAAAAAAAAAAAAAATTTGACATCAACGCAAGCATACTAGTAAATGAGAAATGTTGCCTCTATTTGAGATTGTCTATTTGAAGACACGACAAAAAAAAAATTCCTCTCCAATTGATCGAGTGCATGAAAGAAAACAATATTACTTCTTTCCACTCTCGTGTACCGTTCTTAAATATGATATCAATAGTTATTATAGCAATCAAATAAAAAATCATTCGATATTTATGAACTTAGATTTGATATAACAAGATGAAATTAAGTAAACGCGAGAGGCTAGACTTGAATGTATCTTGGTGTCAAATTTTTTAAGTTTTAAGGAACTTGACGCTGCAACATGCTATGAAATTTGTGTAAATCATTCAATTATGAAATAATAGTTTTCGAAGATCTGTACAGGAAATTTTGGTCATTTTCATTCAATTTCAATACGATGACTTGCTGAGATTATAATTTAGAATAGGGTGGTAAAGTCAATTATTTGTACCCGTTGAACGAGAAAAGAAAACAAATTCTCATGAAAACATTTATAGAGAATTATTTTTCTTAAAAATATTTTTTCCTATTCACATAATCATTCAATCATTAAGTGCCTGTTCTCTTGACCGTTTTCTGTTTTCGAATTTTCATAACAGTGAAAATGTGTTCTTTTCCTATTTTCGTAAACGCGTTTTTTAAAATAAATTAAAAATTTAAAAAGAAAACCTAAAATGGCAAATTTATCATTTTTTGTATTTTCAGTTATAATCAAGCCAAAATTTTCAAAACGCGTTTTTTGTGTTTTCAGTTTAACGTCACCCCTACCACCACCAATGCCGTCTACACCACACCGCCGCCACAACACCACCTGCACCACACCACCACCACACAACTGCCAAATTCGCCACCATAGCCATCGTCACAGCACGTACACCACCGCCACATCAACGCATTCAAACACCACCGCCAAGCCACAGCACCCAACCACCGCCACACCCAAAAACCACCATCACAGCATGCACACTATAGCTACAGTCACAACCTGCACCACACCACCGTCGCACACCACGCATCCCACCACACACCACCGCCACAGACACAACCAACCACCGCCACAGTAAAAAAGAGAGAGAGAAAGAGACGAAGCCACTGGCGATCGCAGCCACAACCAACCACCGTCGTATACCATGCACCGATAGCAGCCACCGTCGTTGCTTGTCGACAAAGAAGAGTCGAACAAAAGAGAGAGAGAGAGAGAGAGAGAGAGAGAGAGAGAGAGAACATGTTTTCCAACTTTTTATTTTTGAAAACAATTTTTCAAAACGCAAAAAAGAACACATTTTCAACAATCTTGAAATCGACACTTAAAATACAAAACCTAAAATGAATTCAAAACTTAAAACATAAAATTGAAACATAAAGAGAACCGCCCCTAAGCTTTTCGATATATTACCGTTGATTATTGGTTGACTTAAATACCCACTTGGATTAGAGAAACACTTGGAAATGTACAATGATGTCAGCAGAAAATTGTAGCCTCCGCCCCCAACATATACACACTTTTGTACTTTTAGCTCCAACTTCTCTTTCTTGACATGTAACTCCCTCAACCTTGTAAAATAAGCACAAATAGTCTTCACTACGAAACACAGAAATCGTCAAACCAAGAATAAATTATCAATCCAATTTCCTTAGCTATCAACAACAACGACCACCACTGTGAAACCCTACTTTTCACTTTCTATACGGTACCACATCACACTGTATCAAGTATCATAGCATTGCATTCAAATGAATTTGTGCACCCCACAATTAAAACACCAATTCAACAAGAGTCTAGTTTATCACTTATTATTCAAAATGTATCACATAATTTTATATCTACTGATTACGGAAAGAACTAAACTAGAATTTAGGGTCCGTTTGATTGCAACGGTGGAAAATTGGTGGAAAGAAAATGTTTTACAGGAAAAAGATTTTCCTAGAAAATGTTTTCCTGAGAATTGTAATTAATTGTGTTTGATTGGTATAATTTTCTACCTGAAAAATGTTGAAAGTTTGGTGTCTGTTTGGCTTCGTTTTTTTATAAAAAATGTCCATTAAAGTGATAATTTTTCTACCAATACGTCTAGAATTTGTCCTAATTACCAAAAAGTAAAAAAAAAAAA
>OU503054.1:6172017-6191373 GCA_912172775.2 Fraxinus pennsylvanica | reverse complement strand
TTAAATGCCTTCGCGACTTCTTAGAGGATTTTTTGTGAAGGCCAGAGCTTATGCTAACAATCTATATTCTTTGTGATAAGCTATCTACAATTGGAAGGCCATAGAGAAACATCTATAATAGTAAGTCTAGATATATACGTAGATATAATAACATAAGAAAACTATTGAACAATTGGAGTTATATGTATTGACTATGTAAGCTCAAAGTATGACATTGTGAATCTACTGAAAAAGGGTAAAAGAGAGAGTTAGTTGAAAAATTATTGAGAGCATTGAACATATGAGTTGATACAATGGAACCTCACGTAGTTGACTGGAGATTTCAAGATCTAGGTTCAAATGGGACAACTTAATTGGATTATAGAGGGAGATTATTTCCTGTCAATTCCTATGATGTAATAGTGATGTCCATATGGATAAGGATAAGCAATATGCTTTTAATCATTCTTATGCGTCGAAATTTGACCAGAGTAATGCGTGTTACTTGTAATTAAGAAATAACTTACGCGAGACACAAATGTGACTGCTTCTAAGGGAATTGTATAGAGCTCAATTTTTAAATAGTCTCGTAGAACCAGACATAAGTTAATGGCCACTAATGAACATAACAATGATAATTGAATTGAGTCACGAAAAATCCTATGTGAAGTATATACTCGTTTACAAAACAAAAAGTTGAATATTTTAAAGACATTGTGCCTATTGTTCATCTAGTAAAGTAAATATACTTTCAAAAGGGAATGTTAAAACGACAATATATACCTATCCTATGCAGGCTTTGATCATTGAACTTTATCACCTAGTTTTTATGTTTTTCATTTTTCTTTTGTCTCTCTTAATTTTCGTTCATGTGGGAAATTATTAGAAAATGATTGTATCATGTTATAATTTTGAGTGGGATCAATTTATTTCGTTTGGAAGGTCAAAGTAGATTTATTTCTCCTCCGTGAGAACATCAAAATCATATATTTACTTGACCAAAATGATGCTCGGGTTAATGAAAAAATTGAAGATCAAGTGTACCCATTGGAAGTGGTTAGATGTTGGAGGGAAATCAAAATTGTAGCTTGACCACATACAAAGAGTGATAAAGCAGTGATTAGTTTATATATGATTTCATTTTACAAAGGCAAAGTCATGCTCTCTACATGCGCGCACACACTAGGGGTGCAAATCATGGACTGGATTATCACCTCTGCCCATTGAATTCAAGTGCAAGAGTGACATGCGTACACGAATGTCGAATCAAAATATGGCCCCTTCATAAGATCCACATTTTGGCTTTATAATTTCTTATTTTCTTTACTTATTTCCAACTACCCTTGCAGCTTCTTCGACTCCTAAAACTCATGTTGTTTGTGTTCTATGTTAATTTGGAAGTTAGGTTAATTATCATGTTAATGGTGTATTATGTCACTCATTAGAGCTTCTGAAAGAGGTCGATTTTCATCTGAAAGTATGAAGTTCGACCCAAACTACACCTTGAGGGGGTAAATACGTGTAAATGCGGAATTAATAAATTGTAATTAATTAGCAATAAATCACTAATTGATTATCTCTATATGATTATGCAATCAGTTCAATTATCATATGTTTGAATACCGCAGAATATAAAAACAGTAAATAAAGCAATAAATAGCACACGGTATGATCACGGGAAAATCCCAACTGGGTAAAAACTTCGAATACTTTCCCATTTAGCAATCACTATAACCCATTTATAACTTATAATCTACCAGATAAGATGACGACACGTACTATCTGATCTCCTGACTGCAATTCCAACAGCTCTCCTAGATTTTGTGCTACAGCACCAACTCCCAGGTGCAGTTCCAAAACTCTCTTGGATTACGCTCATGCAACAACTCCCAACTTTGTGAAATCGTCTCTCCTGTGGATTCACGAAGAACACCGTGTTCTTCAATGATTGGAACTCCAGTCACCTTTTCTTGATCTTCAGAAACTCTGACATATATGAAGGAAGCAACAGTTTGGTATTTGGATTATGAAATTGATGTTTTTCTCACTACCAAGAACAGATCACTATGTGAATAACAAAGGTTGAATAGTACTTGATGAAGATAATAAGAAAAACTAAGTGTTTGCTCAATGATCAACCCTTCAAAAACCGTTATGTGGCGTTTGGTATTTGTAGGTTAGGTTAAGGAATGAATGGGCCGGACAAAAAGCCTTTAAAAAACAAATAAAAAAATTCCTAGATAACACTGTCGCTCGAGCAAGGGTTGAGCTACAGGTTGTCGCTCGAGTTCAAGCGAGGTGACAGGCTAGCAATAGTGTTACTATTTCTGACGCTCGAGCCAAGTCCTGGCGACAGTCTAGCGAAATTACGGCGCCTTGTTTCCTTCATTTCTATTCTCGAACCCTAGACCTAAAATAACACAATTTCAACTAATTGTACATAACTCCTTGAATTTTACTACATATTAATTTAGGTCCCTTTTGTTCATAGACTTGCCAATTACATCAAATACCTAACAAGCTTTCCCTTTGTCATTCTGTGACAAAACTACAATTTGAAGTTAAGGCAGTAATGAAATAAAAGTACAGACTCAAAAACTGACACAACCAATAACTATCTTGATCAAATTCTGATTTTCATATCAAAATATGTTTCCTAAAATAGACAACTCAAATACCTAGTTTAAAATGTATGTGAAACAGTTAAGTGTAAAATCAATTCAAGTAGTTAAATCAAGCAATTCACGGTGTAAAATTGATTTAAGCAATTAATGCATCTTTTCAGTTTCATATCATAAGCTAAATTAAGACGTAATACCAAAACAAAATATTGATACAAAGAAAACAAAAAAAAAAAAAAAAACTTAATTTAGCAATATCCAAAATTATCATTTAACCAAAATTTTGGATACATCACGTCAAATAGTTAAAACCATATACATCCATCAAAAATACTACCTAACTGCTCTCCATTTTTGTGTCAAAATGACAAAGGGTAACCTATCAACTAAGCAGCATTATCAGTATCGGTCCCATCATCCAATGCTGCACCGTCATCCCAATGGCGACGAATCCATCTTAGCCCTCCCTAAATATACCCAATAACACCCCAAAGTGTAGTAAACATGGTAGTGTGTCGATCAACTGTAGCTCGCAACTGCACAAGCTCTGCCATCATCCGAGCCTGCTGCTCAACCAACAGGGTCATATGTCCCATAAGAGCAACTAAAGGATCAACGGGAACAGAGGAAATATCAGCAGGTGGAGGAACATACCTCGCGTGATGAGGAGCAGAGGTAAAAGAAGATGGAATATCAGCGGGTACATGAGTAGAAGAAGAAGGAGGAAAATCAAATGTATCAACAGAAAGAAAGTCGTCAATAGGATCAGCTGGCACAGTCATATCAACTAGCTCAGGTGGCTCACATGAAGCATGTGATCGACTCTGAGAAATAGTAATGTGGACAATCGGCCGAGAAACCCTTCGAGGAACTCCCTCCGGAAATCTAACTCCTAAAGCTGTTACGAACCGAAAACTAAATAAGTATACCGCTGCCCCACCTTCGTCCCTATGACTTGAAAAGCCCAAAGAATCTACTGCGAATAAATGTGGGAAGGTCAATAGAATCTCCATGCAGCAAGGAGTACAAAAATCGAGTCCTCTCCATAGGCAATGAAGAGGTATGCGATACGGGCCACAAATTCGTGCACACAATACACAACAGAATCTGGAGATCAGTAGGAAGAGATCTAGTGTGTATTTCACCTAGACCACCCTCCAATAGTATATTAAACACCGTAGAATAGATAAGAGAGTCCGCTGAAAGAGTATCAACAAAAAGGTAAAGGACTAAACGATAAACGATCCTAGGGATATATACTAGACTCGATAAGACATCGAGTGTGATCTTAATAGTCCTACCCCTAAAAACCCTAAAAGTCAAACCCCTAACATCATGAATGTTAGCATAAGACTCCAAAACGAGAAGGCTAGGATGAGGTGTCAACTCAACCAGTAAAGGTTCCCAACTTCGGGAAGTGAAAATAGCAGCGAGGTCGAGTGACAAGTCAGACAAAATGACCTCATGCTCAAATAAAACCAGTCTCAAAGAAAATTGGGACCCAAAAGTGTCCTGGGCAGTCGCTGAGACAAACCTAGACCTACTGTAGAAAGTGGAGGGACCAGGTGTCGAAGTAGTAGTATGAGCTCTCTTAGGCGGCATCTGAAATCGATAAAACCAATATATCAATACCATGACTGAACACATGATATGGATGAAATGCATGAATGCACACAAATCGAGGTAAGTAGGACATATATAACGCACCCTTGGATGAATGTACAAAAAAATGACGTGAGGCTAGAATGTCATGACATCGTGATGTCCTAACTGTGAGTTACAATGACGTGACGTGTGCTGTGACAACAAGCCATGATAATGTGACGGTACCTCACGGTGTCAACATCAAATGCAGATTAGACAACTTCAGCCGAACAAACTCACCATCCTAAGTGATCGAGTGTGTGAGGTAGACCAGATCAGAACGATGCTAAGCCCAAACAACATTGAAAAAATGTAACTACCACATGACATGAGCATGTACAATACGACGAAACCACTCCAACCTCAACACTTCAATCAACACAATGACAAATCACCAACTAACCAACCTCCATCAACAAACTAAGTATCAAAGACCAAATACCCAAAAAAAAAAAAATACAATACTCATCCAAATAATACTCTTCAAATCACCAAACCATCCTCAAAATCAAGGAAAACACATGCACAAAATCCAATCAACACTCAATCCAACTTCAAAGATAAACCCAAACCTAAAACTTACCCCAAAAATGGCCAAAGCATCAACCACATTCTCAACCAACATAACCACAAACCACTTACAAATTCTAATGCAACCTTCATCAACAAACCGAGTAAAAATGAACAAATGAAGTGAAGAACCTCAATTAACCCAAAAAATCGCACCAAAATAGTCCAAAAATCCAATGTTTGGTGAAAAATGATGCAATAAGTGGCGAAATTGTAAGAGAATTTATAAACCATGTAGTTCAAATGCCAAAAATGAAGCAAGAATCGAGAAATCCCAAAAGAATTGAAAAAAAAAGGGGTTTAAAAGATTAAGCTTTGAAAATTCGTTGATTCAATGAAATTGCACCTCAATGTAGTGATTTGGGATGTTTAAAGTGTTGGGAATGCAGAAATTTGATGTGGTGATTGAATTTTGAGAGAAATTAAGAGAAAAAAATGAGAAAAATGCGTAAAACCCTGAAAAAAATAACGTTAGAATTCAAAATTACGGCCTGTCGCTCGAGCAAGGGTCGAGTGAGGAAGCTTATGCTTCTATCGCTTGAGCATCTCCTAGCGAAAAGCTAGCGAAAACTTGTTCACAAAAATAGCACTGAATTTTTGAAAATAAAGAAAATAGTACCTTTTATTAAAAAAAAAATTGAAAATAAAGAAAATAGTACCTTTTTTAAAAATTTAGTCTCCGACATACTGACGAACTCAAAGATGCACATCCTCATAAGTAATGCATTTATCAAAAAAAAAAAAATTCCACGTACTTAATTAAGTTCAAAATTGAGTAAAGTGTATTAGTGACTAACGTGTGTTAAGTGTCACTATGTTCTCTTGATCATGACTCCAAACCTAAAATTTGTAAGAAGGAACAGCGAACATTACTGTCAAATAAGTATCTCCCCTTACTAATGAAAGTCAAACCCATAAGATGATTATGACAATAAAGTGAGCTCGATTCCACGGATATTTTCATTTTCTTCCACTAAATATGAGCATATAATTTTTTTTATGTCATTTTTCGCAAATATTACATCTTATGTGCAGACTCTTGTCTATTAAGCCACTAAATGACTCCTGTAACGAGCTTTAGGCCGGTTAACTCAAGTTAGTTGACACAGGCACAAGGTTATGAGAAACCCCTTGGACTAAATTACTCAAGTCCAATAGGCTTCGAACACAAGTATAAGATGAACCAAGTAATATTTTATTTTATTTTTTATTTATTTTTTTTGTAAGAGGACAATATATGAGCTTGGGTCATCGATATGAAGGTCAATTCACGTTCAAGGTCACCTTATCAACAGATATCAGCCATCCGAAATCTCACACATACGGTCCAGACTCTTTCACAAGATCACAGTGTGTGCAGTGCATATGGTACATGAAGAAATATATACTCAATACTCCACCGTAAACCGAACCAAATAATGGAAATAACAGTGTAGATCAGATGAATGCATGCTCGGTCCCACATGCAATATTTAAGAGCACCATGATATGTATAGAAGCACAAAAACATAATTTAAATATTTTTTTTATAAAATAACTGCACACACCAAGCTCAAAACAACACACAAATATGTGATAATTGTGCAAGAATGAATGAACTCAATGAGCTGCACATGCATGCACCTAAGTATCTGATCAAGGAGATACATGAATGCTCATACCTTTAAAAGCATGATTAGACTCACGACCTTTCAGGTCACTCGACTTAACCCAAACCTTCTTAGAAGTAAAAGTGATCCTAGTTAACTAAGTCATCATCTTAGTTAAATAGTTAACCTGATTAGCAGAAAGTCAACCTTGCTAGAGAAATTCTAACTTTTACTCATAGTCACGAGTTTACGACACCTAGGTCTTGTGTGTCCCAGTATGCCACATTGGTGACAAGTGGCTATAAACCTAGGTTCAAACCTGCTCGGAGGTTGTTGACTATAAATAGGATGATTGACCCTACGTTGTCTAGTAGGTCTTGATTCAAAGATATTCATGCCCTTGGGTTCAGGTGTAACAACATTCCGAGCTTCGTTAGTGGCTGGGATGAACTTGGTCTAGGATGTACTAGTAGTATCACCATTTTGAACATAACCCAGACCATGCCTATTTCCAGCTGGCTTGTTTATCCCTAACAGATTGTTGAGTTTCTGCGTACCACTCATGAACGAATGAAGTTGAGTATTAGATTTTTCAAGATCTCTTGTTAAGGATTTAACTTTAGCTTCTAAGTTCCCATTGAAAAGTTTCAAATCATTCAAATTTTTGGTAGAGTTCTGAAGGTCACCTATGAGTTTATCTTTCTTTCTTTCAAGTTCGTTTACCTTTTTCAGAACAGCTTTATTGACATTTTTTTATTTTAAGACTCTCCTCAAATAGTTCACGATAAGATTCGTGAATATCAATCTCATCATCAAACTCTCCCTTAGACTTATCACTACGTTCTTCAATCTCAACTTCTTCACTTTCCTTATCGGATTCTATCTTAGCTATAGATGTGAAGGCCATGAAATTTTGTTCGTCTTCACCACTATAGGTATCACTCTGAGCACTTGAATCTGATTCATCATCACTTAATGTCACTGTTAATGCCTTACGCCTTCCGTTATTCAAGTTCTTCTTTAAATTAGGATATTCATTCCTATAGTGACCAAAATCCTGACATTCATGACATTTCACAGATTGAGTTTTCTTATTAGCAGTTCTAGAGTTATTGTTTTCATGCTTATCTTTTACGAATTTACTAGGAACTTCATTTTTTCGTTCTCGCAGCTTTCTCCTATTTCTCATCACTTTCTGAAATTTTTTAACGAAATAAGCTATTCGTAGTCCATAAACGTCTCAAAATTAGTAGACTCACTCTCTTATTCTCTAACAGTGTTCATGGCTATAGATTTAACTTTTTTAGGTTGAGAAACTGTGAGTTCATAGATTTGAAGGGATTCTACGAGTTCTTCTGTCTTAACTGCATCTAAGTCCTTACTTTCTTCAATAGCAGTAACTTTAGGTCTAAACCTTTCAGGTTGGGATCTAAGGACTTTTCTAATGATCTTCGACTTGGGAATCTTTTCACCTAGGTTAAAACTCGAAATAACTATGTCATTCAACTTCACATTTCATCGTCCTTCATTCTAATTTCTTTAAACCTGGAAGTTAACATCTGTAGTTTAGAATTTTTAATAGTTTTTGTTCCCCCGTGTGCGGTTTCTAAGATTTCCCAAACATCTTTAGAAGTCTCACATATCGAAACTCTCCTAAACTTTTCAGCAGACACAGCCATCAACAGGACATGAATGCCCTTACTGTTCCAGTTACACTCAGCTAGATCATCTTTAGTCCAAAGTGAGATATCAGTAGGTGTAACTACACCACCAATAGTAGTTGAAGGTGGAGTCTACCCAGTTTGAACACTAATCCAAATATATTCATCCAAAACTTTAATAAAGGCTCTCATTCGAACTTTCCAATAAGCATAGTTACTTTTGTCGAAAAACGGAGGCACAAACAATGACTGACTTATCTAGAATTAATTAAGGTCAGGAAATAAGATAAGGCTCTGATATCAATTGAAAGTATGAAGTTCGACCCAAACTATAGCTAGAGGGTATGAATAGGTGTCAATGCGGAAGTAATAAATTATAATTAATCAGCAACAAGTCACTAATTAATATCTCTAGATGATTATGCAATCAGTTCAATTATCCTATGTTTGAATACCACAGAATATAAAAATAGTAAATAAAGCAATAAATAACAAACGGTATGATCACGGAGAAACCCCAACTGGGTAAAAACTCCAAACACTTTGCTAGTTAGCAATTCACTATAATCGATTTATAACTTACAATCTATCAGACTAGACGACGGCATGTACTATTTGATCTCTTGACTACAATTCCAATAGCTCTCCGGGATTTTGTACTCCAGCACCAACTCTCAGCTGCAATTTCCAAAGCTCTCATGGATTCCGCTCCTGCAGCAACTCTCATCTTTGTGAAATCGTATATCTCGTAATTTACAAAGAACACCGCGTTTTTCAACAACTGAAACTCGTGTCACCTTTCCTTGATCTTCAAACACTTGACAGATATGAAGAAAGCAACAATTTGGTATTTAGATTATTAAATTAATTTTTTTCTCACCGCCAAGAACAGATCACTATATGAGTAACGAATGTTGAATAGTAATTGATTAAGATAATATGAAAAGCTAAGTGTTTGCTCAATGATCAGCCCTTCAAAAACTGTTCTATGGCATTTGGTATTTATAGGTTAGGTTAAGAAATGAATGAGCCGAACAAAAATACTTTAAAAAACGAATTAAAAATTTTTTGGATAACACTGTCGCTCGAGCGAGGGCTGAGCGACAGTCGAGCGACAGGATGTTGCTCGAGCTAAGGCGAGGCGACAGGCTAGCAACAGTGTTACTGTTTCTGATGCTCGAGCCAAGTCTGGCGACAGTCTAGCGAAATTGCGGTTCCGTTTTTCCTTCTTTTCCATTCTCGAACTCTAGACCTAAAATAGTACAATTTCAACTAATTGCACATAACTCCTTGACTTTTACAACATATTAATTTAGGTCCCTTTTGTTCACAGACTTGTCAATTACATCAAATACCTAACATCTTCAATTCCATACACAAATTTCTCAGTTCCAAAACATACTCATTGGTTCACAATGCTGGATAGGATATTTAAATAGTAGAATATATATACATATGTTTTATTTAGCTTCACAAGACAATCACGTCCATAAAGAGCATTTCAAGTGATCAAATCGGGAAGACTTTGGGTGATAAGAGAAAGGAACGTCGGATGAACATGTTCCTTGTTTATATAGGCGTTGAAATGGGGCATGTGAGTATATATGTATATGTAAAGGGGCTTTGAAACGGGAAATTTCTAGGTATTGTATGAACTTAAAGAAGTGGGCAATGGTACCTCGACTCAGTTTTCCGTATTCAGTCACACAATATTCAGATGGTTCTCGTTTATCAACTCAAAGCAATTTTTTAACTCTTTCTTTTCAGTACTCTTTGCATTTGATAATTTCGCTCTTTTTCACTCAGTTCGATTGATATAATTTGATCTGATTATTAATTGGAGTAGTGAGGCAAATTCAAATGTACAAAGCAGAGATTAATACTCTGTTGAAACCTAATGACTAGAAAAAGAAAACTATCATTTGTTTTTAATACAGATTAGTATTCTTAAATTCGAATTATTTCTTTAACATTGTTAGATCTTGTTTCTTTACTTTAGACATAGTTTTTAATCATGAAATATTTTCTATTTTTTATTAGGATTGAAATGTTCATTAGACCTACTTATCGGTTATCTAAATATCCAATTCGATTGGAGAAACTTGATGTAGACAGAAATGTACAACAATGTCGATGCTGTTCATCCAACAACAGTCGTCATAATTTGGTCACTTGAAATGCCCTTTATGGACGTAACTGTCTTGTGGAGCTAAATAAAACATATGTAAATATTCTACTATTTAAATCTCCAATACAGCACTGTTCGTGCAGCAAGAATAAATTTATGCTCGGGAATCTATTGCAATATGTGAACCAATAATATTAAGAATTAGAATGATTTTATAGATTAGCATTCTTCAGTTTCAGTTTGTTATATCGTCTTGGTCAACTTTCAAGGATTTACATTTCGTAATTAGAAATGAGGTCTTTGGATGACATTTTTTTCCTTGAACAGTTAAACCCTAAACCCTTCAAAAATGGAAGATTCAAATTAGAGAGAGATTGAGCAGATGGGACAATTGGAGAATATGACTTTATAAGTAGTAGCTTCTTACATGCTTCTCAACAATTGGCTCTGTCTTATTACCAATTTAGTTGAACATGGGTGAAATTTTTGTGCGATGCACTAGCAACGAAGGGAAAGAAATCTGGCTGATGATGGATGGAGTGCAACATCTCAAAGATGAGTGACCATTGAAAAGTATTTTGAAGTTTGATGAGTAAACTGTGATCAAGTATAAGTTGGATGACTAACGAAACATTGGTTTGGCCAAGTTTTATTTTTTAACAACCGTAACTTGCTACGTGGAATCTTCATTAGTCACGTCAACTAATGAGATAATGAAATTTTGAGGATGATAGAATAGTGAAAACAAAAAAAGTTTAGTGAGTAAACCGAGACCATGGTATAAATTGGATGATTATTGATACATTTAACTCTTTATTATTTAAATTTCAGCTTTTGAATCATAGAAATAATAGTTTTATTGTTTGATCCTAGCTTCTTTCTCTAACATTTCTGTAAATTCTAAAACCTATGAAATTAAAAAATCATTTTAATTATTTAGTATAAACAGCGGGTAACAGGTAGTCTGAATATCTTACAACCAATTTTAAATTTTCAAAACATTAATTCCAATTTTGTTTCTTCCTTTGATATGTTAATAAATAATCTTAAGGAAAGTTTAATATTTTAAACCAATATTTCCTCAAGCTTACTTAATTAACCTATCAAATGGTCTCTATGATGGTAAGTAAATAATTCTATATTCGATGCATTATGTCAACAGAAAAATGATTCATGTTACGCATGTGAAAATTCTAAAATCCACAGTCGGAACATTTTGTTGAGATAACTTACCATCCAACCAATTTGAACCGACTGCCTATGTGGGCTTATATCCAGTTTTTCACGTTTTCGACAAGTTCCTTTACATTTAAGAATCAATCTATATATTAAGCAAGCCAATAAAAGTAATGTGTGAAAAATATGAAACAATCTCATCTTTTGACTTAGCTTAATTTCAAAAATCAATTTCGAATTTTTAATGTCATATTTGTGAGTGTGTGTTCAAGTTTGATCAATTCATGCACCTGAACTACTCTCCTTTAGTTAGTTATCGCACAAAACACACAGCTCCCCCTATCTCATATACCCTTACACCTTATGGACAAAAAATCAATGCAATGAATCAAAAATTAGCATCCAGTACATCTCAAGTAGCACTTATGGCATAAAATAATTCACCAGTACTGCAAATAGAATCTCATGAAATTAACCAAGCACTACATACAACCAACTGCTAGTATTTGTTGGTCAAATTGTTGTAAAACGATCTCTCGGGCAATAACGTAAATCGGTATAATTTCTTAGTTGACATCAACCAAATGACTAAACTAAAATATCGACACCCAAACGAAATGATCCGACCCTACAACTATTTGGGTCATTTGAAGCAACCTAATTTAATTAGAGCTGCTCATGACACGTCCTGTTCACTTCTTGGAAGGCTTACTAAAGTTGACCCATTTATTGGTTTACTTGGCCCACTAATTAGTCTCTTAGACCAACTCTATACCTAATAGCATCTATATATTGTTGGTTGCCTTCTTTGGTTATTCACTTGTGTTTTGCCCCTTTTGCTTGAGAGAAAACAGTTGTCTTCTATTGCTGCTTTGGGCTATAACATTTTCTTCTTCTTATCTGCCTCTGTGGACACCTTTTGTGGCTGAAAAACACCTTCATCTCTTGCCCTTTGTAGGTAGAACCAAAAGCAACCAGAAGTGTAGGTTGTTAGTTTAAGGGATTTGGGTCATTCGATTGGGTGTTGATTCAGTTGAATAACTACTGAGCAGGGAAAAGCCATTGGTGTCAAATCTTCTGCTACAATCCGGTATCAGACCTTGGTGTGATTTTCCCGGCCAAAATGCGACCCAAAAACCGTCCAGATCGAGAGTTTTGCAAAAAGACCCCAACCTTCAATCTCTAATTCAGGCCAAACCAGTCACTGGCAAGACGAATGGAGGCCAACCCCAGACTCAGCAGATAGAGGCATGCCTCCCTTTCAGTGTGTTGAGGCGGTGGTGACGGTGTGTGGAACTCCAGCGGCAGTGTGTGGGCGACGCGTAGAGGCATTTCTGGAGTTAATACTTATAATGTGTGTGAAATTGTTTGGTTGGCATACCTGATTGCTACATCATTAAACTCCATTAGAATACCTAAATCTTACCCATTTGAACATTCCCTTATACTAAGATCGCAAATTTCACGAAACCCTGAGAATTTGGAACGGTGTCTATTGTCTATGACCCTAGGACTACTTCATGTGGCTTAATTGTGATTCTGTACATTTTTTGATTGATTCCTTAAATTGATAATTCACAAATTTGATTTGGAAATTTTTAACAGAAATGGTGATTTTTCAATCTAGTAACAAAAAATGATAGGTATTTTGGTTGAACAAAAGGTTTCAAAAGTCATTGAAAACAATTTTTCTACTGATTTTTCAAAATAGCAAAAAGAAGAAGTTGATGAGCTAGCTTACACTTCAATTATTTTACACTTGTTCGACGTTGTTTTGAGAAAAGTGGGCAAACTTAAAACCACTAAAGAACTTTGAAAAAAATTGGAAGACTTGTATTTGCTCAAATCTTGTCCGAAGAAGCTTTGCTTACTTGAACGTTTTTTTCTCGTTTAAAATGAATCCTTCAAACGATCATGACGACAATTTAGACGTATTTAACAAACTGATTCAAGATATTGTTAATTGTGAAGAGACGGTGTCTGAAACCTACAAAGCTATAATTTTGCTTAATTGCATGATTGACACTTATAAGGAAGTTAAAAATGTGATTAAGTACGGTAGGGACACGTTGACCCTTGAAATTGTCAATGATCCTATTACAAGTAAAGAGATGGAGATTAAAGATTAAAAACATGATAAAAAAGGCAGTGAGATTCACATGGTGAGAGGTAGAATTCAGTTTAGGCAAAACAATCATAATGGATTTCAAAATAGTGGCGTGTCAAGTAGTAATAGAAGTAAAAAAAAAAAAAGGGAAAATGTAGGTATAGATCGAAATCGATGACCAAGGTTAAGAAATGTTGTGGTTGTGAGAACACATGGCATTTTATAAAAGATAGTTATAAAGAAAAAGGTAAGCTAAAGGGTAAAAAGAGAGATGAAGTAAATATGCTGTCTTCTACTTCCAATGTTGACGATGGTGAAGTTTATATGATTACAGGCCATGCTGTTTATACTGCCGAATTGAATATAACTGCTAATTCCCATTTGCATGAGTGTATACTTGATTTTGGTGCATCTTTTCATGTGAAATCTAAAAATGATTGGTTTAAAAACTTGCTTGAATCTAATGATGGGCATATTGTCCTATGTGACAATATTTCTTGTATTGTTGTTTGGTGATATTATCTGAAAGTTTGGCAGTAATTTTGTATATACTTTAAATGATGTTATATATATCCTGAACTCTTTAGAATCTAGTTTCAGTAGAGGGACTTGAAAAAACTGACTACACTGGTAAAATTGGAAATGGAGTTTTGAAAATGATTTAAGGGTGCACTGTTTCCATTATGGGAATTAGGAAAAATGATATTTATATCACTACTCGAGAAGTAATGAGAGGTTTAGATTCCTCTATCTCTTATGTCATGGCAGATCACACACAAAGATGGTACAATAGACTTGCACATGTAGGGTATTAAGGGGCTTTAGGGTGTGTTTGAACCACATTATTTTGGAAGAATGTATTTTGGAATAATAGATTGATGGAGAATGTGTGGTTGAAAAAAGAAGGAAAAATATTTGATGTGAAGAAAAAACTTATTTTATTGAAGAATGTGTGATTGAAAATGAGTAGAAAATTGAAAATGAAAATTTTAATGTGGCTCAAATAGGAGCTAAGCTTCATAATGAAACATGTGTATTTGGTCATGATTGTGTATCTGGTTTATCATTATGTGATCACTGTGTGCTTTGTAACCATCATAAGGCTTCTTTTCAAAAGGTATGCACAAAACTAAAGGTGAGCTTGAATATATTCATTCAGACTTACAGGGTCCTGCTAGTAATTCCACTTTGGGTGAAAATAGGTACTTCTTGTTTATTACTCATATTGCACGAGGAATGTGTTGATTTATGTTTTAAAAGATAAGTATGATACTTTCCATAATTTTAATAATTGGAAAAGACAAGTTAAGAATCAAACTTGCAAAAGGATAAAGTTCTTGAGAACTAATAATTGCATAGAATTTTGTAACACTAAATTTGACAATATGTGCAAAGAGAATGGAATAACAAGGCATAAGACTGTTCCTTACACTCTTTAGTAAATCGGGGTAGCGAAAATGATTAGAACTATACTCAATAAAGTGCGATGCATGATATTAAGTTCTGGTATCCCAAAATCATTTTGGAGCGAAGCTGTTATGACTGCTTGTTATTTGAATAATTTGACTCCATTTGATGCATTGAATGGTGATACTCATCCTGAAAAATGGTCTAGTAAGCTAAGTGATTATTCTGTATTAAGAACTTTTGGTTGTGCTGTATTCTCCCATCAAAGGGAGGAAAAACTTGACCTTAGAGCTAGAATATGTTTTTTTCTAGGTTACCTTGAGGGTGTCAAGGGGTACAGGTTATGGAATAGAAGCCAAAAGGGGGTTAAGATCATTGTGAGTAGAAATTTTACGTTTAATGAGGGTGAAATACTGTGTCTTAAGACTAAATCTCAATCTGTAAGTGAAGAAGAGCAAAGTGAAGAGAGAGATCAGTTGATGGTGGAGTTGGGAAACTTAGCACATTTGTCTCGCCACCTCTAATGAGGTGGAGACTCAAATTCAACAACATGAAGTGGAAATTGGAAATGAAGTAATGATAGAAGAACATCCTGAGGAAGAAAACCCCTTAACAGAATATAATTTAGCTATGGATAGAGAGAGAAGACAAACAAGGAAGTCTAGAAGATTCAGATATGAATCTGAGTTAGCTTTTGCTCACGCTAGGTATGAAGAGCTAGTTGATAGAGAGCCAAAAACCTTTGAGAATGTGGTTAAGATTGAACAATTTAAAAAGTGGTTTAAGGCAATGAGAGAGGAAATAAGTTCCTTAGAAACGAATCAAACTTGAGAACTAGTACTTAGACCTAAGAATAAATCTACCTTTGATTGTGAGTGGGTTTTTAAGGTTAATGAAGGTACTAGTGCATCTAAACCCTTAAGGTTTAAGGCTAAGTTAATGACTAAAGGATATACATAGAAGAAAGGCACTAATTATAATGAGATTTTTTTCACTAGTTGTTAAGTACACTACTATTATGGTCATGCTTGTATTGGTTGCACATTTTAACTGGGAACTTAAACAACTTGATGTAAAAAAAAACCTTTTTACATGGTGAACTTAATGAGCAGATTTTTATGAATCAACCAAAAGGTTTTTAAGACAAGCTAAAATACGATCATGTGTGTTTTCTTAAATGGTCTTTATATGGCTTAAAGTAGTCACCTATTCAGTGATATAAATGATTTAAATCTTTTGTACTCACTATAGGGTTGAAAAGAAGCAAGTTTGATCATTGCCTGTATTTTCAACAAGATAATGCTAATAATGACTGTGTTTTTATTGTTNTGTTATCTAAAGATCAAGCTCCATGTAATGAAAAGGAAATAAAATAAATGAGTATGAGTCCAAATGTGTTTGGATCTATTATGCGCCGACGTATGCCTATCTTTAAGGTCTGGCTCATCCCTATCCCTTGTGTATGGGAATCCAGTGTCTAGACCGGATTTAGTTTTTGCTATTAGTACTTTTAGTAGGTACAAGTCTAATTCGAGTCCCGAGCATTGGGAAGCCTTAAAGTGGTTGTTAAGTGATGTAGGTCTAAATGTTTTGTAGATGCGGAATATGAGGGGGATGGAGATAATATGAAATCGACTTTCTCCTATGTGTTTACTTTATCTAACTCTTGTGTTAGTTGAAAATTACAATTACAACACATAGTTGTACTATCCATGACTGAATCAGAATATATTGCTAGCACTGAAGCAACTAAAGAGGATTTGTGGCTTAGAGATTTGTTCCATGACCTTTATGTTTTAATTGATTATGTGGTAGTATATTCATATAGTCAATCTTCTATACATCTATGCAAAAATTCTTTTTTTTACGAACGCACCAAGCACATTGATGTTAGACTACATTTCATTAAAGATATTGCATCACAAGAGGTGGTAAGTCTTGAAAAAGTATATGCACAATATAACCCCCCGGGCATGGGCACTAAGGTGTTACCATTGGTGAAATTTTCATGTTGCAAGGATCTTCTAAACATTGGTGGAGGTAAATAATTTTCAATTTTATTGGTTCTCCTTTTGGAATTGTCAATGATGGGTAATAATGTTTTCTTGCATGTCCTTTGATATCAAGGTGGAGGTTTGTTGGGCAAATTATTTTCAAATGACCTCCAGGGTGATAATGTAATCAGTATAGTTTCTTAGTCGACATCGACCAATTGACTGAACTAAAATATCGACATCCAAACGAAATGATCTGACCCTAAAACTATTTAGGCCTTTGGAAAACAACCAAATTTAATTAGAGCTGCTCATGGCCCGTCCCATTTACTTCTTGGAAGGCTTATTAGAGTTGACCCATTTATCGTTTACTTGGCACACTTATTGGTTAATGGCCCAACCCTATAATGGACTTTTCCAGCTAGCAGAAAATGTCGTCCTATTCTTAGGGTCCGTTTAATTGGCAATTGTGGAAAAAAATTACAATTCCATGTTAGTTGGAAAATAAAAATCCGCCAAACCCTTAGGAATTTGTTTTCTATGAAAATAAAAAAAAAATGTAGTTTAAAGTGGTTGTACCTTGAAATTCGGTTTCCATTTCTACGTTGTAATCAAACGGTCAAAGTGAAATTCGTTTTGCTCGAATGTGACAATTTTCATGGAATTCATTGGAATCAAACATGGCCTTAAATTTTGTCATTTAAATGGGCATTCTGCAATACGTCAAAGCATAGGAGGGACATTTTCCTGTTGTAAAATAATTTGTAAGAACGGAGCTCTACCATTCCATGCATAAAAATGATAGAAACGAGTTATAGGGCATTCTTTATTAATTTGCATATATCTATATTAATCTAAATCACATCGAAAAGTAGGTAATATGAAAATTGGAATACAATTAATCCAAGTACCAAACGAATCACCCGTCACGGGGTATAAAATGATAAGAACCATGACTAACAGCACCAAGTAAAGCAACAATGTCGGACAAAACATTGAGTTAGGAGCTAAACGGGAATCTGAAAATTAAGCGCAAAGATTTACTTTCATCTTCAATCTATTACTAACCAACATTATGTGTCAGTACCAAACCTTCTCGCAAAGCATATGCTTCGGCATCCTCGAGTGAAAAATAGCCGGTGACTTGTTTCATGTTCCCGAGCCCGTTAAATTTTTAAAGTGAAGAAAAATTATTGAATTTCTTTTTTCAATGTATCAGCCCAGGTAGGAAAAAAAATAAATAAATAACAAATTGTCCACCTCCTCGTCCTCCACACCCCTCCTCCCGGCTCCTCCCCGGTTCCCGAGTAACTACATCAAGACCTATTACACCATCCTCTCCCTTACCAAGCTGCATCACAGTACAATTTCAACACCCCATCCTCAGGGCCTCCACCATCTCTAAACCTCCAAAGAGCCCCCACCGTTCATCCCAAAGTCGCCAACTCGAGGCAACTTCAACGATCATCTCTACCCCTCTTTTCCCACCATGTGGCAACTAATTCATGTATCTTATGTGCGTATTAGAACTTCTATTCTTATTTATTTATTGTTAGATTGAGTAGATACTACTTAGTTTTAGTCGAAGTATATTAATTGTATGTAAAGCCTCAATTTGGACACGCTTAGAAGAAATTGAAATGAAGTTTTCCAAAATTGAAGAATTGAGGATCAAAATAATTAAGTCTGGAAGTTAAGGAGCCTCCATACAAATAAAGGGGAGCCGGGATTAACAAGAAGTTATTGTTGAAAATCAAAGTGCACAAATTTGAAAGAAATTCTAGTTTTTGCTGTTTTCCTAATTATACTCAAGTTTTACATGGGAAATGCTTTAAGAGAGTTATTGTAGACTTCTATACATAAATTTCATTATTCCTTTTTATGGAAGACATTACTTTAGTGAGGAAATTATAGAACATTAAGATCAAAGAGCATAAAGTTAAGGTTTGTAGATTTTTTTTTTATTGAAAAAAAATCTTTGGTTCAAGGAGTCACCCACCTAGAACACGCGAAATAAAAGCCCTCTCACTCAACTCTCTCACTCTCACTCTCGGTCTCGCTCTCACACTCCCTCGATTTTTCTCTCAACTCTCTCACTCACCCACCTGCAGCTCAATCTCCAGCCGCAAACCCGCAATCAGAAACCGAAAACCAGATGTCGTTGGCTGAGGACGAAGCGTAGTCGACGGGATCTTCGAATTTTGGGGCTGTTCGATCTGGTGTAGCCGAATCGAAAGCTGAAACGAAGGGCAGTGTGAATCAATTCTCATCTTCAAGTCAAGGTATTGATTCTTTGCTTGTGCTAATCTTTAGTTATATGGTTGCTCTTCCTGGTAAATTTCTGCGTGATTGGGTCGATTTGCCCTCTGTTTTTTTTTTATTGGTGCGAAAAGATGTGGTTATGGAAAATGAAGGCGGAGAATTGGGGAAGAATGACGAGGGAAAGGTGCTTGGAAGGAGGACTCGGGGGTCGAATAGGG
>OU503054.1:6046745-6065087 GCA_912172775.2 Fraxinus pennsylvanica | reverse complement strand
TGTATCCTGGAAGTGATTGTCCACAGAGGTCGCGGCAGTTATCGACGGGCAATTTCGCTTTAGAACATCGTGCTGTCACGAAACTCGATCTGTTGATAAGTTTTTCTTCACTTTACTGTTATTTTGTCTAACACAAATGGTTGATACTGCATATCCTAGTCTATCCAAGTTTCTCTATCCAGATAATCTGAAGTAAACATTTCATAAATCAGAATTAATGATAGGTCCGGAGTGTTAATGTCTCTCCTTTGTGACAAGTCCAGCAATCAACCACAGTTACCAACACAATTGAGATAGATCATTCATTTCATATCTTCCATCTCTGGGTGATATATCAGACTCAGCAATTGTTTCGTACGGTGCAAAAACATGATAATGTAAATGTATCCAGTTACATCATGGTGCACAGTTATCTTAGTTTTTGGCCCCTCAAACTTCTCTAATGTGTACAAAAGCACAATATATAACATTAGCAACAATGCAAAATGTAACCATCGTCCCCTTATATAGGCACCTTCGTGATTATTACAAGTCTCCCAAGACACAAATATCTTGGTAAATGACCCAGCCATAAGTATGCATCGTCGGCCATCTCATTCTTAGTCATTATCAAGTTATCAAGGACTTTCTGACTTGTGCATACAAGAGCAGGATACCAATCGCTTTGTTTCCTTAGTGACCATGAAGGTGCTCCTGGAAATGTGTCTATGCTGACCCCTGCCCCAGTCACACTAGTAGAGGTAGAGTGTTATACCAATACTCCAATTTTGACATCATATGCAAAATTGCATGATACCAAATGTTTGTATTCCAAATGTGTATCATACTGATGTTGTCAAGGAAGCACTTAATGTCTTGTTTTTGCATTATAGTTAGTACAAAGTACCAGTATCTACCATGAACTTTCATTCCTTGGTAGCTTCTAAGTTGGTTTCCAGTTCATCACATATTAACAACAGCCTTTTGGTTATTTATAATAAAACTCTATTTTTAAGCTTTATGTATCATGGGTAGCAATACTTGCTGGTTTGTAGCGATACTTAGGCACTGTACTGACATAGGTATCTGTTCCTATATGACGAGCATTGATACCCATGTTAATAGAAGGCTTTGGTATTGGTACTTGAGTACTAGGTGTAGATACCCATTGTAGAAAATTTGAAAAACTTAGGGACCGTTATCTTCGTGTTTCAGTTTTGAGTTTTGAAGTCGTTTTGTGTTTTGTGTTTTTAGTGTCTGTTTTGAAATTGCTGAAAATGCGTTCTTTTTGTCATTCTGAAAAACTGTTTCTGAAAACATAAAAATGGAAAACATGTTTATTTTGGCATTTTGAGAATATTTTTTTTATAATATTTTATTCAAGCAATCTGATTATTCAATAAATTATAATAGTTTAATGTTAATATAGTATTAAATAACATATACATTTTGAAGTCGGTGAATTTTAAAATATTTTTTTCCAGATATAAAAAACACAACCTTATATTTTTTTTCTAATATTTTATATAAGAAATCTGATTATTTAATAAATTATAATAGTTTAGTGTTAATATAGTATTAAATAACATATACATTTTGAAGTCGGTGAATCTTAAATTTTTTTTTTCCAAATATAAAAAACACGTCCCAAATTAAATTTGGCAAAACAGTTCAATCGATACGATTAGAATTTTACGTGTCATAACAAAACAAGTAGATACTACACAAAATAGAAAATAAATCCACGGAGTCATGTACGACGTCTTGAGTAGTCATTCCATATGTGTGTAGCAATTTGATCCCCGACTTGTCCCATTTGAGCTGTTTAACTATCATCAAAATGTATGATTTCTTGATCTTGACATGACTCCGGTATATCTTGAAAAACTATATTCTCCTCTGAATACTTAACGAACAACCTATCTAAAGCGTGCTCCTGGCGAATAAAGTTGTGTATTGAGCAATATGCAGTAGGGATTTGTCTTTACCTACTAAGTGGATCAGTCTCTTCATTCCTCATACTAACTGTGGATGACCACTGTGCCATGCAAGCCTCAAGTTTATCACTTTTATTGATTTTAGGTTCCTTACGTCGGCGTTCACCCGACGTATCAATTTCCTCACGCCGACGAGTATTGGAAACCTCATCGACTTCATCATCATTTTCCACATGTACATGTACTCCCATGTTCAAAAAATCTTCTAGTTGCCTTTCTTCCTCTGATGTGTTTGGAAGCTAAGTGGAGGCATTGCCTAATCCTCTAGTAGCAGTAGTCCCACTAAATATCTCCCCCAGTGTGTGGTAGTGTCTACATCCTTCCCTTTTGAACAGTTTGTAATCCGACTTGTTAATCTACATTAAGAAAGAAGCCACATTAGAAAAATGGTACAATTGATAAGATGAAAAACTAATGATGAACATATTCTTTAATAAATATATGTACCGTATAAAAGTGTTGCCAAACTTCCTCTGCAGCATTAACTTTGTTGGTATTTGGATCCCATGTAACACCTGTATGTCCCAAAAGTTCGGAAAACATGCGATGAATCTTACGTAAGTGGTTCCACTTTCCCTTTAATCTATCTATACCGTAGTCCATTTTTGTTGAAGCTACCATAGGTTCATTGATTCTGCCCCATTCGTCTTTCGTGAATGTAGAACATTGCAATGAGTTTGATTTCACTTTCTCGTAAAGAATTTCGATGAAGATCTGTTCATTCTCATCCGACCATGACATTGGTTCCTTATTCCTAACTCTATGATCAACCATATTCTATATTCAATATAAATCAAATTATCATGAAATGTATAAGTCCTTCCATCGGCACATGTACTACATCAACTCTAAGTAAAAAAAAAAAACTATACAACCTCTAACTAAAATTATAAATGAACTAAAAAACATAAGGGAATCACTTATGTAAGCAAGTAATAAATTCAAACTTCATAGAAACTGGTCATTAGCGACATTGTTGGATGCACAAGTGATTTTATATAAGTAACACTAAATTGTAATTCTAATACATAAAGCCATATAAACAACTTCACATAATTGAGCACAATGGGAATAACTAGTGTTTTATTAAAGCCATATAAACTACTTCATTATCAAAGCCATATAAACAACTTCACGTGCCGATAACTAGTGTTTTATTAAAGCTCAATAGTGAAGAATTGATTGAAAAAGTCAGATGTCTCATTACTAAAGGCCTAAGGCAGATTAGTCAACAGACATAACTTAGTGTCTTGAGGCTAGATGGACTAGATGATGGTCTTTATCAAGTTCTTGACCGGGGCGGGTGGGGAGGGGGGGAATATGCAAAAACAAAGCAGCCATAATACATGGACTGCATGGTTTATGGAGAATGAAGAGAAGGAAAATATATAGCTATAGCAGTTATAGATATATGCTTAACACCAAACAATACAGAAGGTCAAAGATGAGCTAGAACTTATATTTAGACTCATGAATGAAAAGTGTAGTCAATTAGTCAAAAAGTGTATTCAAGTAGGTCTACTATGTGTTCAAAAACTTTCAGAAGACAGGCCAACAATGCAATCAGTTGTTGTCATGGTGTTGGTTATCACAAGGGATGAAAGCATATGGTACATGATGGCATATAAAACAACTTGATTGTAGATTACAAACTGGGGACATATCAAAGCAAAGAAAGCAGTTTAGATAGCAATTTTTTATCATCTTAGAGGATCTCAACCAGCTTCATGTTAAGGGATCCCAGCAATTTTTATCATTACGTTTTCGAGCGTCTTATCATTAACTACACTGACACTTATGGAACCCCTTGTGCATAACAAGTGACAATACTTATTCATATTAACAAGCAGATTCAGCATCACTTCGAAACGAAAAGTTCCATTACAAATTTATGGACAAATATCTCTCTTAAAAATCATAACAACAAAATATTCAAAAAGCAGGACCAGAGAACAATCTTTTCGCACAAAAGAAGATGAATATATAAAATCTATCCTTAGATAAAGAAAGAAAGAAAGAGAATCCCAAGAATGAGCTAGCACATAAAATTCATAAAAAACATAATAGAAAGGAATAGTCGGTCTTATTAGAAATTTAAGCAATCTTTACAACTGCTTTATTCTCTTGCTTTACTTTTTCATATCACCTCAATAACACAATCTTCTTTACCTTTCCTATTCACTAAACTAAATTTTGGTATATTTATTATCAAAACAAACTAACATTGTGCAGTACGAATAAACTATACAAAAAACAATCAAAGCACACAGAATTACCGCCCCCACCTGCATCTAATCCTCCAGCTCACCACATCCACTACCCAGTGCCCCTGCAAGTTTACCACCATCTCCATCAACTAAGCCACCGATAAATTCACCTCCACCGCCCCCGAATTCACCGCCTCCACAATTATCCAACCCGCCTCAGTAGTAAAAGCAAAACTTTGTGATTAGAGCATCATGAATCAAATTATTTTACACCCAACAAATTAAAAAATCAAATGCGAAATCTGACCCAACAAAAATAATTTCGAACGCTGTAAGAAATTTTTGACTTTCAGTTTCTGAGAGAGGAAAGGATTATCGGAAGAGAGGGGAATGAGAGAGGATAGGAATTCATTTCCCGTGTTTTGGAAAAGTTCCCGTGTTTTGGCTTGTTTTTGCTTCAATTTTCTCAAAACGTGCAAAACCACATTTTGCGTTTTTAGTGTTATTTTTTTTTTCCATTTTCAAAAACGTGTTTTGAAAAATAGGAAAGAGAACGCGTTTTCACTATTTTTTAAAATCGAAAACAGAAAATGGCTTGAAAATGGTAAAGAGAACACGGCCTTAGATTTTTCCTTTAGTTTTTCGTTTTTCCATGAAAAAAAAAAAAGAAAAAAAACTACTACTAATTCTAACGTCCAAAAGAGGCTTTGACTTGAAAAAAAAGTAACTTGCGAAAGTTTAGATATCATCATACTTTTGCCTTTTCCTTTTCATAGGTCCCTTTTTTACTTGGTTTCCTCTCATCAAGTGCTTGAAGTAGCTGAGTTTTGCAGAGTTCTTTAGCAAGTGGAAAGGTAGAAATGTTGTGGGTCAAGGTGCTATTTGTGGTAGCAGCCCGTGCCCTTCTTCCTTAGCCAAGAAAATTCCTTTTCTCTTCTTCCTCCTATTTTTTTCTGGCTCTCTATTGCAACCAGTGTCCCTCTTGTAGGATTTCCTAAGCAGCTATTCAGCTGCCTTAAATAGGAATTTATTAGTCTTTATTTTATCAGTTTTTTTTTTTTTTTCAGAGTTTGAAATTGGATTTAATTCTGCATATAGTTATATTCTAATTGTTTATTAAATTGGATATTACAAGATTTCATAAAAGGAGTTTGTAGTTTATGAGACAAATCTTAGAAATCTTAGCATGTGCATTCTATTTGTTTCTCCTTAATGTATGTCTGCCCTGATGCACATCAGCCCTATCAACAAATATTTCGTTGTTATATGTCCTAATTTTTCTTCCTTGTGTGTTCATATTTTCTTTTAAAAGTACTAAATATTTTGTAGGGATATTTCAGGGTTGTTACAAAGCAATCATCACAGTAACTGATTAGACATATGGGATAATTCTTTGGTTAAAATTGGGTTAGCTGCGTCATTGTTTTCTGCCACTATAATCTGATCTTTTCGTCATTTCTGGTAAACCTTCACCCGGAAGTGAGTGTGTTTGAAATATTCACTTCAATTTCTATTATTGCTCAATCACAGAATAATTTTTTTATTTTTCAGGTTTTACAAATATAAAAATGTCACGAGAAGTTCAAGAGGTGAAAAAAAAAAAAAAGTACAGAGATCTGGGAAGGTTAGGGGCCGTTCTCTTCGTGTTTCAGTTTTGTGTTTTGTGTTTTGAATTTGTTTTGTGTTTTGTGTTTTGAGTGTCTGTTTTGAAATTTCTGAAAATGCGTTCTTTTTGCCATTCTGAAAAACAGTTTCCGAAAACATAAAAATGGAAAACGCGTTTACTTTGAAATTTTGAGAATTTTTTTAATAATATTTTATTAAAAAAAACTGATTATTCAATAAATTGTAATTGTTTAATGTAAGCCCCCGTTTGACACACATTTTATTCTCATTCTCATTTTTTTTCTTTCTTCATTTCAACTACACATTCTATTAATAAAATAATACTATACAGAAACCCAAAAAATTCTCATTATTTTTTAACCACACATTCTTCCATCAATCACTATTTCAAAATTCATTATTTCTCCAAAATGGGTGTCAAACAGGGATTAAATATAATACTAAATAACCTATACATTTGAAAAAGTGATACGTATATTTTTTTTTTCAAGATATTAAAAACAGAACATAAATTACATTTGATGAAACAGTGTTCCATCGATACAATTAGAAGTTTACTTGTCATGACAACATAAGCAGATACTGAACTACATACAAAATAAATCAACACCGTCAAGTACGACGTCTTGAGTAGTCATTCCACATTTGTGTCGCAATTTGATCTCGAACTTGTCCCATTTGAGCTGTTTGACTAGCATCAAAATGTATGGCTTCTTGCGCTTGACTTGACTCCGGTATATCATCGAACACCATATTCTCCTCTGAATACTCAGCGAACAATCTATCTAAAGCGTGCTCCTGGCGAATAAAGTTGTGTATTGCGCAACATGCAGTAGGTATTTGTCTTTGTCTACTAAGAGGATAATTGGTGATCAATTTCAATATAGGAAATCTTGCCTTTAAAACTCCAATGCAACGTTCAATAATGTTACGACACGAGGAGTGTCGATAGTTGAACAATTCTTCCTTCCCACGTAGTCTTCCCCGTCCAACATAGTCACGCAGATGATATCTTTGACCTCGATAAGGGGCAAGAAACCCAGGCATGTTTGGGTAGCCAGAATCAACAAGGTAAAATTGATCTACATTAAAATAAAAAAAACTCACATAGTGTAATACTATAGATACATTTGTGTTAAGTATTTGTAGTGCAAGAATATACCTCCCCGTGGCATTGGAAAGTTGTTCGATCTTCTTGTAACTGCGTCAACGAATACTCGCGAATCATTAGCAGTGCCTTCCCAACCGGAATACACAAATGTGAATTTCATATCGAAATCACATGTTAACATCACATTTTGTGTTACATTTGTTTTCCTTCCACGAAAAGATGTTTGTCTCGATGCAGGTGCCCATGCTGCGACATGTGTTCCATCTATTGCGCCTATACAATCCTTAAAGAAAGGATATTTTTGCAAAATCCGTTCATGCACTACATCTTGATTTGTGGGCTGGATTATCTCTGTACCAAATGCACAAACAGCCCTTATCACTCGTTTAACCCATTTGTGTATTGTGTTGTTCGAATGCTGAAACCTATCGCCAATAATACTATATCGGGTAGTGTGCCCAACAATCATCAGAAACATAGCAACACCCTCCTCGACACTCACTTTTTTCCCATCTTCCAACAACCCTTTGTGTTTCAAAATATCACAAAAATTCATGAACACATGTTTCTGCATACGAAAATTGCGATGGCATACATCCGGATGTCCATTTAGAATTTCGAGAACGTACATTTTTCCCGTAAGCATTGATGTCCTACAAGGTATCCTGTCAACGGTAGTTCCTCTGTGAAGATCAATCATATTAAGCATCATCACATTGTCAATGGAATTTACGTCAAAATCATCTGTCATTAACAAGTCATCATCACTAGAATCTTCAGCAATGGAATCGTCACCATTCACATTATCATCCATACTGTGAACAAAATATACCCACATTAATTCTCATAACAACCAGCATTACTTCACATATAAACAAACATCAGTTCTGCAATCAACAACAACATCGATAAGTTCATACATGAAAACCAAATATCTTCAAGGTAGTTTACAAGTGAACTAGGAGTTGGGAAAATAATACAGTAGTTCAACATTGCACATCACAAATGAAAACAACAAGATAGTAGCGAAATTAAAACAACGTTCAACATCAAAGTAGTTCCAAGATAGGTCTTCTCCTTGCTGCTGGCATCTTCACGAAGGACACCCGAAAATTGTGATTATCAAAAGCCTTTATTGCTTTCATATAAACCTCATTTGACACCCCTTCCATACTGTTTAAAATGTCCATGCATGTGACACTGGAATAACTATCATCAGTACCAACTTCGCTGTCCGATTGATTTTGAGATTTTCCTTGAATCTTCGCAAGCTTTTCTTTGAAGTACAGTGTCCGAACCTCAGTTTCTTCATTCCTCATACTCACAGTAGATGACCACTGTGCCATGCAGGCCTCAAGTTTATCATTTTTGCTGATCTTCGGTTCTTTACGTCTGCCACCCGACGTACCAGTTCCCTCACGCCGACGAATATTAGAAACCCCATCCACTTCGTCTACGTTCTCCACACGTACATGCACTCCCCTGTTCAAGAAGTCATCTTCAAGCTGTCTTTCTTCCTCTGATGTGTTTGGAAGCTGAGTGGAGGCACTGCCTAATCCTCCAGTAGCAGTAGTCCCGCTGAATATCTCCCCCAGAGTGTGATAGTGTTTACAACCTTCCTTTTTGAACAGCTTGTAATCCGACCGGTTAATCTGCATTACAAAAGAAGTCACATTAGAAAATGGGCACAATTGAAACTCTCAAAAAATGATGAAAGAAAATATGCTTTCATAAATAAATATACCGTATAAAAGTGTTGCCAAACTTCCTCTGCAGCGTTGACTTTGTTGGTATTGGGATCCCATGTGACCCCAGTATGCGCCAACAGTTCGGAGAACATACGGTGAATCTTACGTAAACGATTCCACTTTCCCTTTAATCTATCTATCCCGTAATCCATTTTGGTTGAAGCAACCATTGTTTCATTGATTCTGCCCCATTCATCTCTTGTGAACGTAGAACATTGCAATGCGTTTGATTTCACTCTCTCGTACAGAATTTCAATAAAAGTAAGTTCATTCTCATCCGACCATGACATTGGTTCCTTATTCCTAACTCTGTGACCACCCATGTTCTATATTCAACATACATACAATTATCACATTAGAGGGACCATTACAGAATCAAACATCTCTAATCAAATTACGTGTGAAAGCAAACTCCAAAATAATTAGAATCACAACTTCATTTGTTGCTAAGTAATTATTTCTTTAATTGGTAGGGCCAAATGCCACTCCATTGCTCCCCCTTAAAGCTAAGAATAATCATTTCTCCTTTTCATTTGCAATCCTATTGACAAGTTCTTTTTCTTTAAGTTACTTTAAGGTTCCAAAAACCAATCTTTATTTGAAGAACACATTACTCGAACGAATGATGCATATAAATCTGAAAATGAACTAAGTATACAAGTTATTAGATTGTAAAACAATGTTTTCAAAACTCTAATTAATGACGAGAAATATTAGGGTATAAAACTTGCATCTGGACTTCACACATTTTAAAATCAAAATTGCTAATAATAATTACAATAGGTAGCATGAGTTTGGACTTCAAGAGTAGACTATTTACAAACAACCTTGAAACTCCAAAAATGAGGACATTACAAATGAGGACATTACAAATTAAGAAGTCATCTTCAAAAATGAGGACATTACAAATCACAACTCCACAAACTAGTTCAATGGCGAAGTATAAATTTAAGGCATTTGGCACAGAATAAATGCAGTTACAATTAATATCAAGTCCAATATTTTTAAACAATGTAAATACTTTGTACACGTATTTGGAGAAATCTATCCTTATCATTTAGCCCATGTTTGAGGCCCATTCTTTATAAATTCATTTCTCCATTCTTTTAGCCCATTCTTTATAAATTCATTTCAGTTTCTTTCTCTATAAATAGATGGCTTCTTAATTGTAATTCACATCCCTTGATTATATGGATAAATTGAATCTTCTTTTGCCCTCAATTCTTCCCTACTTTGCACCCCTTTCTTATCAAAATCTTCAATTGTTCATGTCATATATACGCTCATGCATCATTTTCCCTACTTTTTAACCAAACGTTCTCCAATCACCGTTACATAATCTATTCTCCATGAAACAGTTCAAACAAACGCTCAAGACTAAACACATTTCTTCATAATTTTTCCTTATCTCATCAGAACCAACTAAGATCTTCATCCTCGACAAATTAGAACAAGACATATTTTATCAAGTATTCAAAAACCCATTATTATTGCACAACTTTCCCCAGAAGGGAGCGCAGAGAAGGAACCAGCTAATTCACCAAGAAAAGAAAATTTCCAAAATCATTCACCTTCGACACCACAGAATCAGTCACCTTCGACTCACCCTATCAACAGAATAATTCACAGAATCACCTCAAATCATTCACAGAATCACCACCTTCGACTCACCCTATTCACAGGAGGCTAGAGCCAGGGTAAGTACTGGAGGCATTATCACCGACCACCCAAACCTCCAGCTCCAGCACCAGCGACTGCCCCCACCTCCAGCACCAGCTCCACCACCTCCAGCGCCAGCTCCACCACCTGCAGCGCCAGCTCCACCACCTGCAGCGCCAGCTCCAGCTCCACCACCTCCAGCGCCAGCGCCAGCTCCACCCTATCCACCTCCAGAGCTAGCTCCACCTATCCACCTCCACCACCAGCTCCACCCCCACCTCCAGCACCAGCCACCGCCCCAACAGAAACAAAAATTTCGCACCAATCACATAAACAAACAGAAACAAAATCGAACCCAACAAGTCGAAAATTGAATGCTCGAGACTAACTAGAGATTATTACAAGCAAAGAAACAAACCTTGATTTAGCTCTTGTAAATCTTGATTGCAGCCCCCGATTTCGCTTGACTGGAACAAAATCCCCAAATTTTGAAGATCCGGTCGTTCAAGCTCCGTCCCGTAATTTCCTCTCTCGATTTGCACTGGGAATCGCCGCCGTTGATCGATACACAGTGACGGTGGGTGAGAAAGAGAGAGTTGAGAGAGCGAGAGTTGAGAGATAGTTGAGAAAGAGAGAGTTGAGAAAGAGAGAGTTGAGAGATAGCAGGTCTGAGGATGAGTGTTGGAGCGTTTCGCGTGTTTTTGTATTTTGGGCCATTTCTACTTACCATTTTACAAAACGAGGTTTTGGTTGTTTTCCGTTTTCAGTTATAAATTATTTTCCATTTTGCAAAATGTGTTTTCGAAAATAAGATAGAGAACGCGTTTTCGTTGTTTTGAGAAATTAAAAACAGAAAATGGCTGGAAAACGACAAAGAGAACAGGGCCTTAGTTTCTCCAATGCCTGTCCATATGATACAGTTGTGCCTACCATGGGACAAGGTATGGACATGGCCATTTTATTTAGCCAGTTTGGTAACTCAAAGCTTGAACTATAATAGGTTACTTCAAATTTTGGGATAACATATATTCAGATTCATTCTTTTTCCAATTGAAATGACTGTAGACCCATTTTTATATACAAAGAATTTGTTGAATTTTTGGAAAGGTTTGTCCCCTTAGATATTGTAATTCTGCAATTTGAACCATAAGAGAGATTTATTTTATTTCCTTCTCTTCTCTTCCTTTTTGTTTGAACTCTTTCTCAATATGATAAGCTGTAAACCTCTTTTCCAGATTGTTTGATAGCCCTTTTTTCTTTTTGTTCTTGTTTGCTGTGGATATTTCAAGTAGTAGTTTAAATTTGGATTCAGAACTTAAACATAGTTCTTTAGATTTCTCGTCTAATCTTGGGGTATGCTTGCTCTCTCTTGACATGTTATATATTAAACACATATATGTGGCACTTTGTCCCCAACCTTTTAACACTATGTAAGTGATATCCTTACCCGATGGAAAATGCTTGCTTAGACCTTAGATATTCATGCGACGCTCGTAATGTGACTGAAAGGATAAAATTGCTAAAAAGAAGATAAAAAAAGAGGTCGACGAGGAGAAAGCAAAAACACTTCTAAAATACATTCAAGACTTCTAGAAAACTCAACTTGTAAACTAAGAAAACTCCAACTAAATTTCATTGATTGCTTGTCATATAACTTTACAAACGAAATATTTAATCTCCACAAAATCACTGAATCATCATATAACACAGTGATAACATTGCATTATGCTGTTAAATTTAGAAATTCTGTTAAGCAAGGAGTTGAAATCTGATATTCTTCAATGCTACAACAACTTCTTTCATGTTCACCCTCTCACTGGCACTCTCCATGGAGCAATTTAAAGCAAGTTCCATTACAGATGACAAACATTTCAACTTTTTTGTGTTGTGTTCTTCTAGTCCCAACAAGTTCGAATCTATAATCCGAGTTATTGCATTGGGCATAGAATCATTGATCCAGCTCCTTAGGATTAAATCTCCAGAAAACTTTTCATCGCTTGGTTTCGTTCGTGTAAATACTTCCATTAACATGATGCCATAGCTATAAACATCACATCTTATTGACACTGATCCTTCCAATCCATACTCTACACAAATATTATGAAATTCATTAGCAGTATTATGTTTGGTGTTGCGCATTATTAGAAATATATATTTGTACTGCACGTCTTTGTGTATTGTAATCTACGATATATCTGAAACTTTCTAAAGCATTACTATGTTTTTTGTTTTTGCTAACAATGAATACGAATATTAACCATTTGAACTACACTTATCCGGAATAATCTAGTGGACCAAACGTACCCTGAATGCTCAAGAGAAAAGATTGGAGTAAAAGATAGGAGCTTTACCTGGTGCAATGTTACCCAATGTTCCCAGGGTTGTAGTGTATGCATTGCTTTCTCCTTCACCCAATAACTTAGCAATTCCAAAATCACTCTAGTGAGCAACCATATCTTCATCCAGCAGAACATTACTTGGCTTCAAATCACAGTGAACAATATATTCCAATGCATATGCTACGTCTATCATTATGTTAATTCTCTGCAACATATCCAAGACGTATTCATCTGAATACAACCACTTCTCAAGGCTTCCATTGGACATGTACTCAAGCACCAAGGCCTTCAAATCTGGATTGGAACAAGTACTAATGACTTTGCACAAATTCCTACGTAATACTTCACATTCTACTTCAAAACTCTTGAATGCATTTTGTTGTTGCAAATTGAAAACCTTCACTGCGACATCCCTTCCATTATTGAGAGTCCCTCTATAGACAGAGCCTAAACTCCCAGTCCCAAGCAAATGGCTCTCACTATACCCTTCAGTTGCTTGCAAAAGTTCATAATACGAGACCCTTAAAGTTGTGCCAGGTGCAAAGTCTACTCTATTTTCCTCCAAATTTTTCCTTCGGTATCTTCCAATTGCATATGCCAAGGCTGTGACGATGAAAATTAGTACTGTAATCCCCAACAAAGAAAATACAACTGCAAGCATCGCTTTTCTTCTCTTTTGTCTACCAGTAGGACATGATGGAAGACCATATATAGGATCACCACATAATCCCTCATTAGACATGAAGGATTTACTTGAAAAGTTTTTGAAAGGACCACCAGAAGGAACTTCACCACTTAAATCATTGAAAGAAACGTCCAAGTACGTGAGATGCGCAAGTGCCTCCAAGGACTTGGGGATATTACCAGAAAGATTGTTGTGAGATAGATTGAGTTGTTCCAAGTTCAGCATCTTACCCAATGACTCTGGAATAGATCCTTGCAGTGCGTTATGTCCTAAGGAAAGATAAGTCAAGGTCTGTAAATCTCCAATTGTGCTTGGAATACTACTTGAGAGTTGATTGGCTGATACATCAACAAAAATTGCAACCTTCAGGTTCCCAATTTCTTGAGGAATAGATCCACTCAAAATATTTGTAGATAGATTCAACTTCAGAAGATCTTTCAGGAGCCACAGGCTTGCAGGTATGCTGGAAGTCAGTCGGTTTGTATAGATATATAAAGACCTTAGTGTAGTAATATTCCCTATGCACCCTGGAATAGCACCTGTTAATAGATTTTTTGACAATGATATCTCATATAAATTGTGAAGTTCACAGATAGAGTTCGGGATAGATCCATTTATTTTATTGCGATGCAGATCTAATCCTTGAAGCTTCTGCAAATTCACCAAGCTTGCTGGAATTGATCCTGTCAACTCATTGCCAAACAGACTTAATGTTATCAAACTGGTGAGATTGCCAATTTCATTTGGAATGCTACCTCTGAGATCACAATTATAACCATAAAGATATTGAAGAGAAGTGGACAAATTTCCAATTGAAAATGGAAGAATGCCATTCAAAGGATTGTTGCCAAAAGCCAATGTTGTTAAATACCTACAACTTGTCAATGAAGTGATGAAGCTCAATTCTGGAGATTCACTAATGAAATTGTTCTCAGACAAGTCTACGATTTCAATGAAGCTCAACTTCCCGAGGAAGTTTGGAATTGGTCCATTAAAATTGTTGGAAGACAGGTATATCTCAGTGAGTTCAGAAAAATTTGCATTGCCAATCTCTTGTGGGATTGCACCTACAAAATTCTTTAAACTTCTTTATAAAAACACAAATTAAGAGAAACGTAAAAGTTGTTTTGATTCTTATTAAAAGTTACCAGATAGGTTGCAGCTACCAATCTCAATATGTTGCAATGATGAAATGTTAAAGATACTCGCCGGTATAGAGCCATTAAGAAAATTAAATCCCATGCTAAATCCCTCGAGGTTCTCCAGGTTACCCAACTCACATGGAATTGCACCTGTGAAATTGTTAAATCAGAACGAGAGACTACAATTACCAAAATGGTGATCTGAATAACATCAATAATTCTGTGAACGAAGATCTCTTCGAACAAAAAATTACAGTACTAATGCAACATCAATTGTGATTCGTTTACCGGACAAATCATTTGAACCAAGATATAAATTCTGAAGCGTCCTTATTCTCCCAATTTCTCCTGGAATGGATCCACTAAATTTGTTGACTGACAAAGAAAGCATCTGAAGTTGTAAACATTCTGATAGATTTCAAGGAATTTCACCACCCAATTCATTTTCAGATAGATAAAGCCCCTGGAGTCTTGGGAAGCCATGGCATATTTGAAGAGGGAGATTACCAGTCAAGTTATTTCCTGTAAAACCAAGAATTTCCATTGTCGATATGTTGAAAACCTGCAATGGTATTACACCAGTGAGTCTGTTATATTGTAATGCAAGATATTTCAAGTTACGAAGATTTCCAATGTCTTCCGGGATTTTCCCTTGTAGAGGATTAGAAGAGAGATCCAAATGCTGGAGCATGGATATATTAGAGAAAGAAGGTGGAATGAAACCAGTAAAACTGTTTTCTCTTAGACTCAAAACTTGTAATTTAGGTAAGAAATGAAGCCATGAAGGAATTTCGCCACTGAAATTGTTGAAACTGAAGCGCATGTTTTTTAACCGTCGGAGTTGAATCAGCTCTTGAGGAACACTGCCATGAAAATAGTTTCTGCTTAAGTTTATAGAAACAAGGAAGGATAGATTTCCCAATTGGGAAGGTACCTTTCTAGTAAGATTCATGCTAGAAATATCCAAGGCAGTCACTCTTTGGTGGCGAAGACCACAAGTAACTCCAATCCAGACACAAACAGAAGTAGAAACAGACCAATTTTTCGATAAAATGTGTGAAGGATCTAAATTTATGTGGGCTTTGAAGTTGAGAAGAGAAGATTGATCAGTAGTAATATTTGTTGTTGCCATGGCTTTGCAAGCCACTAGACACTGTACCAGCAAAATTGTAGGAAGAAAGTAAATTAAGTAATTAGCCTTCTGCATGACACTTTTTCTTGCCGCAGCTAACAATTGTTGGATTGGAGGTATACATACTTGAATATATACACAAATTCTATTTTATAAATAGTTAGACTTCCGTTTGACTAGTGCGTCCCCAAGATATCAAAGTCAACTAATAATCAGGTTCATGTTTCTTTAAAATTTCTTTTTTATTTTATTTTTCAAATTCATTTTGAATCACAGTCTGTCAATAAAATAAGGGATAATTGCATCAACAACCCCAATCCTTTCAAATCTTTGCAGGTTTTACACTGACTTTTCAATTGTTGCATCCGTGATCCCAAACCTTTCAAGTGCATGCGATTGAAGGAAAAATGGATGGTTTCTATCCATAAGCTCGTCAGTTGACCTAGAAGAATGATTTTGACCATATTATTAATGATTTCAGTAAGGGTTAACTTTATAAAACAATTAAACAAAGTTATCAAATAAAAAACGGAAAGTTTTCTTCCCCCGAACACCTCAACCCCATCCACCCTCGCCAACCCTAAAAATCAAACCAGAAAATCCATCAACTACTGGGCCACCCACACATTGCACCGCAATCACCACCACCACCTCAAAGTCGTCACTTGATCCGTTCTTCTGCCAAGAAATATCTGCCAAATATCCCAACCATCCATCTATTATTTATTCCTTTATCTACACATTAGATCACAGATTCTTCCACCACCGTAACCAAATCAATCACAGATAACCTCGACAGTCGCTACTCCCACCATCACCATAACTCACTCAATCCACTATTGTCCAATTTCGAAGGAGCATCAAAGGGTCAAGAAAAATTCTAAGGAGATCCAAAAAATAAATCTAATAGAAGAAAAATGGAAAATATTCAATTCCAAGAATGCTATTATGAACAAATAGAGAGTGTTGAGAACAAAACAAGATCCCAGAATCACTTTGATATCACTTGTTAAAAATCGGGCCAAAATAATAAAGATGAGGATAATATGGGGAATATGAAAATAATAGATCACAATGAAAACAAGATTTACGTGGAAACCCAAATTCGGGAAAACCAGGGCAGATGCAGATAATTCACTATAATCAATAGTAAATAGTTACAAATGATATCTTTGGGCAATCAGTCAATTTCAATATGTGTTGTAAACCACATATTTATAACAAAAGAATCCCTAACATATTAGGTGAATCAACATATGAAAAGTTTAATATAAGGTGAAATCTCAATATAATGGGTAAAATCAATAATTGAGAATTTGGGATGAAATAGGAGTCAAATTCACATTGGACTCTTCAAGACATCTGCAAGTCCACTAACAACTCCAATACTTCTCCGACAGTATTTCCAATCAAATACTCAACAAGAATTCGGGTCACAACCCAATTCTAACAAAGAGCAACATCTGTAATTCTTCATATATCATCTGTAAGTTAATTAACCAAAACCACTTAAATTATAAAGCAAAAGCATAGAGCCCGTAAAAAATTCTGTGCACAAATCAAATAAAATCACCATCCAAAAAGCAAAATTGAGCTTCCACTTCCATTAAAAAAAAAGCAGGATAAAACATGACTAGGGTTCCGTTATTCAATACATCAACCACTGCCTCTTTGTGTTGGGAAAAATGAGTGATTTGTGTAGATAGATTATCAATTAACATAAATAACATAAAAATACAAGAATAGAAGAGTTAGAAAGAAAGCATATGTATGGAGTCATATCAAGGACTATGTCTTAAATTCGTGTTTCCTTCTCTTCGTGCGATTACTTTTGGCACTACATGGCTCCAAAATAAAACTCATGTGGCTTATAGCTAGTTCTCCTTCTATGGACACGATGAGTGGATCATAGGGAGAAAAAAATAGCCTTTATTGAGTTGTCAAAGCCATATGAATGTCTTCTATATATTAAAAGTGGCTATGTAACGGAATTTCTTGTTTTTAACGGAAAAACTAACGGAATTTGTTGTTTTAACGGACTATGTAACGGAATTTCTTGTTTTAAACAGGCAACTGCACCTTCCTTCAGTGTTTTTTATTGAGTTGTCAAAGCCATATGAATATAATATGAAATGTGCAGAAAATAATCTTCCAAAAACCACTCCCTTTCATAGAGACAAATTTCAACCCCCACAATTAATCCAAAATTATGAGCTTTAAAATTTGTAATTAAACCTAAAGATTAAAAAGAAAAAAATAAAAATTAGTAGGTTTTAATTTTGAAAGGTTGGAACTTATTTTTTGTTCCCCACAAGTTTTAAACTTTCAAATAGATAAATATAAATAATTGTTGGCAACATGATTCTGTGACGATGAGTCGCTCGATTTAATTGCCACCCCTACATGGTCTTGAGTTGTGTTAAAATGGACTAATAAAGGGGGGTCAAAATCATAGTGTTTGTATTAATCGATTTTACAAACGTTTCATAGTTGCTTGTTAGTTTAGTTAGATAATTTGTTATAAAATCACAATTCGCAAATTGACTATTTGATTAGAGTTAATATTTATTTTAACTAGAGTAAGTACATTGTCCATGTGGGTTCAATATCTTATTCACAATTGTATTACTTGCTTATGATACCGTAATATGTACATTCACTACAACAAAAATAGCCTACGGCAACGTTCAAAAAACGTTGCCGTAGACTTTTTGCAA
>OU503054.1:6014599-6028353 GCA_912172775.2 Fraxinus pennsylvanica | reverse complement strand
TTGCACTTCAACATTGGAAAGCATAAATCCACCTCTATCCTTGAGTATATTCACTCAGATTTCTGGGGGCCTTCCCCTACCTGCACTCAAGGTGGAAATAGGTATTTTCTTTCTTTGATTGATGACTATTCTAGAAAGGTTTGGGTTTATTTGTTGAAACACAAATATGAGACTTTTGGGAAGTTTAGAGCCTGAAAATTGTTAGTTGAGAATCAGACTAAGAAAATTAGAACTCTTAGGACTGACAATAGCCTTGAGTTTTGCAATACTGAGTTTGATGTTTTCTGTACTGAGAATGGTATTAGGAGACATAAAACAGCTCCTTATACCCCTCAGTAGAATGGGGTGGCTGAAAGGATGAATAGGACTTTGCTAGAAAAAGTGAGGTGCGTGTGCCTAAGACCCTTTGTGGGGAAGCCTTGATGACAGTCACTTACATTGTTAATAGAACCCCTTCTAGTGCTCTTGATGATAAGACACCTGAAGAGCAATGGACTGGTACTATTCCTGATTATACACACTTGAGAGTTTTTGGGTGTGCAGCCTATTTTCACCAGAATGTAGGAAAATTAGAACCTAGGGCCCAGAAATGTGTTTTCTTGGGTTATCCTGATGGGGTGAAGGGTTATAGGCTGTGGAGTAGGGATTCTAATGGTTTTAAGATTATCACTAGTAGGGATGTTACCTTTGATGAGATGAACATGCCTTGTTTGAAAAGAAGAGAGTCTGATAAGATTTTAGAAGGGGTAGAAAGTGATAGGACCAAGCTGCAGGTGGAGCTTGGTGTGCCTGCTCAATCCCATCACAAAATATATATTCCAGATTGTGTGCAGTCAAAGCACTAATATTTCATAAGAAGAAAAGTGTGGCAAAACTCAAATGACCCAATTGTGGATGTTTCTAATCCCAACATTCCCTTTGATTCCAAGCAGTTATCATGTTAATCTTGACCTCATTGACATCCCAAAGTCTCAAAGCAAACTTATACTCGGCCCTTTTGGCCTAACCACCTTAATTCTTTCACGTGGAAGAAATACACCGTATGCACGATGAGCCCGAAACATCACTTGGAAAGAACTTATGTTAGTGGCCCAAAATTACACATTAAAAGACTGAATGCACAAGTGGGGTTCTCTAACACTACATTTAATCAACACATAATAGAAAAGATTTTAATATCGAAGTCAGCAGTTTAGAATCTCGTGAAATCCAAATTAATAAAAGAACAGTTTCCAAGAAATGAAATGATCACACAAAACAGAAACTCAACAATCAGCTTAAACCCAAAAAGATTTAGTAACATCATAAAGAGCATTCTAGAACAAATCATACTAATTACATTCAAACAAGGATTTTGCTGTTTGTACATAAGAAATCCATCACGAGGAGTGACGAAATGATGTTGAGGGAAAAGATATGATGAAACATATGACAGTATTTTAAATTGACAAACGATAGAGTACCACGTGTGGTATTACATAAGGCATTGTGTAAGCTTTAATGTACATGTAGCAAGATTGTTCAAACAATAAAGTGTACTAAGCAATCACGTACATCAAATCAAGAGAATGCCTTTTTAATTTGATGATCACATCATATTTAATCTACAAGCAAATCACCCAATACGACTTTAAATTATTGGGAAAAATAGGTGATTTGTGTGTAGACATTTTATCAATTAACACAATCAATTAGATAACATAAAAATACAAGAAGAGAGAAGAGTTAGAAAGAGAGCAAGCAGGAGCCACATCAAGAATGATGTTCTATGGTCGTGTTGCCTCCCTTTCGTGAGAGTATTTCTGACCCCACATGGCTCTAAAATAAAATTGGCTCAATGCCGATTCTCCTTCCACTGGTAGATCGCAAGGGGATAAGTAACGAGCATTTATCGAGTTGCCAAGACTATGTAAATATAATATGAAATGTATAGAAAATATAATATGAAATGTATAGAAAATAATCTTCCAAGTTTTGTTTCACATCATAAAAACCACTCCCTTTTATAGAGACAAATTCCGACACCCACAATTAATCCAAAATTATGAGTTTTTAATTTTGTAATTAAACTTGAAAATTAAAAAGAAAAACTGAAAATTAGTAGGTTTTAATTTTGAAAGGTTGAAACTTATTTTATGTTCCCCACGAGTTTTAAACTTTCAAATAGATAAATATAAATATTAGTGGCAGCATAATATTGTATCGATGAGTCGCTTGACTTAATTACCACCCCCTTGGTCTTGAGTTGTGTTAAAATGGACTAATAAAGTTGGTTTCAAAATCATAGTGTGTATTAATCGATTTTACAAACGTTTCACAGTTGCTCGTTAATTTAGTTAGATAATTTGTTATAAAATCACAATTCACAAATTGGCTATATGATTAGAGTTAATATTGATTTTAAGTACATTGTCATCGTGGGTTCAATATCTTATTCACAACTGTATTACGTGCCTATGATACCGTACACTTGCGAAATTTGGTCGATCGGCATAATTGATTTCATTTTTTTTATATTGAGCTCCTACATTATTTGCGGTCGTGTAGCGAATGGAAATTTTGTGTCTCAACTTTCTTCAATGCAGCTAGATATCATTCCACCAAATGAAAAAGAAGAGCAATGTTAAAAAGCATTGGAGAGTCAAGTCATGCACAACCTGTTCACCAATCAATTCAAATTCACAACATGACTTTAAGTTAGTTTTGGGCCTTCCACTACGCTGCACTTCCAAGTCTATGAACTTTTCTTCCCGTAAATATCACGGCTTGACCCTTTAAATGACCCAATTGAAGCTTAGTGAAAATGTTTTATTTTCTTACTAAGTCTCTTTGATGCTCATTATTTCATCAAAATAAGTTTTATAGTAGTGAATTTTTGAAAAAAATATATGATTAAAAGTTAGGAAAAATTTTTAGATTACGTGCACAATATTCTATTGTGAGAATGTGTGGTTGAAAATAAGTTCGAATAAAAACAAATTTTGAAATAATGGGAATCAAACAGGGACTAAGCGTCATCAAATGAAATTTTAATGAATTTTAAAAATAGTTCCATATTCAAGTGTCCCTAATTGAGATAGTAATGAATTTTAGCGAAATCAATTAAAATCTAGGCGTACGCAACTGAGATTTTAATGAATTTCTACGAAATCCTTTTAAATTTAAATATTATCAATAACTCACATATTTTTAAAAAGGATTTCATTAATAGAGAAATTTTAAAAGATTTGAATATATTTCATGCTTAAAAAAATATATATATATAAATTCTTTTGAAATTTAAACAGTTTCAATGAGATTTTTATGAATTTTGTGAGAAACTCATTCATTTAAATTTATAATCTTTTAAAATCCATCAAAATCTAAGTTGAGGATACTCGTTGGGTTTCGACAAAGTAAATACAAATTGACTTTACCATTAAATAATATGAACAGATACTATAATAGTTGAAATGGTGCATCATCGAAATTCAAATCGAATCTTAGCCTGCCTCACTTGATTTCTTTATTACAGATTGTTGAAAAATATTGCTGATTTCAAAACTAAATAATAGAAACAGGCTTCAAGAGTTGTCGTGACTTCTCCTTCCTTAAAGTGTTGTTCATCCCTGTAATATATATTAGTTTGTAAATAATATTATGTCTAATAAAATAATAATGTACCAATAGCTAGCTAGCAAAAATTGGACGAGACAAAATACTAACTTACAAATGATAGAAAAATGCAAAAAATGAACTTTGGTCGAGGTAAGTTTTGATTCATTTTCCTTAAGACAAAATTGTACCATACTGGTTCTTACGAATTTTCGATAGGGAAAAATTCATAAATAAGGTGTATACTTTACACCAATTCAAAAATCAGGTTTATAGTTTGAAAATTCAAAAATTAGGTTTTTTTAAATTTTTATTTATGAAATAATAAATTATTAAATCAATTTATTATTAAATATTTAATTTTAATATAATATAATTAACCCATCCCACATGCACCACCCATACCGCTCCGGGGACTATTCCGGCAACCACTTCGACCACCACTCTTCTCCGGCGACTGCTCCGATTCCGGCGATTATTTAGGCGACTATTTCGGTGACTATTGTGGTCACAGATTTACCACATGCACCACCCATACTGCTCCAAGGACTATTCCGGCAACCTTCCAACCACCACTCTTCTCCGGCGACCGTTCCGACGACTGCTCCGATTCCGGCAATTATTCTGACGACTATTCCGATGACCATACTGGTCACATATTTACAATTTAAGGTCACAGCTCAAAAATGTTGTAGGTCACAATTAATTCGTTGGTCACAGATCAAATTTTTTATGTCACACAGTCACATATTTCCAAATTAATTATAGGTCATAGGTCACATATTTTAAAATTAATTAGTCACGGATTATTTCGAGATCACGGATTTAAATTTTGTACGTCACATATTATTTCGAGGTCACAGATTTTTAAATTAGTTGGTCACATATTATTTTTGAATCACATATTATTAAATTTTTAGGTCACAGTTGAGTAAATTTTCACAAACTACCAAACATTTGGTCACAGACTACCAAACATTTGGTTACAGACTACCGCCACTACCACTATGGCCACTTTCGACCACCCTCTCCAACACTACCAGCACGGCCACTATAGCCACTTGCAACCATCCTCACCAGCCACCACCGCCACATCACTACAACACTACCAACAACAAAGTCACTACCAACAAATCACTACACCACAACCACCACCTAGATCCATTACACCACCATCACCATCTCGACTGCACCGTCACACCATCACCAACAAAAACGTACCACCGCCACCATAGGAAACACACAACCACCACATAATCACTCCAAAAAACCCAAGCTCACTCCCTAAATTTTCTCTGCTGCAGGCGACCAAAAAACACCAGATCCCTCCCTCCCAAGATTTTTCTGCGACGATGAGTTTAAAGTTGCCTTGCGACACCGCTGTAGTAGCGAACAAACAGATGAAGCAGCCTGTAGTAGCAGGTGTTACAGCCTATAATAACAGGCTGCTACCACAGAGTTCGTTCGCTCACAGCACCGCTCTACAGCGGCGTCATCTTCCGGTGGCGCCTTCTCGCAGTGGGCTACTAGCGTCGGGCGTAGCGACATCGCAGTGCTCGGTAACACCTTCTCGTAGCGATGGCGTAGCACAGCAGCACATAGAGGTGGGCAAAACCCAATCCAAACCGATCAAACTGACCGACCCAACCCAACCCGACCGGGTTGGGTCAGTTTTTTTCATTTTTTTGGTTGGGTTCGGGTTATGGGTGGCTTAGGTGGGTCGGGTCACGGGTTGATCCACAAAACCCACCCCAACCCGCCCAAACCGACCCGCAAGGAAAAAAAAAAGATATTGGCATAAGCGTAAATGTAATTACAATTCAATTCACAAACCAAAGTTCAAACCCTATCTAACCTTCTATCACTCTCTCTTGCTCTCAACTCTCAAGTCTCTCACAGTCACTCGCCGGCACCGCCCCTCCTATTTTCTCTTGTCGACGTCTTTCACTGATAGTCCACGGTCGAAGGTCGCCGATAGTCATCAATTTTTGTTGTTCTCATCGCATATTCGCAGTATTGAAAGAGCATGTCTGGCAAATTTACAAAGGTTTGATGAGTGTCTTCAAGCTTGGAGGACGATATTCTTGCCATGAGTTACACTTTGAGAGTAGAGCTCTTACAATAAATTTTGGATCTGCAGGTTTTGGCATACGATGCAAAGAATGTCAGCCCTTTACAGAAGGGGTCAAGCATATAAGGAATAGAGGCAATTCGAAGTAAGGATCTGTTAAATTATTTCATTTTTTACCATTGTCCATTCTGCTTTCTTCTGTCTTTCCTCCCATTGCCCATTTACAGAATATGTTTGGTCTATGTTTTTCCCCAAACTTTCAAGATCTGCTAGCCAAATTCAAAACACGAGTCGTCTACTTCTGGGACAGGGATGCAAAGTAGATCTCGAGGATATTGAACATTGTATCTTCAAGGTAATATTTCTATTTCTCTTCCTTTAATATTGAAAACTGTAGTTCAATGAATTGAAAATAAGGATGTGCATTCTATTACTGTCTATTACTAAGGATGTGAATTAAAAATAAGAAGGGATTATGGCTTAATCCCTAACATTTAAGATTAATTTGATGAAATTTCTAGTCAAAGGAATAAAGGAAGGAAACATGGAATTTCTGATTTTTTACAAGATTCATTAATATTTCTTTTTTGTGTTGGTACTAATGCTGGTGAAAACATAAGTTGTTGTTGTTTGATATTTAGAAATTGGAGTCAAAACATAAGGGGCAGACTGCATTATCCTTAAGCAGATGGACTCAGGTGCAAAGATGGAAAGATTGATGAATATAGAACTTAGTTCTGTCAACATGTATACATAATGTAAATGCTGTCATATATGTTGTGTGTTATCAAATATGTTGTTCTCATCCCATGCTTTTGATAAGAAGAATTAAGGCTCTCCAAAAAAAATAATTATCTAAGTAAAGCTTGATCAAAATCAAACTTACAGGGGCTGGTGAAAGAAAGAAAACCATTGAAATTTACTATTTTATATTTGAAATTTATTGATATTGGAGGACTATTAATGTTGCTTTATATTCGGTAAAAAAAAATAGTATTTTGGGACTTTAATATTTGTTTACCGGTTGTTCCAACCCGACCAACCCGACCGATATTTGGTTGGGTTGAGTTGGGTTGAGTTTCAATCTTTGCGTGGGTTGTGTTGGGTTGAATTTCAATCAAACTGATCGTGTTGGGTTGGGTTTGGGTTGGGGCAAAAACCGACCCAACCCAACCCAACCCACGCCCACCCCTAGCAGCACACATCGTTGACTGTGACGGAGCAGCACAGCAGTGGCGACGCCACTGCTCGACACTCACATCAAGAGGGGCTTCATAGCGGCTTTCGGAGGTATCTCCGGTGACGGGAGCTCCTCAATGACGACGCCGATCTGAGGGAGAGGATAGAGAGAGTGTGACAGTGTGAGACGAGATGTGAAGAGGAGAAAATGGATAGGATGGAAGAAAAATGATTTAGGGTTTGTACGTGATTAGTTAGGTCGGTTAAATATTTAATTTTTAATTCAATACCTGATTTTTTATTATGGTCGGTTAAATATTTAATTTTTAATTCAATTCCTTATTTTTTATTAAAAAACTTTCTCACCTGATTTTTGTACTTTGAAGTTGAAATAACTGGAATGATGTAATTTCCACTTTTCGATATATGTCTTCTAAGTAGGGCTGGCCCCATAAACCCGAAAATCGTGATCCAACCCAACCTGACCGGATCGGATCGGTTCGGGTCAATTTTGATTTAAAAATGAGTTGGGTTGGGTCGGTTCACGGTTTAAACATTTTCAAACCGACGCAACCCATTATCTGTAACCCTATTTCCAAACCGTGAAGTTCTCCCAGCTTTAAAACCCAGCCTCCCTCTCCTGCGATTCTTCCTGACACTGATGGGAAATCAATGGCTGCTCTTGGATGTCAACTTAAGCGAGCTCGAGAAGAATACTACTGCTAGGAAAGGTAATAGTGATTCAAAGTACATGTTGAAAAAGAACTCGTGTTCACCGTTCCACCGATCTCTCTCTCCCTCGCTGTAAATAATTGAATGAGAAGAGAAAAGGGTGGTGGTGTGTTGGGTAAAGCATTGAATTAGAGGGGTCCAAAGGAGAAGGGTAGAGGTGGGGTAAGAGCCTTCATGTGAGTGACCCAATAAACCGTATAAAAACTGGAAGAAGTGTCCGTATCTTTTCTTCTTCTTCTTCTTCTTCTTCTTCTTCTTCTTCTTCTTCTTCTTCTTCTTCTTCCTGCAATCTCTTCTTTTTCCTTTTTTTTTTAACTACATATACTTTTATTTATTTCTAACTTTGTCCACTCGTAATCTCAAGTACCACCCCACTGTTGTAACGTAAAATTTATTTATTTGCATTTGGGTAGTTGGGTTTCTGCTTATTAGTTGTATGCACACAACATGTATGCTAAAATTCGTTATTATGTATTCAAATCTTTAATGATAAGCTAAAACAACTTGTATTTGCTTTGGCATGAGAACAGCTTTTCTTTAAGTTCTAAGATATAACGATCAACTGTTTTAATAGTAACACACGGTTTTTGAACTCTCTATATGGACTACAAATGAGACTGCAAAATTTACCTGGAATAATATGCTATTGGAGTACTGTAGGGCGTAATATGGAAGAGGACGAGAATTGAACGAAATTCTGCAAAGATAGAGGGCTATATTATAATTGTTGGAAAGTTCGGTATTTATGAAAAGTAAAAACTGCTGGAAAGCACGTGTTTATGTTCGAACACAAATGTGGGAGAAAGCTGATAACACGTGGTGCATTTTGGTTAACCCGAATACGGGAGTAATAAAAATATTAAGTACAATAAAATATAAATAAATAAATAAAATTTTATTTTATTCTCTAAAAGGATATATACTGATTTGGGGAGTTAATTGTCTCAATAATAACTGAACTTATGTTCATGACTTTAATTGTTCACTAAAATATAAAATGTCAAGATTTGACTACTAACTTATCTAAACGTTGGACGTTACTCATTGCCTTAACTTTCGTTTATAACCTCTTAAGGAAGTGGTGATGTGGCTGACGAAATATCCACGTGTTGCCACATCATCGTTACCACGGAAAAAAATGCCTTTCATTGCTCACTATAATTTGAAAACCGTCTTTGATTGCTCACTATATTTTGAAAAAAGCTTTCGATTGCTCATCAAATGTTGAAAGTGTGCAAATTTTGGTCACTAAGCTTATAAAAATGAAGTCGGATGTTGAGTGAGCAATTGAAGACGTTTTTCAAAATATATTGAGTAATGGAAAACATTTTTCAAAGTATAGTGAGCAATCGAATACATTTTCTAAATTATAGTGTGCAATAGAATACGTTTTTTATGTGATAACAGTGACATGGCACCACATGAACATTTCATCCGCCACGTCCCACTTCCGTTAAAGGTTATAAACGGAAGTTAAGCCAATTAGTAATGTCTATCGTTTGGATAAATTAAATGACCAAATCTTCACATGTTAAATTCCAATGAGCAATAGAAATTATAGATATAAGTTTAGTGATTACTGGGACAATTAACTCCCAATTTGGGACATGGTCACAGCCTACGACCCATACCGATGATACAAAACTAGATTGAAAGCAGTTTGCACGTGTGGAGTGTGACCTTGAACCCATTTGAATGTAGATCATCCTCTTGCAAAGTCTAACAATACTTTAGGGCTCCAAGGCCGAAGTTCCATACAGTAAAATCTCGATATTGAATATTCAATAAATTAATAATCTCGTTTAAATAATAAATTTTTTGATCCCGACTTAAGTCAGTGTACTAAATTAATAACCTGGCTAAATGTATAAGATAATATTTTTTAAAAAAAAATCTTTTTTAAGGCTCAACGAATGTATAATATAGCCTCTGTTTGGTAGGTATTTTTGTGGAGAAAATGCATTTTTTTTAATTGATGTGATGGAGAATATGTGGTTGAAAAAGAAAAAAACGTTATTGATGTGATGAAAAATATTATTTTATTGAAGAATGTGTGGTTGAAAATGAGTAGAAGAATGTGAATGAAAAATATAATGTGCCTCAAACAGGAGCATAATCACTGCTTAAATTCATAAAAGTTCGTACTAATATAAATTAACAAATTTTTAATTTGACAACATTTATTTCAATAGACATTTTTTTAATATATCAAACTTTTAATTCTTCTATAGAAATCACATTCCATTTGTACATGAAATAACTTGAACAATTAATCTTCCAATATGTTAAACTTTGAAACCAATGCATGTACATTAAATTTTCCTTTTTATTGTATCTATGTGTGTGCCTTTTTTCGTGCTTACGGATTAAGCCCTTGTTTGATGCCCATTAAAAAGAGTTTTTTTGGAACATGGGTTTTGAAATATTTTAGCTCATGTTTGACTCTCTATATTTCAGAACTCTTTATTTCTCATATAGTATGTTAAAATCAAGAAATTAGGTCTAACATGATTAATGAGTAATTTATTAATTTGCATGTTGAGAAAATTAATTAAGCGACGGTTAAGTGAAATCATGAATCCCAACTATTTGATCCTCAAAAACTTCCTAAATTTGCAATGTGGTGTATTTTGGATCAAGTTTCAACTTTTTTTTGGGTAATTAGCACATTACGTCCTCACATTTCAGTGTTATTGTGCAAAATATCTTTACCTTTCATTTTTTGGCATTTTCATCCTTATTTCCACATTTTATTATGCAAAAGGTCATTTTCATCTATTTTTTCAATTAAAAATTGTGAAATGACGAATATACTATTTTCTTTAAATAAAACTAAAATTAAAAAAATTAATTGAAACCATAGTCCCAAATGAGTCCCAAATAAAGTATTAAAAGGTGATTAGCATATAATATCCCTATCTTTCACTATTATTGCGAGAAACGTCCTTACCTTTCATTTTTTGACATTTTTACCATTAATTACACATTTGATTGCGCAAATCATCATTTTTATCAAATTTCATCCAATTTCTTAATAAATAGATATGAAATGACAAATATACCATCTTATTTAAATAAAAAAAAACTAAAGAATTAATTGCAAACATAATCCCAATTTTTTTTTGAAAAAAAGTACAAACGAGTCCCAAAATAATTATTAAAAATTAGAAATTTTTTTTTCTTAAAAGTGCAAACAATCCCCAAATAAATTATTAGAAACTTAAAAATTAGTTTTTTTTTAAGTACAAACGAGTTCCAAATAAATTATTAAAAAATTAGAATTTATCTTTTTTTTTTTAGAAGTGTGAACAAGTCCCAATTAAATTTATTAAAAAATTTAAAAATTAAAAAGAAAAAAAGAGTCCCAAATAAAGTATCAAAAAATTAGAAATTTAAAAAAAATATTTAATTTTCTTTTTTTATTTAAATATGAAGGTATATTCATTATTTCACAACTCTTTATTGACAAATTAGATGAAAAAAAATAAAAATGATGATTTGCGCAATCAAAGATGTAATTAAGGGTGAAAATGTCAAAAAAAAAAAAAAAAAGAAAGATATGGACGTTTCCCGCTATAATAGTGAAATGTAAGGATGTTATGTGCTAATTACCCTTTTAATAATTTATTTGTGACTCATTTGTGCTTTGTTAAAAANAAGATGTAATTAAGGGTGAAAATGTCAAAAAAAAAAAAAAAAAGAAAGATATGGACGTTTCCCGCTATAATAGTGAAATGTAAGGATGTTATGTGCTAATTACCCTTTTAATAATTTATTTGTGACTCATTTGTGCTTTGTTAAAAAATTTGGGACTATGATTGCAATTAAATTTTTTTTTTTTTATTTAAAGAGAATGGTATATTCGTCATTTCACAATTTTTAATTAAGAAAATTGATGAAAATGACCTTTTACACAATGAAAGGTGGAAATGAAAGTAAAAATGCCAAAATATGAAAGAAAATGACGTTTTCCACAATAATAGTGAAAGGTGAGGACGTTATTTGCTAATTACTCTACTTTTTTATTTCCAAAGTTTAAATTAGTATTGTAGTTTTTAAAATTGTCAGAGTTAAAATAACTAGAGTAGTGTATTTAAAAGTAAACATTCCTCTACGAATCAACTTAAAAATACAATCCACTTTCTTAGTTGACCGTGACCTGTGAACAAGTTTTTGACGCCGTTGTCGAGGAATGTTTTCACGTTGATTACCATTTTAGTTAATTTTAGTTTTAACAATTTTAGCTTTTATTATTTATTATTATCATTTGCCTTGTTAATTTTTTAATTTTTTTGTATCCTTTGGCTAACCCCCACAATTTTATCTCTCGTTTTTGGTATTATTTTCATGTACTTTTCAGCTATATATGCAGGATTCTAACGGTGGTAAAGTAACAAACTTTTCGCAATAACCAGTCTCTACATTGGCTGTGGATATATGCTTGAAGGTGATTCAAGTTGTGAAATTTGTTACCCGATGCATGGTATTGGGCAATGCTTGTATTCATGTACTGAAGTATCAATGTCAAATCTTCTTTGATTTAGACAATTGTTAAGGTGTCAAAAACAAGCCCTTGCTAAATTTCATGAGAGTTACATGCTTGCAAGAGATTATATATTTGAGGATTGGGATGAGGACATCATACTTGTGATAGATGGTGCTCCCCTATTGAACGAAAAGGTACTTGCGAAATGGTATGTTTGCTATGGTTCTATCATTTGGTCTACCGCTAACTGCTTTAAGAAGCCGAAAAACAAGGTCGTGGTATTTTGGAACCGGTAAGTAAATAGATACGATTATACAAATAAACTCTAAGAAGAGCTTCTTTTCACCATAAATCTACTTGGAACAGATGTGCATTTACAGTTTCTTATGATTTTCATTCTTGCTATTTGAAACTATATAACATGTGGTTTTTCATATAGGTTAGCTTCAAAGTCTTATAGCAGATTACAGGGTGCCACTCATGGTTCTAGTTTGTACATTTGTGACTTACATGCTGGAAGTATTCCAAAAGGGATTCCAAGACGTCTCTTTAGCCCAAACTTGTGTTCACCAAGAGCCTATGAGAATTGGACTATCATTAAGGCATGTATGTTGATTAAATCTATCGGTTAAGTGTTTTAGTTCTGTATAGAATGAAAACTTCATTGTGAATTCGTAATTTAACTGTCAGGGTACATGCTAAACTTACCCATTCTTTATATACTTGGAGCTTTTATTTCGGCAACAATGATCACAGTACTTTATTATTTTGATCATAGTGTAGGTTATCAATTGGCTGAGCAGAAAGAATTCAATTTGAGGAAGATATCTCCCTTCCATTACGACTTACTATTTTGGGATTTCTAGTATACTAAGTTCACTTTGTTGTGTTCAACACTTCCTATCTATGATTTCATAGTTGAGTTATGATATAATCTTGATTTACCATTTGGAAAGACATTAATCTGTGGTCTTGTTGGCATTCCTCTATCAAATGGTGTAATCCATCGGTCCCCGATGCATACAAAAAGTCTAGCTACTCTCAAACAAACATCAGGTCATTTTCCTTTATGGATCGTATTCATTGCCACCTTCGTCTTTAATTCTTATTATTAGTTTATCGTTTGTACAGTGGTGGATTTTCAATTTTATGAAGACGCTTTTTTTAACCATGTTTTTTCTAATATACCTGCAGCAAGGCTGCCTAGGAACCCCGAGTATTTTCAATCTCTAGTTTTTTTACGATTGGATTTGTTGTTATAAGGAGTTGGTCCCCTTGTTAGATTATATAATTAAAAATGATACAAAAATAAAAATCAAAGTACTCAGCCTTAGAACTTTAAACTAATGTAATTAGATTTCTAACACAACAACTTTAATCTAAACAAATAACTAGCTAAAATGTGCCGAGCATGAGTAATTATCTCTTCATTTAAGCTCCTAAAATGTTTACAGTCTAATATAAAAGAAAATCATTAAATTATTGATTATATTTACACTATAAGAAAAAATGCCTTTTGCAACATGTAAAAGGCAATATTCATCAATTGCATGTTGCTGAAAGGGGTCTATGGCAACATTCAGCAAGTGATTGTAGCTATTGGTTGACAAAATTGAGTTTTAGCAACGTTATTTTAATGAATGTTGCTAATATACACTTTTGGCAACATTCGAGGTCCTTTTGCAACGTGCA
>OU503054.1:5990387-6006979 GCA_912172775.2 Fraxinus pennsylvanica | reverse complement strand
GGACAGTACCGAGCCCTTGAAGATCAGTTGCTTCAGCATCAGGATAATCACCAGTATGTGAAATGTGTAGTTTTTGGGTAACTTTATGGATTTGAAGGAAAGTTTTATGTTGGTGGCATATTACTAGTTTCTACTAATAGAGTTCGGGTTTAAGATGTTGAGTTAGCTAGCTTTCTCCTGTTGTATCACATTCTAATGTTCAAGTGTATTGATTCAGATATTTGTAATGAAATTATCAATTTTTATGCAATTTCAAAATTTATTCACAAAGATTCATCTTCAATTTTACTATTCAATTTACATGTTTTGCTATATATATAGAAAAAAAAAAGGCAACGTTTAAAAAACGTTGCAAAAGACCTCTTTTGCAGCGTTTTTTAAACGTTGACGTATCTCTTCCCTCAACAGCAACACTGAACATTACAACACACGCTAAAACGTTGCTAAAAGCCTTTTGCAGCATTTTTTGGCAGCTGCAAAATGCCTTTTTTGGTGTAGTGGTTATTCATCACTGTAATATAAATTAGTTTGTAAATAATATTATGTCTAATAAAATAATTATGCACCAATAGCTTGCATGCAGAAATTGGACGAGACAAAATACCAACTTACAAATGTTAGAAAAATGCAAAAAATGAACTTTGGTCGAGGTAAGCTTCGATTCATTTTCCTTAAAACGAAATTGTACACACGGTTTTTGAACTCTCTATATGGACTACAAATGAGACTGCAAAATTTACCTGGAATAATATGCTATTGGAGTACTATAGGGTGTAATATGGAAGAGGACGAGAATTGAACGAAATTCTGCAAAGATAGAGGGCCAAATTATTATTGTTGGAAAGTTGGGGTATATATGAAAAGTCAAAACTGCTGGAAAGCACGTGTATATGTTCGAACACAAATGTGGAGAAAGCTGATAACACGTGGTGCATTTTGGTTAACCCAAATACGGGAGTAATAAAAATATTAAGTACAATAAAATATAAATAAATAAAATTTTATTTTATTCTCTAAAAGGATATATACCGATTTGAGGGATTACTTGTCTCAGTAATCACTAAACTTGTGTTCATATCTTCGATTGCTCACTGAAGTTTAATATGTCAAGATTTTGCCACTCAATTTATCTAAACGTTGGACGTTACTCACTGGCTTAACTTCCGTTTATAACCTCTTAAGGAAAGGATGATGTGGCTGATGGAATGTCTAGGTTCGTTACCAGGTAAAAATATGTATTTCATTACTCACTATAATTTGGAAATCATCTTCTATTACTCACTATACTTTGAAAAACGTCTTCGATTGCTCGTTGGATTTTGAAAATGGTCAAATTATGGTCAATAAATTATAAAAATGAAGTCGGATGTTGAGTGAGCGATGGAAGACTTTTTCAAAATATTGCGAGTAATCAAAAACGTTTTCCAAAGTATAGTGAGCAATCGAATATATTTTCTAAAGTATAGTGGGCAATAAAATAAGCTTTTTTTGTGATAACGGCGATGGTACACCACTTGAACATTTCGTCAACCACGTCACACTTTCGTTAGAGGTTATAAATGGAAGTTAAGCCAATGAGTAATGTCCATCATTTGGATAAATTCAATGACCAAATCTTGATATTTTAAATTTCAGTGAGCAATCAAAAATACAGACATAAATTCAGTGATTATTGGGACAATTAACTCACAGTTTGAGATGAGCACACAACCTACGACCCATGACCGTGATACAAAACCAGATTGAAAGCAGTGTGCATGTGGGGATTGCGACCTTGAACCCATTTGAATGTAGGCCATCCTCTTGCAAAATCTAACAATACTATTGGGCTCCAAGGCCCAAGTTCCATACAGTAAAACCTCAGTAAACGAATGTTTAATAAATTAACAATCTTGTTTAAGTAAAAAGAAAAAAAAAAATTCGATCCTAGCTTGGATCGGTGTACTAAATTAATAGCATTGCTAAATGTATAAGATAATAGTTTTATTTTTTAATTCTTTAAGGCCCATCAAATATATAAAATAATAACTATTTAAATTCATAAAAGTTCATACTAATATAAATTAACAAACACTTAATTTGACAACATATCCTTTTTCAATTCACATTTTTTAATTTAACAAACTTTTAATTTTACTGTAAAATTATGTTCCATGTGCACATGAAATAACTTGAACAATTAATCTTCCAATATATTAAATTTTGTGCCAATGCATGTACTTTAATGTTTCTTTTGTAATGTATATATCTTTGTGCCTTTTTTCCGCGCTTACATATTAAGTCCTTGTTTGATGTCCATTAAAATGAGTTTTTTTTTTTTTCTTTTTGGGAAATGAGTTTTTGAATAATGATTTTTTAGAGTGTATGGTTAAAAAGTAAGACAAATTTTAAGTTTACATGCAAAATATTTTAGCTCTTGTTTGACTCTCTCAACTACTCGTTCACACAATAAAATATTTTGCACATAAATTCAAAATTTTTTCCTACTTTTTTAATCATACATTCTTCAAAAAATCACTTTTTAAAATATTATTTCCCCCAATTTCTCTTTATAATGGCCATTAAACATGGTCTTATTGTAAGAATGTGTGGTTGAAAATGAGTTTTAGAAGAAAAAAAATGTTTTTGAAGAATGGTAGACAAACATGAATTCATTTATCGATAAATTAATAAATTATGCATTTATTGATAAATTAATAATCCCTCTAAAATAACTATTTTTCTCGATCCCAATATTATTATTTTATTGAAGTTTTACTGTACTTGGACTAAATAATTGCCGTATTGTTTTCCAATGTAGGATTGAAGGGTTTTTAATTTTCAACCATTTCAAAATCAAATTTCCCCAACAATCAAGTAACCTTTTTTTTTTTTTTTTTAATTTGTCATTCAGAGCAACTAAATATACTACTGTTATATTCTCATGGAGTAGAGATTGTGTTGGACCTTTGAAATCTCGTAATCAACTACTATATCTCATTTATATAATTGGGCATCGTTGGTTACAACCAACTTATTTAAAACAAATTCTTAACAACCCCTTACATGAATCGAAATTAATACCATTGATCATGCAGTCAATAAAGAGAAGCGAAAAGCTATTACATCAGAAGACATGACTCGTGGTTTTGAACCTTCAATAGTAGAATACTATAAAAAAAATACTTTTCCAATCAATAAACATGATATTTTTAACTATTCAACGTCTTTGTAAATCAAGATAATAGTACCCACTCAATATCTTTCCTAATACATTCGATTCTCACATATGTGTTTACTTAAAGGATGAGCAACTACTAAAAACTCTTAAAGAAACGAACTACAATTTACACTTATATAGGTGATTTTACTCCAGTTTGATACCTAAAATGTGTTTTTGAATAATAATTCTTTTAAGAATGTGTGGTGAAAAAAATTTGAATTTACGTGTAATATTATTTTATATGAGAATGTATGGTTGAAAGCGAATTTTGAAAAAATGGAGCCCAAAATTGAACTTAGCCCCTGTTTGACACCCATTTTGGAGAAAAAATAAATTCTGGAATAGTTATTGATGGAAGAATGTGTGGTTGAAAAGTAATGAAAATTTTTGGGTTTATATGTAGTATTATTTTATTGATAGAATGTGTTGTTGAAATGAAGAAGGAGAAAAAAAATGAGAATGAGAAGAAAATAGATGTCAAACGGGAGCTTAGTATCAAGACTAGTATCCTGCCATAATCTTCTTAATTCCCTAAACATAGGAATAATTGTTAAGTATAACTTATCCTAACACTGTGCATAAGTACTTTCTCATATGAATGAGCAGAAGTTACTTCCCAAGTTTTCGATTTTCCCCTCAAATGGTGAAATTGCCCCTTTATATAGGCATTAGAGATCCGACACCATCATTACCTTGTCAATCAACTGGTGATTGTACTTTGATACTTGAGCCTTCATGTGTCTTTTGTGGATTCCAATTGGCTAGTGTGGTCAGCGTTGATCAGACCATGAGCGCCCGGTCTTCTACCGAGGCTGTCTTATAAACCCCCTATGGTTCCTGATCTTGCGTAGCATAAATTGGCAATACCCAATGGTTATCCTCTGACCTAGGGGAAAAAGCCATCTTGGACCAAGATTCTTGGTTGCAATGTCTGCCTATGTGACAAACATAGAGTGACAAGATGGGTACAAGATGGGTTTGTTTTGGCCTCAAGAATGGCAAGACATGTGCGTCAATTCCTACTTTGGGAAATTTTTAGAACTTGAAAATTGATTTCGTAGGACAATTTCAATGTTCTGATCTACCACAAGATTTATTCTTGATTTTGCAATTTATTCTGATCTTTATATGATCCTATAAAATTATAAAAAGGGGTCCAGGCATCACCATGCAGTTGCGAGTACAAACAACTTCTCCCGCGGTCCGTTCTGTAGTGTAACTTGGTTTGGGCCTTCAAACTTTTCTTTGCAAATTGATAAGTGCATATTATGTTCTTCTTTGGGGCTTCTATTCTTAATTATTTATTGATATATTGAGAGGATATTAATTTGCTTAATTTTGTGTAAAATATTTTAATTGTATGAAAAATCCTACTGAGATATAATTGGCACGAAAAAGGGGCAATTTTGAGCTATTCATAGTTGGTTTGGAGCAATTAAAGACTAACCGAATAGCATGGAAGTTATTAGAAGTAAAAAGAGAGTCATTCAAAGAAAATCACAAGTTTCAGAGGTTAAATTCAACTTTTGGAAAGTTAGGAAATTAAATTGCAAGCTCTCAAAAGTTGACACAGACTAATTTCGAATGATTATTAAATTTTGGGACCAACATTGAAGATGTTGAACGTGTCGACATCAAAATTGAAGTTTAGGATGAAAAATGACCAAAGTTGGATGAAAACTTGAAGAAAGAAAATGGCTAAGGCTATATGAAAAAGGTTAAATTGGAGACCACTTGAATGAATCTTGAAGAGGAAAAATGAAGTCTTGCACTTCAACCTTTTCTTGAAAAACGATTAGGGCACGGTTGTTCACATAATCTTGTTCATCCAAAAGCTAAAAAGAGGCTCTTGGGGTTTCAATAGAAATATCATTCAATCCAAAAGGAAAGAAAAATTATAGAAATTATTCAAGAAGCTAGGATTTCAAGAATTTTACAAGAAGAAGGTGGGTTTCTAGTGCAAGATCTTCATCTTTTCTCGATCTTCCTTAAAACCCAATGATTTACTCCAATTCTTTCTCGTACTTTCTCACAATGAATTTTGATGAAAATGGTGTGTTTAAACAATTAAGTCATTTAATAAAACTTTTACTTAGTGCATTTGTTGATGCACTTCTTTGACTAGTGAAGTAAACAAGCTACCTTGGAACTAACATTTCCAATATAACATAGTTTTGGAACCTTAATTTTAATTATTGTATTTTGGTTATCAGTTGGTGTGTGTGAATTATTTTTACTTCTTTCCTTCATGATTCGAATTGCTTGATCACTATTTCATTGATTTTTGAAAGGTAACTAGATGTGAGTTATTTTTTAGACCATACAGTAAAATCCATTAATTTGGATAAAATACAGAGACGCACTTTTATGGTTGTTGCGATCAATATTAATTGAATTTTTTGGTGATTGAATACTCTTGGTTAAGCTTATCCTGATTCACATAGAGATATAATGAGTTGACTTAATGCGTGTTTGACACCCATTAATTTATTTTATGGTTTGCTCCATGATCATTTTTAACTACACATTCACAAAATAAAATATTCTACTCGTATAATCAAAAACTTTTCTTTACTTTTTAACCACACATTCTCATAAAAAATCACTATTCAAAACTCTTTTTTTACAATAATGGTTGGCAAGCAGGCTCTTAAATGAATAGGAATGGTTTAAACTCGAGAGAAGTAAATCGATTAATTTAGAAGAATTTGACTTGTACATTTAATTAATTGTTATCAAAAATTGATAATTGAGATTAACGAGTTAACTACTGTGAACTCGTAAATCCTAACAATTTAACCATCATATAAAAATCATGACATTTATACTTTCGCATCTTTTATTTTTCAGTAGATTTATAGTTTTTAAGATAAAGATTAAAACTAAATAGGAGTTAGGATTAGTTAAACTAACGGTGTAATAGTAGTTCTCGTGGAAATGGTAATTCAAACTATTAGGTCCACTTTATTAGTTGTTCACAATATCGAACCCTTGCGATTAAAATATTCACAACAAGTTTTTTACTTTGTTATTGGGGATTAAGTTATTTAATAAGTATTTAGTTAATTCTATCTTTAATTTGATATTTTTCCTTTTTATTTTTCATTTTTTTTAATTTTTAAAACTGATCTACTTGTTGTTCTTTGTTTCTTTGGCAAGAACAAAGCTAAGCGAAATACCAGAAGCAAATCAAGATGTGGGACCTAAAATAAAGTCTATGTTCCTCCTTTTTATCTAGTTCCTCCTGTTCTGTTTCGGGAACATCAACATCATTCAAATTAATTGGATTACTACTTCTGTGAACATCCAAATCTGGAATATATTCGGGAATGGGTACATTGTTGAAACCGACAAACTTATTGTGAAATTGACTTTGTGTTGTTAGAGGTGATTCGCCACCGATATCGAATAAGCTCTCAACAAATGATTGTGGATCCATTTGTGATGAATTGATAATATATGAACCTGAATGAAGATGAAATGATGAATAAATATGTAAAAATTGGATAATTGTAGGAAAGTAAACTGTAATGACAATATGTATAAAATATCACGTAGAGAATATGTATTTTGTAATGTGTATAGTAAGTATAAATAAGAGTATGTGAAGAGAGTAAGACATATAGATATTGAAAATTTATATGTCTAACCACCTCATATAAAAGTTTATGTTGTTAGAGAAGGGACATATTTATTCATTTGAATTGTGTTTTCAACACACCCTCTCATGTGCAAGTCGAATTCATTTTTTCACCAGAGGCTTAACAGGTGCATAATTTTATATATGTGTGGTGGCGTCACTTGAACACTTGCTCTAATACCATATTAATCATCTCATCTAAAAGTTTAACTTGTTAGAGAGGGGGATCATTTTTTTATTTATATTTGCCTTCAACAATTAAGAATATGTGCTCATCACTTGAATAATTTTTGTCATGCAGATTTCCAGGGAAAATGTTGATGGGATTTGGAGGTTGATATGCTCTTTCGAGGGTGCTATGCTAAAATTTTAAGCTAGATTTCAGAAATTATTTAGACATTAATTCTTCAAAACGTCTCTTCAACTTTGTATTTTAATATTATAAACACATGGTATTTCTATTGTTATTTTCTGAAATAATGGTTTATTCATCTCTTATCCAAGTGATTATTATTCGTGCTTTTATTAAAAAATAGTTTGATGGTAACTGGTACAATAGATACTCTTTCTTTTCATATTTCTCCTTCATAGATTGGCCTTCAAATTCTTCACACAGATGAATATTATAAGAATTGTTACAGTTTTTCGTTCTCCGATTTTTCTAGTGATTTCACTGGTTGTACTTCCAGTCATGAGAGTTTTCCTTCTGGCCATTTCCATCTTGCCATCTCGTCCTTGGATTCTCATACTTTGTACATAAATATGCATTTTCTGCTGCTAGTGCTTTGAGGTTTTTCTTCATTTCCTACACCATCCTCGTCGTATGCATTCTTTCCCATTGGCGATGGTTTCTGACAGAAGAGACACTGGACTGAACTACTGTCGGTGTACTTTCCCGTTTCCTTTTTGGATTAACATCACTACTGGCCATATTATCATTAAACTCTTCTATTTCAACCTCCAACGCTTTCATTTCTTCTGGATCTACTTCCATTTGGCTCATACTTTCAGATCTTAAGGATTTCTCAACCACATCAGAGAATTTTGTGCTTTACTTTGCTTAAGACGGTGTCAATTTGTTGATGATAGAAATTGGATCAACAAATTCCTCTCACATAGCCAGGGTTTTCACCTCCTAAACTCACTAGTTTTGATACTCAAACTGGATCAAGAGGAGAAATAGCTATTTAGGATGAAGGTATTTTATTTTGCATACTTTATGCTTTTGAGATGAGAGTATTTATAGAATTCCCTCCAAACTTTGGAGTATTTCAATCATTTGAAATAAATGACAGATGGCAACCCCTTATTGGCTAGCCTGTAACTAATTATGTTATAGTCTCAGTTTATGTGTCTTGCATTCATTGGCTTTGAAATCAAGCTTTAAATATTTGTCCATGTGTACCTCAATAACGGTTTTTAGCCAATCTGGATGGGAAAATGGCTCACCTATACTATGCGAGCCCTTTATATTCTTGCCACCTTCGCCTTACTTGTGGTTCGTCGGATATGAGGTCGCGGAATTGATTCTTTGATTCAACAATTACTAGTGTAGATGTCAAACGAGCTGGTGCAAAATGTCCTACATTGAGGATGTGCTAGGTCGGTCTTTTAACTTGTTCGTGTTACTTTCCTGGAAGAAGAAAAGAAAAGGCCGAAACAATCACAGCACACCCACAATACACTCACCTTTTCGTGTTTTCGTAGTTGATTAGTCCTTGCAAAGTATATATTGAGATTTGAGATGCATCTTTGAGGAATTTAATTAATGTAAATGTGGATTGTCCTCGCTACTTGCACACATTTCTCTTTCAAAATCCTACCAACCAATATGCTAATTTTTTGAAGATTAATATACCCACCCAACCCGCCTGTCTTTTCTTATCTAAACTTTGGCCATCCTTCCCTTATAAGTCCATTTTCAGAGTTCATTTTAGTCAAAGTAATTTTTACAATCACCTCTCCAACATCCCCTGCCACCATCCCGTCCAACCCAAGCACCACCTTCCACTAAAGCCATTAATCACCACTGTGGTGCCTAAATCAAAAAAAATAAACATCATACATTCAGCAAGTTCAAATTATCAATCATCAAGATCAGAAAAGTCCAAACTAACAAACAAAATATAATCAAAATTTGAATACACAAATCAATTTCCATTCCCGTACAAAAGGTTGTCTAATGCAATGATTTACTAATGTAGATGAATGAGTCCTTGACAAAAGTTATCAAGTTCCATCTTTATGCTCCACCCAATTAATTCCTTCACATGAAACCATCAAACCTCCATGAGAAAAATGAAATAAGAAACTGAAATATAAAGTTGAAATTTGAAAATAATACTAGGGGTGGGGATAGAAAGACTAAGCCAAGCAACTTAGCACTTACCATCCATGCAACTATTAATTGTTTAATACTCAATTTGCTTGTGCTACTTTGCGAAACTCTACAAACATAATTTAAAAGACACAGTTAAAAATAAACTAAAATCGTTTACAATTAATAAGATGTAATGTGAAAATATTTTATAAAATTTTTATTACCAGACTCGATTTCTTCATGGAACCTTGTCTCCTCAATGCAAATCTGAAAATTTAAGTAATGGAAAGAACCAAACCAAATCAAACCAAACTAGAACCGAATGGTTCGGTTCCAAATTGGTTCCATATCTTTAAAAAAAAAAAAAAAACCATTGGTTCCATTATATATAATAAAAAAAAATTGGTTCATGATTCGGTTCAATTCTCCTGGAACCATAACCAAAAGGAACCATATCCACCCTTAGTGGGTGAGATGAGTGAATTGAAAGCTAGGATTTTTTAGGGCTGAAATTTGGGATGTATTATTTGGGCTTAAAGAAGTTCGGGGGATCGTGGAAGTTGTATTCACATATGATAATTTTTGTAACTTGATGAGATAAATTTTTTAATGATCGTAACTAACGTGTGATTTTCGTGCGATATGCTAGCAACAAATGAACACAATCTAGTGGATGATGGATGAAGTGCAACGTTTTAAAGATGAGCGACCACTGGGAAACATTTTGAAGTTCGATAAGTAAATTGTGACCAAGTATAATTTTGATGAGTAATAAATCATTGGTTTGACCGAGTTGTAATTTTTTTAACAACCGTAACTTGCCACGCGGAATTTATATTAGCCACATTAGCGAATCAGGTACCAAATTTTTCAAGGTAATGGATGGAATACAAACAGGCAAACTTTAGAGAGCACTATGAAGCACTTTAAAATTTAGTGAGTAAAACATGACCAATGTTCTAAAAAGTACTGCGAGGCGTGGATAAAATGCTTTCCCTTAACAGTAAGCGTGAATTAAGTGGTCAACTTATCAGTTGATCGCTTAGGCGCTCTTTATTAAATTTTTATTTTTATTTTATTTTTTATTTTTTAAAGGTTTTTATTTGACTGTAGTTTCAAATTTCTAAATGAATTTATTTGTACAAGAGTCAGAAATGACTTTATCCAATAAAGATTAAGATAAGATTTAAGCTATGGTGTTATCTATATTATATAATTATGATTTTGAGAAGTCCTATTGTTGAAAACTTCAAAAGTATCTATGAAAATTCCTATAAATTTGTTAAGTAGGACTTGTTTAATTGAAAGTTAAAACTATGAAAAATAATTTAGCTTTTACATTTGGAAAACTTGAAAAATTGTATAACTGACTAATTTTAGAAATTATTACTTAAATATAGAATTTTATAATTTTAGATATTTGATATGCATTATTTTAGTTATTCAGCCAATATTTTTATTGAAAAAATGGCTACCAAACATGGCTAAATGATTTTTACAAAGATTAAGTATTTAAAACAATAATTAAAAGCACAAGTCTTGTCCACAATTTATGTTTTTTAGAACACTTACCGTCATCCTTGTATAAGCGGATGATTATTGAAACATTTAATTCACAATTTACCTTTAATTATTTTAGCAAAATACCAAATAGTCTTTCGTATTTCAAATGTTTTGGTTGGGAGTAGAATCCCTGCAACACCATATGACTCTTATTGCTAGAATTTATGTTTCCTGCTCAAACTCTATGTTTCGCTGCCCAGTTATTTAAAAACCTTCATCGACCTTCCGCAAAGGTCCACTTTGTCACAACTTTGTTATGGTTGGAGCTCAATTTCAACCAAAACCAACTAAACTTCAATCAAAATTAAAACACAATTGAATATAATCAGTTGGGAAGCAATAACCCAAGCTAGAACTTCATTAATTGATTGGAATTACATAGAAACGACAAAATGTAAATTACATTTCATTGATTGATACATTCTAATACAATGCATGGGATTTCAAGTAATACAACAGATATAAAAGAGAAGTTATGAATCAGTAGAGGAGCAGGGGAGAAACAGAGAAATTGAGAGAAGGTTCAGGCAGGGAGAAGAGGAGAGAAAAGGATAGACCAGCAGAGAAATGGAGAACAGATTCAGAACAGAAAATCAGAGGAAGAGAATTCAGATTTAGAGAAATGAAAGAGAAGAAGAAGAAGAAGAACGGATTCAAAAGAAGAAGAACAGAGAAGAAGGAGAAAGCTGGAGAAACGGGGAAGAAGACTAGAGAAGGGGGAGAAGACGGTGAAGAGGAAGAAGCCACAGAGCAGGAGGAGAAGATGAAGAAGAGGGCAGAAGACTGGAGAGGAAACCACGATTCAATTCATCGATTCCCCAATTCATCGTCCAACTTCAACCTATATGGAACAAAACTGGGCTTTGGGCTAGCCCACCTAATACAAGCCCACTAGATAATAAATGGCCCAATAAAAGAGGTTAGCCATGACATCCCTTCCCCTTAAATTAACCTTGTCCTCAAGGTTCAAAGTCGGAATGTCTTCTTTGTATGCTGTTAGCAGCTGTCTTATTCTCTTCACAACCCTTGGATTAAGCAAGTAGTGCAACGTGGCATATGCTTGGTTGACATTACATGCACCACTCTTTTCATCATTATGCCAAATTGTTGGGCTGATTGGAATTTGGCTACCAAACTTTGCACCCGAAATATTGGTAACAAGAAAACCATCCTTTCCGTTAGACCATTTGTCATGCTTCAAGGGCCTCTCAAAATGATAACTGCTATTTTTGGCTGGGAATGTATTGCCTGAATTATAATATTGATCTACACTTGGACAAGAATTTGCCGTTATAGCTCCAGAATAAGTATTACATGCAGTGCTCTCTTTACGTTGATTTGACCAAAAACTTACCCCAAAGGATAGAGCTTAAGGGGTTAACCTTAGAACAACATATGTAAAAAGTTTCACAATGTAATTGGGAGAAAGTGTTGTGGACACCAACACGTCCTGGAAATTGTAAGCAAAGATTCTAATATTTGGACAAGTGACTGAACATCAATTGCAGCCTCTAGAGAGAATATTCTAGTGAAAGTGAAGAATCCTACGCTGAGGCCAATGACAAAAAGACGAGTAGTCAATGGCAAATCAGCAGGATCGAAGAAGATAATCTTGTCCAACTCCTGCCCTTCATTTTAGCCCCTTCTCAAATCAAACACACACAATTTCACCTCTTCACCAGCATTGCTCCCAGGTGATAATACCATCTCTAATCCTACTTTTCCTACACCCGCACTGGTACAAGCTCTGGCTACTCCAGAATTAGCTTCATTTGTCATCCCAAACTTCATTTCGTCCTTGGAGGTTGAAATCTCCTATATAGTTACTTTGTCAGCAACCTCATTTCTGAAATGTTTAATTTAACAACAACCTTCTCCTTGAAGTCTATGGCATCAGCTGTTGATACTTTTGTATTGCTTCCAACCATTTGAAATTCCATTGGCTCAACCCTCGCTACTTCCTCATTTTCAAACTTCTGAACACTTGCTTGCTCATACCATGATGAAACTAAAGAGATCCCAAATTGCATTTTCGCTTGGACGCTACTTAGAGTATCCTTATCTGTTTCATAATTGCCATTCCCAATGGTTCTAAAGCTATATTTTCCGTCAAGTGTATATTCACCAACTGAGCTGGGTGCAATTTCTTCAACTTCATCCTCACCTCCATTAGCAATTAACACGCTCATTCCAGATCCTTTGTTTGATCAGACCATGTTTCTGTAGAAATCAGTGGAATGGGCACGTTGTCAACATTCTCACAGTATAGGACTTCAAAATTACTATAGTTCTCGGCTCTGATTGCACTATAATTCTCCTGTCCAACAGGTCTTGAACAAAATCCAAATACAGAGTCATCATCCCTAAACTTCTCAGCGTCGCGTTTGAGTTCATTCATTGACGAATAGAAATGCTCATCATTTACAACAATATCACATGCTTTCACATAATCATTTGAACTAACTAAATCACTTCCAGAGACTATGTTTTGTTTGGAATTCTCTAAGGTAATAGAATTTTTAATTACCTTGCTAACACCAGCTACGGTTTCAGCGAATGGAAACAGTGAATGTCCTTCAAAACCTTTCCCCTGCACATTGCAAAGATCGCCGGATATTCCAGCAACACAATCAGGGATATGTGCTTATTGAGCCTCCATCATTTTAGTCAATATTGAAATCATCCGCTCATGAATCCTATTAAAATCTTCCCTTATGATATCCAATCGAGAGACACCCAAGGATTGTAGATGCTCTGATACCATTTGTTATGGTTGGAGCTCAATTTCAACCAAAACCAACTAAACTTCAATCAAAATTAAAACACAATTGAATATAATCAGCTGGGAAGCAATAACCCAAGCTGAAACTTCATTAATTGATTGAATTACACAAAAACGACAAAATGTAAACTGCATTTCATTGATTGATACATTCTAATACAATGCATGGGATTTCAAGTAATACGACAGATATAAAAGAGAAGTTATGAATCAGTAGAGGAGCAGGGGAGAAATTGAGAGAAGGTTCAGGCAGGGAGAAGAGGAGAGAAAAGGATAGACCAGCAGAGAAATGGAGAACAGATTCAGAACAGAAAATTAGAGGAAGAGAATTCAGATTTAGAGAAATGAAGAAGAAGAAGAAGAAGAAGAAGAAGAAGAAGAGAGAAGAAGGAGAAAGCTGGAGAAATCGGGAAGAAAACCGGAGAAGGGGGAGAAGACGGTGAAGAGGAAGAAGCCACAGAGCAGGAGGAAAAGAGGAAGAAGAGGGCAGAAGACTGGAGAGAAAACCACGATTCAATTCATCGATTCCCCAATTCATCGTCCAACTTCAACCTATATGGAACAAAACTGGGCTTTGGGCCAGCCAACCTAATACAAGCCCACTAGATAATAAATGGCCCAATAAAAGAGGTTAGCCATGACAAACTTTCGCCAGGACACAAGGTTGGTAATTTTTGCACATATTTGGTTTTATGCTTCCTGATTATTAGTGATGGAAATAATTATTTTCAATGTAATTATGAATTGATATGGTTAAGGCTTGCAGTACTTGAAATTACTGTAATTGTTGAAGCGGTGAGATTCTAGTAGCTGAATTTTGGTGCTAATTTTTAATTTGGGACTAATAATCTTATAAAACCCACGTCTAGATGGAAGAAAAGGTTCGTGCTGGAGAATTTTCTGTCACTGGGCATCTATATATAAGTAATTTTTTCTTTAATTTTTTTAGGTCCTTTAGGGATAGTTGGTAGCCTTAATTTTGTGGATTTGAGGCATAGTCAACCAGGTGGAATCTGAACTTATATACAGATGTTGTAAAATGCTGTATTATCACATAGAGATTTGAGGATAGACCTCCAAATTTCGTCGCAGAAATATCCAAAATACCATTTAAAATAGTGCAGAAATAGAATTCACATCTGATTCTACAACCAAGTGGGCTGAAGAAACCAAAATAATTATACACATTACAGTAGGCGGTACGTGTGCTTGAAGCCCTTCCATCATCAGGTGATTGGCACACATACGCGCGCTATTGATCTGTAAATATCAGGGGCCTGGCGCCCATGTGCGCGCCACCCACCTTCGGCCAATTCTTCATTAGTCATCTTCTCTTCACTTCCACTTCCAATCCCACGCCAAATGTCTTCTTTCTCTTCATTTCTCCTCGAAAACAGGGCCCCGCATCACGATTCATCCTACAAAGAAAAGCCCGAGCAACGTAGCATAGATTCGAGTTAAAACACCTATAAAATCATAAGATCTAAGGCTCAAATAAACGTAAAATTTACACTTATCAATTATCCAGCGCCAGCGGTACGTGCTTCGAAAGCTGGTTAATTAACTAAAAGTCAAGACAAAATATTATGTGGTTGTCAATAGAGGAATTGTCATGATGTTGCAGTCAACTGGATGAGTGGGATATTTGATTTGATTGAGGAATTTTATCACCCAAGAGTGCAAAAATGTTCACTTAATTAGTTACAATCTAGGTGTCTTTTCTTTATTCTTGAAAACATATGCTTATATTATTGGGTTTTTTAAAATGTTTTGTTTTTTATTTGCAATATTAACAATGGATATGTAAAATATGACAGAAGATAGTCTTGTCACTTCTTTTCATAGTTTTGTAGAATAATTCAAAGCTCTTTACATAGTCTTGGTTCTTAAACGGACTCTCATAATGGCTTATTACCACCAATAATGAGACCATAAGGTTTTGTTAGCTGATGTTTGTATTATTTATTGGCTGTATGGCGAGACTCACTCACATTGGTTTCTGCATTGTTACATTCTAGAGAGAGTTTGCAAGAATGTTTTGTGGAGAATAACGAAAATAAGGGCAGCTTAATCGGCCATATTTGTTGCTTATATAATTAAGCTGGTTGTTTTTTCCTTATTTAGTTCTGATTGTAATTAGATGCAAAATTACCTTGTCGAAAACCTTCCTTTTCTAGCCCTTGCTTTGGTGTATATATCGAGGCATTGTATATAAAAGATAACATAAGAATCAGAGTTATTTTCTAAAATATCCAATGGCAAAGTATTTTTCCTTTCGTACATGTATAAGAGCAAGCAAACATCGTGAGTTCAAGTCATCGCTATCCATTTAATGAAAGCTTTGATTGAAACCTCCTATACATAAGAGGTGTGTTAAAGATGAAATTTATATGATATACATGTGGCCCTATCTAACCGTTCAAACTTTTAGATTAAGGGTTTCAACATGTAATGTGTGCTTGAATTATTCTCTCTAGACCTCTTTGCCTGATTTGTTTTAACTTCTAAGGGTTTGGTTGATCAAAAGAAGCTAAAATATCTTGGACTTGGGCTTTAATAGATGTTAGTGTCCAGATTTGTTATTTGCCCATTTAGGGAGATTTATATGGAAAAAAGTGTACATAGCATACGGGTGATGAGAGAATATGGAGTGGCCGAGTCTTGGACTCGACTGGTAGATATTATCTTGGGTGGAGGATGGGGCAAGATACTATGCACAAATGAGAGTAATGCATTAATGGTAACAGGTTTCGGAGAGCTGGTGTTGTTCACAGGACAGGGACGGGTTGCGCTTCCAATTCAAGGTAGTAAAGATTCATTTCATGTGGAAAATTATGCGGAAAGCCTATTCTTTCTCAACCACAAAGTTGGTGCTGTTGTAGGGAACGATGGTGTTGATGATACTGCCAGTCATGAGGGAGGAGAAGCAGAAGTCAAGCAGCGTCATGATAGGCCGCCTGTCAAGTTCATTTACTCTAGAAGGTCCAGGAAGAATTGAGAAGCAGTTATAGTAACAAATTCAGTTAGATGGGCAGCTGGGGCGGGCAATTTTGTTACTGAAATACTTATAAATAGAGAAGAGATA
>OU503054.1:5938294-5949224 GCA_912172775.2 Fraxinus pennsylvanica | reverse complement strand
TTTTAATTATATATTTTATGGGATTCACAAGTTTTTAATCACATATTTCATCAACTTTTATAAAAAATTACTAAAATTCTGATTTTAATCCCATTGGGGCTAAGCTGTAATTTGATCATTGAAAGGGTCAATTCTTGATATTTACGGGTAGTAAAGTTCATGACTTAAAAGTGCAGGGTAGTGGTAGGCCCAAGACTGGCCTAAAGTCATGTTGTGAATTTGAATTGATTGGTGAACAAGTTGAGCATAGTCAAGATGTGAATTGGTCATTAAAGAAAGCGGGAAAAATATGACCAAACAGCACGTGTCATTTTCGTGCTTTGCCGGGTCTTTGTGGGGATCCAATGCACACCACTTATCGGCCTGCACAAGGACAGGCGGGTATGACATTTCAAATTCAAATAGAAGTTTCTGAAAAGGATGGATAGTAATTGAACAGCCTCCAAATTTATGATTAGGCATATGGTGACACGAATTGTGTGTTTGAGGCACATTATTTTGGATGAATATATTTTAAAATAGTGGATTGATGGAGAATGTATGATTGAAAAAGAAAAAAAAATTATTGATGTGATGAAAAATATTATTTTATTGAAGAATGTGTGGTTGAAAATGAGTGGAATAATGAAAATGAAAATTTTAATGTGACTCAAACAAGGCCGAAGTACAAAAAATGCTCATAAGATATAAAGTTGATCATTTTGAACTCCTAGTCTTCTCAATTGGTTAGGTCTTCTGAACTAAATTTGTTGGAGGTCAAGTTGTACACCCCCTCTGAAGTTTGTAATGTTTAATTAGTATTTTTGTATTAACAAATATTCTACTAGCATTGTAGTTTGATTAAAAAAGGATAGATGGGTCCATGTCATAGATAGAAGGCAAATAGCTTTCAATTTTCTAAAAGAATAAAATAAACCAAAAAAGACTTGCAAGTAGCGAAATAGACAAATATAGAGATCCAGTCAGGAGTAATGCTTTTTAACAATGCTCTCTTGTTGTTTGTTTGGTGGAATGACATTTAATATCTAACTGGACTGAAGAAACTTGAGGCACACAAACTTTCCATTTGATACAAGACCACAAATAAAGTACTTACTCTAGTTATAATTAATATAAAAGAAATTACATCAGATCGACAAAATTTTTAAGTGTACGATATCGTAGCCAAGTAATAGAATTGTGAATAAGATATTGATTCCACGAGGACAATGCACTTACTCTAGTTATAATTAATNNNTGCACTTACTCTAGTTATAATTAATATTAACTTTAATCAAATAATCAATTTGTGAATTGTGATTTTATAACTAATTATCTAACTAAACTAATGAGCAACTACGAAGCGGTTGTAAAATCGATTACAACACACACTATGATTTTGAATCCCCCCTTTATTAGTCCGTTTTAATACATGTGGCAGTTTGTTAATCATATACTTGAAAGATTTAGGATTACGGGTGCAATAAATGAAATGTTAGTGTAAAACCTAGAAAGCTTTGACAACTTTGGGGCCGTTGCTGCAATTATCCCTTATTTTATCGAGAGATTGTGGTTCAAAATGAATTTTTAAAAAAATAAGTTTAAAAGAAATGTGAACTTGAGTATTAGTTGACTTTGATATCTTGGGGAAGCACGAGGCAAACGGAAGGCTAACTCCTTATAAAAAATAAAATGTGTACATATTTCTAGTATTTATACCTCCAATCCAGCATTGTTAGCTGCAGTAAGAAAAAGTGTCATGCAGAAGGCTAATTACTTTCTTTGTGCAATTTTGTTGGTACAGTGTCTAATGGCCTGCAAAGCCATGGCAACAACAAATATTACTACCGATCAATCTTCTCTTCTTACCTTCAAAGCCCACATAAATTTAGATCCTTCACACATTTTATCGAAAAATTGGTCGGTTTCTACTTCTGTTTGTGTCTGGATGGGAGTTTCCTGTGGTCTTCGCCACCAAAGAGTGACTGCCTTGGATATTTCTAGCATGAATCTTACTGGGAAGATACCTTCCAAATTGGGAAATCTATCCTTCCTTGTTTCTATCAACTTAAGCAGAAACTATTTTCATGGGAATGTTCCTCAAGAAATGATTCAACTCCGACGGCTAAAAATCCTGGACTTCCGTTCTAACAACTTCGGTGGCGAAATTCCTTCATGGCTTCATTTCTTATCTAAATTACAAGTTTTGAATCTTAGAGAAAACAGTTTTACAGGTTTCATCCCACCTTCTCTCTCTAATATATCCACGCTCCAGCATTTGGATCTCTCTTCCAATCTTCTACAAGGGAAAATCCCGAAAGACATTGGAAATCTTCATAACTTGAAATCTCTTGGATTACAGACTAACGGTCTATCTGGTGTAATACCATCGCAGGTTTTCAACATATCGACATTGGAAATTCTTGCTCTTACAAAGAATCACTTAATTGGTAATCTCCCTCTTCAAATATGCCATGGCTTCCCAAGACTCCAGGGGCTTTATCTATCTAAAAATATATTGGGTGGTGAAATTCCTTCCAATCTATCAGAATGTTTACAACTTCAGACGCTTTTTTTGTCAGACAACAAATTTAGTGGATCCATTCCAGGAGAAATTGGGAGAATAAGGACGCTTCAGATTTTATATCTTTCTACAAATCATTTGTCCGGTAAATGAATCATGATTGATGTTGCATTAGTACTATAGTTTTTTGTTTGAATAGATCAACATTTTCGTAATTGCAGTCTCTCATTCTGATTTAGCAATTTGACAGGTGCAATTCCACATGAGTTGGGTAATCTGGAGAACCTCAAGGAGTTGAGCATGGGATTTAATTTTTTTAGTGGCTCTATACCAGCCAGTATCTTTAACATCTCATCATTGCAAGTTATTGAGCTTCAATATTGCAACGTATCTGGTAAGTTTTAATTAGATTCAAAAGAACTTTTACATTTGTCCTAAGATTAAAGAATGATTTTTCTTTTAAAGTTTGAGAACTTTATAATTTTGTAGGCGTAATCCCACAAGAGATTGGCACTCTTTACAACTTGAAGAGTCTTCATTTATGGAGCAATAACTTAAATGGACCAATTCCAAACAACCTCGGGAATTTGAGCTTCATTGAAAAAGTAGACTTGTCTTGGAACAACTTCATTAGTGAATCTCCAGAATTGAGCTTCATCACTTCATTGACAAACTGTAGATATTTAACAGAATTGGATTTTAACAACAATCCTTTGAATGGCATTCTTCCAGTTTCAGTTGGAAATCTTTCTACTTCTCTTCAATATCTTTATGGTTATAATTGTGGTCTCAGAGGTAGCATTCCAAACGACATTGGCAATCTCACCAGTTTGATAAAGTTAAGTCTGTTTGGCAATGAATTGACAGAATCAATTCCAGCAAGCTTGGTGAATTTGCAAACGCTTCAAGAATTATCTCTTGTTCACAATAAAATAAGTGGATCTATCCCAGACTCTCTTTGTGAACTTAAAAATTTAAATGGATTGTTGTTGTCACAAAATCTAATAACAAGTGCTATTCCAGAGTGCATAGGGAATATTACTACACTAAGACGTCTAAATATCGATACCAACAGATTGACTTCCCCCATACCTGCAAGCTTGTGGCTCCTGAAAGATCTTCTGGAGTTGAATCTATCTACAAATACTTTGAGTGGCTCTCTACCTCAAGAAATTGGGAACTTGAAAATGGCAAATCGTATTGATCTATCAGTCAATCGTTTCTCAGGTAGTATTCCAAGCACAATTGGAGATTTACAGACCTTGAGTAATCTTTACTTAGCACATAATACGCTGCAAGGATCTATTCCAGAGTCAGTGGGTAAGATGCTGAACTTGGAGCAACTCGATCTATCTCACAACAATCTTTCTGGCAATATCCCCAAGTCCATGGAGGCACTCAAGTATCTCACGTACTTGGACGTTTCATTCAATGATTTAAGTGGTGAAGTTCCTTCTGGTGGTAATTTCAAAAACTTTTTAAGTAAATCCTTCATGTCCAATGAGGGATTATGTGGTGATCCTATATATGGTCTTCCATCATGTCCTATTGGTAGACAAAAGAGAAGGAAAGCGATGCCTGCAGCTGTATTTTCTTTGTTGGGGATTACAGTACTAATTTTGATCGGCACAGCCTTGGCGTATGCAATTGAAAGATACCGAAGGAAAAATTTGGTGGAAAATAGAGTAGACTTTGCACCTGGCACAACTCTAAGGGTCTCGTATTATGAACTTTTGCAAGCAACTGAAGGGTATAGTGAGAGCCATTTGCTTGGGACTGGGAGTTTAGGCTCTGTCTATAGAGGGACTCTCAATAATGGAAGGGATGTGGCGGTGAAGGTTTTCAATTTGCAACAACAAAATGCCTTCAAGAGTTTTGATGTAGAATGTGAAGTATTACGGAACCTTCGCCATAGGAATTTGTGCAAAGTCATTAGTACTTGCTCCAATCCAGATTTCAAGGCCTTGGTGCTTGAGTACATGTCCAATGGAAGCCTTGAGAAGTGGTTGTATTCAGATGACTACGTGTTGGATATATTGCAGAGAATTAACATAATGATAGACATAGCATATGCATTGGAATATCTGCACTATGGCTACTCAACGCCTATTGTTCACTGTGATTTGAAGCCAAGTAATGTTCTGCTGGATGAAGATATGATTGCTCACTTGAGTGATTTTGGAATTGCTAAGTTATTGGGTGAAGGAGAAAGCAATGCATGCACTACAACCCTTGGAACATTCGGTTACATTGCACCAGGTGAAGCTCCTATCTTTTACTCCAATATTTTTTCTTGAACATTCATGGTGCATTTGGTCCACTAGATTAGGCCGGATAAGGGTAGTTCAGATGGTTAATATTCGTATTCATTGTTAGCAAAAACATAGTAATGCTTTAGAAAGTTTTAGATATATTGTAGATTACAATACACAAACACATGTAATACAACTTATATATATTTCTAATAATGTGCAACACCAAACAAAATACTTAAACTGGGGAGAATGAGAAAAATAAAGACCACTACAAAGAGGGATGAATCAATTTTATTATTGACCTCAGTTTTTAATACAATCATTTATAGGACTAGGATACACAACTGTGATCCTTTATTCTAGGGATATCTACCAAATTTAACTATATGCAAATCCTATAAATAAGGAAACAAATTATATGTAACAATAATGGAACTGTAAAATATGGGAACAAATAAACCACCAAATCTTACTCTAATTTCTGGAATATTCAACACTCTCCCTCAAGCTGGACAATACAAATTAAATAGTCCCAGCTAGTCCACCATTTTCTCGAACACGGGTTTAAACAATTCCTTTGTTAATAAGTCTACGACCTGTTCGGATGAAGGTACGTACACCATGCATATTGTCTCATTTTCTATCTTCTCTTTGATGAAGTGTCTATCTACCTCTATATGTTTAGTCCAGTCATGATGAACAGGATTATGTGACATTTCAATGGCCGCCTTGTTATCACAATAAACTTTCATGGGCTTGTTCTCCCAAATGTCAAGTTCATCTAAGAACAACTTTAACCACATTATTTCACAAATTCCATGTGCCAAGGCTCTGAATTCAGCTTCAACACTACTCCTGGCCACAATCGATTGCTTCTTACTTCTCCAAGTGACTAGATTTCCTCACACAAAGGTACAACAATCGGTTGTAGATCTTCTGTCAATTACTGATCCTGCCCAATCAACATCAGTGAACGTTTCAATAGATCTTTCAGAATTCTTTCTGAAGAAAAGTCCAAGCCCAGGAGTCCTTTTTAAATACCTCAAGATTTGATAAATAGCTTCCATACGCTCTTCAAATGGAACATGCATGAATTGGCTCACAACACTAACTGCAAAAACAATGTCAAGCCGAGTGTATGACAAGTAAATGAGCTTTCCTACTACACGTCGATATCTTCCCTTATCAACAAGAGTACTTCCTAAGCAATCTCCAGTTTGTGATTGGGATTTATAGGGACATCAGCTGGCTTACTTCCTAGCATACTTGTTTCTCCTAAGAGATCCAAGACATACTTTCTCTGTGAAATAGAGATACCACTTCTATTTCTAGTAACCTCCAGTCCAAGAAAGTGTCGTAAATGGCCTAAGTCTTTTATCTGAAACTCGATCGAAAGAGCTTTCTTCAATCTCTCCATTGTTTTATAATTATCACCTATCAAGACTATATCATCCACAAAAACTATTAGAATGGTAATTTTTCCACCTAAGTGCATGTAGAGCATAGTATGAACAGATTGGGCTTATTTATATCCTTGTTGACATACAACTTTCAAGAACCTATCAAACCAGGCTCGTGGAGATTGGTTTAGCCCATATAAGGACTTTTCCAGTTTACAGACATTTCCTTTGATCTTAGCTTCATCGAACCTAGGAGAAAGTTCCATATATACTTCTTTTTCCAAGTCACCATTCATAAAAGCATTTTTTACATCCACTTGTTGAAGTTTCCAGTCTAGATTTGCTGCTAGAGACAAAATGACCCTCACTGTGTTTAATTTTGCAACTGGAGCAAAGGTTTCCTAGTAGTCAACTCCATAAGTTTGAGAATATCCTCTTACTACTAACCGGCCTTATAGCGTTCTACCAAACCATCTTACTTGTATTTAACTGAAAACACCCATTTGCACCCAATCGTTGACTTATCTTTAGGTTTTTTCACAATCTGCCATGTTCCATTTTTATTCAAGGCCGCCATCTCTTCCTCAACTGCTTTTCTCCATTTGGGAATTGACAAGGCTTCGTGAATAGACTTTGGTATCTCAATTAATGATAGATTGGCAGCAAGAACTTGAAATGATCTGGATAGATGGCTGTATCCAATGAAGTTAGAGATAGGATGTTGTGTACAAGATCTAACTCCCTTCCTGAGTGCTATTGGAACATCCAAATCATTAGTAGAGTCAATTTGTGGGGTAGAGGAATTACGTGAATTCGGATCAGGTTCATGGTTCTGCAGTTGAATTATGAGATGTTTCACAATTTCAGGATTTTTCTTCCTTGAATAAACTCGTAGCTCTGGTGTTCTTGCAAGTTATTTATCTCCCCTATCATTAAACTTGGTTGTACAAGGGAATCAACACGTTTTGGATCATGAAGTGGGGAAAAATTTGTGGATGAAGGTTGTTCGGATATGGGAGAAGTATGTTTGGATATTGAGACATGAGTCTCTTCGGTGGGTGACATAGGTGACTGTGTAGTCTCCCAAAAATTCCCATCATAAGTTCCATCATTATTGTGTTCCTCCTCTTGAGGGGAATTTTGGGAAACATAAGGTAGAGACTTAAAGAAAGTGACATCCATAGATATGTAGTATTTATGAGTAACTGGAGAATAACATTTGTAACCTTTTTTAGTGGGAGAATAGCCTAAAAGCACACATTTTTGAGCTTTACGGTCCGACTTGGTACGTTCATGATCATGGATATGAGTAAAGGCAATACATCCAAACACTTTTACGGGTATAGAAAGAATAGATCAAATTTTCGGGTATATATTTGACAAAACAGTTAATGGGGTTGCAAAATTATGTATTCGAGTAGGCATTCTATTTATAAGATAGCATGCAGTAAGGACCGCATCCCCCCAAATATGTTTTAGAACTCTAGTGGTAAACATAAGAGCTCTAGCGGTTTCAAGGAGGTGGCGATTTTTTCTTTCAGTGATTCCATTTTGTTGAGAAGTAATAACATAAGAACTTTGGTGTAGGATGCCTTTTTCAGTGAGGAAATTTCCCAAAACTTGATTGAAGTACTCCTGTCCATTATCGGTTCGAAAAACTTTTATTTTTGCATCAAACTGGGTTTGAATCATAGAGTAAAAAATTTTAAATATTTGTGTTTCGGACTTATCTTTGAACAGGTAAACCCAACATACTCTCGTATGATCATTCGTAAATGTTATGAACCAACTTTTGCCCACAATATTCTTAATCCTAGAAGAACTCCATAAGTCACTATATATTAAAGTAAAAGGTGATGAAGATTTATAATCATGAGAGGGGAATGAAGAACGAGAATATTTGGCTAAATGACAAATATCACATTGAAAATTATCTTTATTGCGAAACAAGGATTGAAATAAATACTTAAGATAAGAAAAACTTGGATGACCTAAACGATGATGCCATAACATTATTTCTTGTTCTCTAGGGATAGATTCACGACTTGCAATTTGAGCTTGTTTATTCAAGTAGGCGTCCTCCAGAAAATAGTATAATCCCTCACGTTCTTTAGCATTGCCAATCCTCTTCCCCCGAAGTCAGGTCCTAAAAAATACACAGAGACTCAGTAAAGTTGACACTGCAATGCAAATCTTTACTTAATTTGCTAATAGAAAGAAGATTGCAAGAAAGGTTTGGAACATGTTAAATAGATTTTAATTCAATAGATGGACCAAGTCTAATAGTTCCCATTCCAGCAACTGGTGAGAGCGACCCATCTGCTATTTTTACTTTAGAATGTTCAGTACATGGTGAGTATGAATGAAACAATTTTTCACAGCTCGTCATATGGTCCGTGGCTCCCGAGTCAATAACCCAATGTTCAACGTTTCTCATGCTTGTCAATGCTGAAATATAATTACCTCTTTCAGCCAGTAAACTGGAGGATGAAGTTGTAGGGGTGATGAGTTTAAACAGTTGCTCGAGTTGGGCTTTGGTGAGTGAAAGTGAAACATTTTCGGACTGGGTAGCCAGTAGAGGCTCGATAGTACTCTGGAAACCAGAGGAGTTGTACGACTGGTTTTCCTCACGGTGGATCTGATTTTGTCTCCCATCATTACAGGTCAATTGCTTTCGATTTAACGATGTAGAACCCAACCCTTATCTATAGAGTGATTTATCCGCTTGTAGTGATCACACCATGAATTATTTTTTTCTGGTCACCCGAGATGGCTCCTGTCCACGAACGACAAGTGCTGAGTTTTTCGAGGAAGGTTGCTTGGAGTCTCCAAGCATGACACGTTTTTGGCTGGCCTCACGACGTACCTCAGCAAAAATCTCATCAATCAGTGGAGGTGGCTTGATGCCCAGTAGTCTTCTTCTTAATTCGTCCAATTCAAGAACTAACCTAGCCAAGAAATCATAAACTCTCTCCTTCTCCACATAATTCTTATATTTCTTAGCATCTTTAGGTGTATCCCAATCAATGTGAACAAACATATCAATTTCTTGCCATAGCCGCTGCAAAGCATTGTAATATTGTGTCATCGAGGTCTCCTTGGCGTAAATTCCATACCTTATTTGGGAGTTCAAAGAGTTGGGCAGAGTTCTCCAAATCAGAGAAGGCAACAATAAGAGCATCCCAGAGCTCCTTTGCTGTAGAGTAATATAGGTAAGATTCTTTAATATCCTCTTCCATTGAATTAACAATCCAAGCCATTACCATGAAATTCTGTGCATCCCAGGTTGCATAGGCTGGGTCACTTTCAATCGGTTTTATTGTGGTTCCAATTACATAACTAAGGCGTCAAAGACCACGGATAACCATAAGAGCAGATCGAGACCATTGGAGAAAGTTTTTACTATCCAACCGAGTAGTGGTAATTTGAAGAGAAGAATTTTCAGAGAGAGTGGTAATGGGAGGATGATTAGGTGTAATGGGTGCACTTGTAGAGATAGGTTCAGAGGTCCCCGTGGAGACCCTTGAATCCTCATCTCTACGTGCACCGGTCATGGCTGTTTTGACCATTCTGTACACTCAAATAACCCTAGGCTCTGATACCATAAAACTGGGGAGAATGACAAAAATAAAGACCATTACAAAGAGTGATGAATCAATCTTATTATTGACCTCAGCTGAATACAATCATTTATAGGACTAGGATACACAACTATAATCATTTATTCTAGGGATATCTACCAAATTTAACTATATGAAAATCCTATAAACAAGGAAACAAATTATATGTTAACAATAATGGAACCGTAATATATGGGAACAAATAAACCACCAAATCTGCCTCTAATTTCAGGAATATTCAACAATACTGCTAACGAATTTCATAATATTTGTGTAGAGTATGGATTGGAAGGATCGGTGTCAATAAGATGTGATGTTTACAGCTATGGCATCATGTTAATGGAAGTATTTACACGAATGAAACCAAGCGATGAAAAGTTTTCTGGAGATTTAATCCTAAGGAGTTGGATCAATGATTCTATGCCCAATGCAATAACTCAGATTATAGATTCGAACTTGTTGGGGCTAGAAGAACACAACACAAAAATGTTGAAATGTTTGTCATCTGTAATGGAACTTGCTTTAAATTGCTCCATGGAGAGTGCCAGTGATAGGGTGAACATGAAAGAAGTTGTTGTAGCATTGAAGAATATTAGATTCAAGCTCCTTGCTTGATAGAAGTTATAAATTTAACAGCATAATGCAATGTTTTCTCTATGTATTATATGATGATTTCGTGATTCTGTGGAGATTAAATATTTCGTTTGTAAAGTTATATGACAAGCAATCAATGAAATTTAGTTGGAATTTTCTTAGTTTACAAGTTGAATTCTCTAGAAGTCTTGAATGTATTTTAGAAGTGTTTTTGCTTTCTCCTCGTTGACCTCTTTTTTTATCTTCTTTTTAGTAATTTTATTCTTTCAGTCACATTACATGAGTGTCGCATGAATATCTGCGGTCCAAACAAACATTTTCCATCGGGTGAGGATACCGCTTACACAGCGTTAAAAGGTTAGGGACAAGAGTGCCACATATAAGTGTTTAATATATAACATGTCAAGAGAGAGTAAGTGTTCGTGAGATTTCGCAAGTGTACAGATCGTGACAAGTAATAAAGTGGATTTATCAAGTCCGAATATCGTCCCACAGAGACTAGTATTTACTATAAAGTTTTAAACTAATCTAGTTTCAATTTAAATTAAAATGGTAAAT
>OU503054.1:5917410-5933068 GCA_912172775.2 Fraxinus pennsylvanica | reverse complement strand
CGCCCCGCCCCGCCCTGCCAACCCGCTCGGGGCGGGGCGGTTTTTTTTGCCATCTCTATACAAGGATGACGGTAAGGGTTCTAAAAAGCATAAATTGTGTACAAGATTTACGCTTTTAATTATTGTTTTAAATAAATATTTAATCTTTGTAAAACTCATTTAGCCATGTTTGGTTGCCATTTTATTTTATTTTTTTAAATATTGGCTTAATAACTAAAATAATGCATATTAAATATCTAAAATTATAAAATTCTATATTTAAGTAATAGTTTCTAAAATTAGTCGGTTATACAATTTTCCAAGTTTTAGAAATGTAAAAGTTAAATTATTTTTCATAGTTTCAACTTTCAATTAAACAAGTCATACTTAAAAAATTTATAGGAATTTTCATAGATACTTTTGAAGTTTTCAACACTAGGACTTCTCAAAATCATAATTATATAATATAGATAGCACCGTAGCTTAAATCTTATCTTAATCTTTATTGGATAAAGTCATTTCTGACTTTTGTACAGATAAATTCATTTATAAATTTGAAACTACAGTCAAATAAAAACCTTTTAAAAAAATAAAAAATAAAATAAAATCTAATAAAAAAGGGAAAAAATAAAAATAAAATAAAAAATTAGTAAAGCACCCCTAAGCGATCAACTGGTAAGTTGATCGCTTAATTCAAGCTTACTGTTAAGGCAATGCATTTTATCCACGCCTCGCAGTACTCTTTAGAACACTGGTCATGGTTTATTTACTAAACTTTAAAGTGATTCATAATGTTATCCGAACTTTGCGTGTTTGTATTCCATCCATTACCTTCAAAAATCTGGTACCTAATCGCTTATGTGGCTGATATAAATTCCGCATGCCAAGTTACAGTTGTTAAAAAAATTAAAACTCGGTCAAACCAATGATTTATTACTCATCAAAATTGTACTTGGTCACGATTTACTTATCAAACTTCAAAATGTTTCTCAGTGGTCGCTCATCTTTAAAACATTGCACTTCATCCATCATCGACCAGATTCCGTTCATTCGTTGCTAGCGTATCGCACAAAAATCTCATGTGGTAAGTTACGATCATTAAAAATTTATCACTCAACTGTACCATCAACTCACAAAAATTATCATATGTGAATGCAACTTCCACAATCCCCTGAACTTCTTTAAGCCCAAATCATACATCCCCAATTTCAGCCCTAAAAAACCCTAGCTTTCAATTCACTCATCTCACCCAATAAGGGTGTATATGGTTCCTTTTGGTTCTGGTTCCAAGAGAATGGAACCGAATCATGAACCAATTTTTTATTATTTATTTATTTTTTTAAGATATGGAACCAATTTGGAACTGAACCATTCGAATTTGGTTTGGTTCTTTCCATTACTTTAATTTTTAGATTTGCATTGAGGAGACGAGATTCTATGAAGAAATCGAGTCTGGTAATAAAAATTTTATAAAATATTTTCACGTTACATCTTATTAATTTTAAACAATTTTAGTTTATTTTTATTTATTTTAGCTGTCTTTTAAATTATGTTTGTAGAGTTTCACAAAGTTACAGCACAAGCAAATTGAGTATTAAACGATTAATAGTTGCATGGATGGTAAGTGCTAAGTTGCTTGGCTTGGTCATTCTATTACCATCCCTAGTATTATTTTCAAGCTTCAACTTTATATTTCAGTTTCTTATTTCATTTTTCTCATGGATGGCTTCATGTGAAGGAATTAATTGGGCGGAGCATAAAGATGGAACTTGATATTGTTATCTTTTGTCAATGACTCAATCATCTACATTAGTAAATCATTGCACTAGACAACATTTTGTACGGGAATGGAAATTGATTTGTGTATTCAAATTTATTTTGTTTGTTAGTTTGAACTTTTTGTGATTTTGATGATTGATAATTTGAATTTGCTGAATGTATGATGTTTATTTTTCTTATTTAGGCACCACAGTGGTGATTAATGGCTTTAGTCGAGGGTGGTGATTGGGTTGGACAGGATGGTGGCGGGGATGTTGGAGAGGTGATTGTAAAAATCACTTTGACTAAAATGAACTCTGAAAATGGACTTATAAGGGAAGGATGGCCAAAGTTTAGATAAGATAAGACAGGCGGGTTGGGTGGGTATATTAATCTTCAAAAAATTAGCATATTGGTTGGTAGGATTTTGAGAGAGAAATGTGTGCAAGTAGCGAGGACAATCCACATTTACATTAATTAAATTCCTCAAAGATGCATCTCAAATCTCAATATAAAACTCGAAGAATACTTTGCAAGGAATAATCAACGACGAAAACACGAAAATGTGAGTGTATTGTGGGTGGGCTGTGATCGTTTTGGCCTTTTCTTTTCTTCTTCCAGGAAAGTAACACGAACAAGTTAAAAGATCGACCTAGCACATCCTCAATGTAGGACATTTTGCACCAGCTTGTTTGACATCTATACTAGTAATTGTTGAATCAAAGAATCAATTCCGCGACCTCATATCTGACGAACCATAAGTAAGGCGAAGGTGGCAAGAATATAAAGGGCTGGCATAGTATAGGTGAGCCATTTTCCCGTCCAGATTGGCTAAAAACCGTTATTGAGGTACACGTGAATGTTAAGGGATAGAATCTCACATCGAATAAAGATGTAAACATAAACCAATTTATAAAGGATTGTGTTACTCCTCTTAATAATGTTGACCTTTTAAGATGGAACTCTAAATCTTAACATGGTATCATGGCCTATTAAGCTCTCACGAGCAATTCGATCCGATTAAGACTCCAAAAAGTGAGTATACGGATTTCAAGATTAGTCTGCTCAAACGAGCCACCATCTTGCGGGAGCATGTTAATGGATAGAATCTTACATCAAATAAAGATGTAAACATAAATCAACTTATAAAGGATTTAGTTACTCATCTTAATAAGGTTGACCTTTTAAGATGGAACCCCAAATCTTAACAATGGACAAATATTTAAAGCTTGATTTCAAAGCCAATGAATGCAAGACACATAAAATGAAAATATAACAGAATTAGTTACACGCTAGCCAATAAGGGGTTGCCATCTGTCATTTATTTCAGATGACTGAATTACCCCAAAGCTTGGAGGGAATTCTATAAATACTCTCATCTCAAAAGCATAAAGCATGCAAAATAAAATATCTTCATCCCAAATAGCAATTTCTCCTCTTGATCGAGTTTGAGTATCAAAACTAGTGAGTTTAGGAGGTGAAAACTCTGGCTATGTGAGAGAAATTTGTTGATCCAATTTCTATCGTCAACAAATTGACACCGTCTTAAGCAAAGTGAAGCACGAAATTCTCTGATGTGGTTGAGAAATCCTTAAGATCTGAAAGGATGAGCTAAATGGAAGCAGATCTAGAAGAAATAAAAGCGTTGGAGGTTGAAATAGAAGAGTTCGATGATAATATAGCCAGTAGTGATGTTAATCCAAAAAGGAAGCGGGAAAGAACACTGACAGTAGTTCAGTCCAGTGTCTCTTCTGTCAGAAACTATCGCCAATGGGAAAGAACGCGTACGACGAGGATGGTGTAGGAAATGGAGAAAAACCTCAAAGCACTAGCAGTAGAAAATGCATATTTACGTACAAAGTATGAGAATCCAAGGACGAGATGGCAACATGGAAATGGTCAAAAGGAAAATCTCATGACTGGAAGTACAACCAGTGAAATCACTAGAAAAACCGGAAATGAAAAACTGTAACAATTCTTAAAATATTCATCTGTATGAAGAATTTGAAGGCCAATTTGTGAAGGAGAAATATGAAAAGAAAGAGTATCTATTGTACCAGTTACAATCAAATTATTTTTTAATAAAAGCACGAATAATAATTACTTGGATAAGAGATGAATAAGCCATTGTTTCGGAAAATAACAATAGAAATAAACCGTGTGTTTATAATATTAAAAGACAGAGTATGAGAGACGTTTTGAAGAATTAATGTCTAAATAATTTCTGAAATCTAGCTTAAAATTTTAGCAAGCACCCTCCAAAGAGCATATCAACCTCCAAATCCCATCAACATTTTCCCTGGCAATCTGAATGACAAAAATTATTCAAGTGATGAGCACATATTCTTAATTGTTGAAGGCAAATATAAATAAAAAAATGAGCCCCCTCTCTAACAAGTTAAACTTTTAGATGAAATGATTAATATGGTATTAGAGCAGGTGTTCAAGTCATGCCACCACACATATATAAAAATTATGCACCTGTAAAGCCTCTGGTGAAAAAATGAATTTGACTTGCACATGAGAGGGTGTGTTGAAGACACAATTCAAATGAATAAATATGTCCCTTCTCTAACAACATAAACTTTTATATGAGGTGGTTAGCATTAATGAAAAGTAAAATATTGTATAAATCCTAAGTTGCTTCATTTTATAAAATATTAACAACTAAAATTTTAAGATTAAATACCTCATTTTTTAAGATATTGAATTCTTTTATCACCCCTTCATTCACACAATGCTCGAAGCCTGAAGGTAGTAAACAACTACTATTTTACTCTAAAATTATATTATAATATATATATTTTAGGAAAAATGGTATCTACGGTCCCAAACCTTACACTGAATTGTACCTTTTACCTTAACTTTTTATTTGTGGCATCCATAATCCTAAACCTTTCAACGCGTTGCAGTCGGAAGAGAACCGTTAATTGACTAGAAAAATAAAAAAAATTGACTTAATTTGACCAATTTAAAAAAGACAAAATTGTAACTTTACATTTCCCACATAAAATAATAAAAAAACAAGTATAAGTTTTATTTTACTCATAAAAATGAAAATCTTTTAAAAATTCCATATAAACACACGTAAACCAAGGCAACAACATGAAGAGAAACCTTCCAAAAAACAAGAACTGACTTTTCGACAACATCTTTTTGGAGTTTAGAGTTAGAAAACCATCTTGAAAAGGTGGAGATTCGTGATTAACGAGTTGCAAGACGTGTTCTCACTCATGTATGAATTGAGATGTAGTGTCTGATAGTTTGATTAAAGCTTCTTCCAGTATGTTCATCCTTTAGGTTGCGAAGTAATCCCCATAGTCATTTTATTTCGATTATCTTCATCAACATCAACAAGTGCATTATACTTCTTTGTTATAAAGTGGTTAAGGACAATGAGCTCTCTCAAAGTCATGTTATCTTCTTCAAATTTTAGGTCCCACATCTCGATTTGCTTCTGGTCTATCGCTTAGCTTTGTTCTTGCCAAAGAAAGAAAGAACAAAGAGTAGATCAGTTTTAAAAATAAAAAGGAAAAAATATCAAATTACAGATAGAATTAACTAAATACTTATTACATAACTTGATCCCCAATAACAATGTAAAAAACTTGTTGTGGATATTTTAATCACAAGGGTTCGATATTGTGAACAGGTAATAAAGTGGACCTAATAGTTTGAATTATCATTTCCACAAGAACTACTATTAAACCGTTAGTTTAACTAATCTTAACTCCTATTTAGTTTTAATCTTTATCCTAAAAACTATAAATCTACTGAAAAATAAAAAGATGCGAAAGTATAAATGTTATGATTTTTATATGATGGTTAAATTGTTAGGATTTAAGAGTTCACAGTAGTTAACTCGTTAATCTCAATTATCAATTTTTGATAACAATTAATTATATGTACCGGTCAAATTCTTCTAAATTAATCGAATTACTTCTCTGAAGTTTAAACCATTCCTATTTGAAATTAAGAGGTTCAACCCAAACTACACTAGAGGGGGAGGGGTGAATATGTGATTATGCGGAATTAAAATTAAGAATTAATAAGCAACAAGTCATTTTTAATTGTTTCTAGATGGTTAGTCAATCAATTCAATTTTCCTATGGTTTGAAGTTGCAATTATATAGAAAGCAGTAAATAACACAAAATATGATGACGGAGAAACCCCAACTGGGTAAATACTTCGGGCACTTTACCAGTCAACAATTCACTATAAACGAATTATGAACTTATAGTTCGCCCGACACGACTACCACTAGTACTTTCTGACCTCCGACTACAATTCTCACAGCCCTCATGGATTGTGTGTTCCTGCACCAACTCCCAAATGCGGTTTTCAAAACTCTCATGGATTGCGTGCTCCTGCACCAACTCCCAGCTTTAGAATTCGTGTATCTCCTGTGGATCAACGAAGAACTCCGCATTCTCCAACAATTAGAACTCCAGTCACCTTTCCTTGATCTTCAGAACTCTGACAGATGTGTAGGAAGTAGAAGTTTGGTATTTGAATTAAGTGGGTTTGATGTTTTCAATGCCAAGACCAAATCAAAACAACGAAGGTTGAAAGCTATTGATGATTTTGATGGAGAGGATATGAAGCAATCAATATTTTCTCAATGTTCAACCTTAAGAAAAATCATTCAGAGGCGTTCTGGTATTTATACTGTAGGTTTATGAATGAATGAGTCGGATAAAAAGCCTTCAAAATGTGAATTAAATTTTTTCGGATAACCCTGTCGCTCGAGCGAAAGTTGGGTGATAGGCGAGCGATAGTGTGTCGCTCGAGCGAAGGCTAGGCGACAGGCTAGAGACAATGTTTCTGTTTCTATCGCTCGAGCCAAGTCATGGTGACAGTCTAGCGAAATTGCGGCACCGTTTTTCCTTCTTTCCATTTTCGAACCCTAGACCTAATACAACTTAATTAGCAGTATTTGCAACTTACTCCTTGACTTTTACAACACATTAAATATAGTCCTTTTTATTTACAAATTTGCTAATTACAACAAAAACCTAACAAGCTGTGACAAAACTACAAATCTAAACTAAAGGTAGTGAAAAAAATAGACTCAAAACAACTACTATTGTCAACCCAACTGTCTTGATTGAAATGTATTTTTTCTTTTCTTTGTAAACCTGTTTCCTGAAACAGACAACTGAATACCCAGTGTAAAAGCATGTAAAACAGTAATATGGATAAACACAGTTCAAACAGTTAATCATTAGTCATACCAACTAAAAATAAGATGCAATTGAATCATACCCGCTAAATTAAGTTGCAATATCAATGTAAACCAACATACCAAAAGAAACATTGATATCACTAAATATCAAAACTTAAGCTAGCTGAAACAAATATTATATACTTCCAAATAAATTTTTTTTACATTCAATGTTAATATCAACAGCAAATCCATTTGTACAGAAATGGGTTTGCCAGAAATCCAACAGATTACTCACATGGGGGTAGGCCCCATGTGAGTAAAATATTGAAAAAAAACCCCACCCACCCCTTGTTGTGAGTATCTGTTTACTTTCTGTGCATTCTGCTTCTGTACGTGAAATAGAATTGTAATATCAAATCAAAAACTTAAGTACATCAAAAACTATAAGTACAATATCAAAATATCAGTTAAATTTCTACTATACTACTCCCCATTTTTGTCACAAACGACAGGGGCAACCTACCAACTATGCAGCATCATCAGCATCAGTCCCCTCATTAAAAGCTGCACCGTCATCCCAATGCCGCCGAATCCAACGCAACCTACGCTGAAAATAGCCAACAATACCCCAAAGTGGAGCAAACTCTGTAGGGTGTCGATCAACTGTAGCTCCTAGCAACGTACTCTCCGCCATCATACGAGCCTGCTGCTCGATCAGCACAGTCATCTGTCCCATAAGTGCAACAGACGATCAATGGGAACAGACGCAGATGGTGGAATAGACTCTGTAGGTGGATGAACATAGGTGGATGTCGAGGAGATGTTAGTAGGAGGAGCAGCAGAAATAGAAGTAAAAAAATCGGAGGGATCAACAGCAATAAGGTCATCAATAGGATCAGGTGGCACAGTCAGATCAACTGGCTTAGCTGGCTCAGAAGAAGCATGAGACCGACTAAGAAGTACCCTAAAAGTAGAATCGCTAACGTCGTGAATGTTAGCATAAAACTCGTGAACGAGTAGACTGGGAGAGGCGTCAAATCTATGAGTAAATGATCCCAACCCCTAGAAGTGAAAATGGCAGCGAGGTCGGAAGAAAGGTCAGATAAGACTACCTTGCGTTCCACTAGCAATGGGTGTAATGAAAACTGGGTCCCGAATACCTCCGGACAGTGGCAAAAATGAATCGGGATCTACTGAAGGATGTGGACGCATTCGATGTCTGTGCAGTCGTCCGAGCTCGCTTAGGAGGCATATGAGAAGTAGATCAGAGACTCGCGTTAAATAATGCAATAGACGACATGACTGAATGAAATGCTATAATGCACATGAAATGAAAACCAAAATGATGCTAACCCAACAAAATCACACAAACAACCCGTGTGTACGCAAATCGATGCAAACCAACACTAGAGAACTAACTACAGATGAAATTATGCAATGCATGAACGTAGATGACATGGTGCTGTGACACCGGGACACAGTGCCTTGACATCGTGACATGGTGCCTTGATGTCATGCCGCGGTGAGTTGATGTGTGCCGTGAAGGCATGTCGCGGTGACATGTCAACATCAAATGCACTATACACGACATCAACACAACACACTAACAACTCAAATGTCATCAAGTGTGTGAATGAGGATCATTAAACATAAAAAACATCGAAAAATTATATCGAAAACGTGGCATGAGTGTACAAACCAATGAGCCCAACTACGGTTTCAACCAAACAACACCACAACCAACACAACTACAAACCATCAACTACGCCTAACCCAATCTCCATCAAACACAAAATACCAAAAAAAAAAAACTTGAACAATCACAAAAAAGAAGAAAAAAATGCAACACACATGCCAAAACATGCAAAAATCAAGAAGAATTCACCTAAATGATGCAATGTGAGATGAAACGAAATGAAAATCATCCAACCATGAAGTGGAATGAAAAAATTAACTCAAGAATAGCAAAATCCCAAAAAAAAAGGTGAAAATTTGAAGAAATAAGGTTTTCAATTTTTACCTTGTAAATTCGTTGAAAATGGATGGAAATGTGTGATAATCTACTAAATGATGGATGCTATATGTCCAATTCTTGATTAAATGCATGAATTTGATATGGGTGGTACAAATTGAGAGGAAAAATTGAGGAAAAAATGAAGAAGTACGAAACAAATGCAAAAAAAGAATGTCAAAATTCAAATATACGGGCTATCGCTTGACCGAAGGGCGAGCGAGACAGCTTTTGCTTTTATCGCTCGAGCGACGCTCAGCGAAAAGCTGGCGAAAAAGTTTTGACACAAATAGCATTGAATTTTTGAACTTTCGAAAAATAGCCCCCCTTTTTATATATGTAAATAAATCAAGTTTTTGACATACTAATGAACTCAAAGAAGCATGTGTTCACAAGTATTGCACTATCAATAAAAATTTTTCCACGTACTCAAATCAAGTTCAAAGGGAGTAAAGTGTATAAGTGACTCATGTGTGTTAAGTGTCACTATTTTCTTGTGAACATGACTCCAAACCTTAGATTTGTGAACGGCATGCGAACGTCTTTGTTAAATAAGTATTTTCCTTTACAAGTGAAAGTTAAACCCATAGATTATTAGGACCTTAAAATAAAGCTCATTTACACGTATTTTTTTTCTCTCCCTGAGTTTGAGCATATTTAATTTTTTATTATATCATTTTCCTTGATTCTTACATCTTATGTGTAGACCCTTGTCCATTAAGCGACTAAAATGACCTCTGTAACGAGTGTTGGGCCGATGACTCCAAGTCAGTTGACCATAGGGCATCAGATTATGAGAAACCCTTCGAGCTTAATTATTCGAATCAAATAGGCTTCGAAAAAGAGTATAAGATGACCAATTTTTTATTTTATGATCAAGGGATTATATGTGAGCTTAGGGAATCTAAATGAAGGTCAATTCACATTCAAAGTCACCTTACCAACAAATGACATCCATCCCAAATCTTACACATGCAGTCCAGACTCACTCACAAGATCACAATGTGTGCTGTGCAGATGGTACATGAAGAAACATATACTCAATACTTTACATTAAACCTAATCAAGTAATGAAAATAACAGTATAGATCAGATGAATGCATACTCGATTACAAATTTCGTATTTAAGAACATCATGAAATGTCTAGTAGCACAAAAACCCAATAATAATTTTTTTTTATTAAAAAAAAGAACTTTTAAAAGCAAAAAAAAAAATCCAAAATAAAACAAAAACAAATGAGATGCATGCAAGAATAAATAGACTCAATGAATTGCACATACATGCACCTAAGTACCTAATCAAAGAGATACATGGATGCTCTTACCTTTAAGAGCATGATCTGTCTCACGACTTTTCAGGTCACTCTTCTTAACCCAAACCTTCTTAGAAGTAGAAATAAGTCTAGTTAACTGAGTCATCATCTTAGTTAAGTGGTTAACCTGATTGGCGAGGAAGTTAACCTTGCTCGAGATATTCTGACTTTTACTTCTAGTCACAAATTTACGACATCTAGGTCTTGTATATCCCAGTGTACCACAATGGTGACAGGTGGGAATAAACCTAGGTTCAAACCTACTCCGAGGTTGTTGCCAATTTATAGGACGATTGATCCTACATTGTCTAGTAGGTCTTGGAAGTACTAGCAGTAGTATTACCATTTTGAATGTATCCTAGACCGTGCGTATTTCCAGCTGGCTTGTTCATCCCTAACAGATTATCGAGTTTCTGAGTACCACTCATGAAGGAATGAAGTTGAGTATTAGATTTTTCTAGATCACTAGTTAAGGATTTAACTTTAGCTTTTACATTCTCATTTACCAGTTTCAACTCACCCAAATTTTTAGTAGAATCCTGAAGGTCACCTAAGAGTTTCTCTCTCTCTCTCTCTCTCTCGAGTTCATTAACCTTTTTTAATACCACTTTATTGACCTTCTTGATTTTATGACTCTCTTCAAACATCTGTCGTTAAGACTCATGAATATCAGTCTCGTCTTCAGAGTCATCCTCTGAATTCTCACTTTGTTAATCATTCTTCACCATTTCATTCTCCTTATCAGATTTAATCATAGCTATAGACGTGAAAGCCATAAAATTTTGTTCATCCTAACCAACAGAGTATCACTCTGAACACTTGAATCTGATGTATCATCACTTAAATTCACTGCTAATTCCTTACCCCTTCCTTTATTCAAATTCTTTTTTCAAATTAGGACATTTATTCCTATAGTGACCAAAACCTTGACACTCATGGCATCTAACTAACTGGGTTCTCTTACTAGAAGTCCTAGGGTTATTCTTCTCACGTTTATATTTCAAGAATTTACTAGGAACTTCATTTTTCCTATCGTGAGGTTTTCTCCTATTCCTCATCACCTTCTGAAATTTTTTCACGAAATTAGCTATTTCGTCATCCATAAGGGTCTCAACGTCAGTAGAGTCACTCTCTTCTTCACTAATGGTGTCCATAGCTATGGATTTAACTTTCTTTGGTCGAGAAATAGTAAGTTCATAGGTTTGGAGAGATCCTACGAGTTCCTCTATCTTAACTTCATCTAAGTCCTTACTTTCTTCAATAGCAGTAATCTTAGGTCTAAACCTTTCAGGTATGGATCTAAGGACTTTTCGAACTATCTTAGACTCGAGAATCTTCTCACTTAGGTTGAAACTCGAGTTTACTATATCATTAGCTTCGCATAGAATTCATCGAATGATTCATCGTCCTTCATTTTAATTTATTCAAACCTAGAGCTTAACATTTGCAGTTTGGAGTTCTTAATAGTCTTGTACCCTCGTGTGTAGTCTCTAAGATATCCCAAACCTCTTTAGCAATTTCACACATCGACTCTTTCTTAAACTCCTCTACAGACACAGCCATAAGTAGAGCATGAATCCCTTTACTATTCCAGTTGCAATCAACAACTTAATCTTTGGTCCAAAGAGAAATGTCAGTGGGTGAAACAACACCAGCAACAGTGGATGAAGGTCCAGTCCAACCGTTTTGTACGCTGATCCAAATACGCTCATCCAATGCTTTAAGGAATTCTCTCATTCGAACTTTCCAGTAAGCATAGTTGCTTCCGTAAAAAAATGGAGGCATGGATAGAGACTGACTCATCAAGAATCGAAATGTGGCTCTAATACCAATTGAAATCATGAGGTTTGACCCAAACTACACCTAGAGGGGTGTGAATAGGTGATTATACGGAATTGAAATTAACAATTAATAAGCAACAAGTCACTTTTAATTATTTCTAGATGGTTAGTCGATCAATTCATTTTTCCTATGCTTTGAATGCCGCAGTTGTATAGAAAGTAGTAAATAACACAAAATATGATGAATGAGAAATCCAAACTGGGGAAACATTCGGGGTACTTAGCCGGTCAACAATCCACTATAAACGAATTAAGAACTTACAGTCCGCCAGACACGACTATCACTAGTACTTTCTGATCTCCTGATTGTAATTCCCATAGCCCTTCCAGATTTCATGTTCCAGCACCAACTCCCAACTGTAGTTTTCAAAGCCCTCTTGGATTGCGTGCTCCTGCACCAACTCCTTGGATCAATAAAGAGTTCTCCAATAACTGGAACTCTAGTTACCTTTCCTTGATCTTTAGAACTCTGACATATGTGTAGGAAGTAGCAGTTTGGTATTTGGATTAACTAGATTTGATGTTTTCAATGCCAAGACCAAATCAAAACAACGAAGGTTGAAAGCTATAGGAGATTTTGATAGAGAGGATATGAAGCAATCAATGTTTTCTCAATGTTCAACCTTAAGAAAAACCGTTCAGAGGCGTTCTAGTATTCATACTGTAGGTTTAGGAATGAATGAGCCGGATAAACAGCCTTAAAAACGTGAATTAAAATTTTTCGAATAACCCTGTCGCTCGAGCGAAAGCTGGGTGATAGGCGAGCAGCAGTGTGGCGTTCGAGTGAAGGTCAGGCGACAGGCTAGTGACAATGTTTCTGTTTCTGCCGCTCGAGTCAAGTCATGGTGACATTCTAGCAAAATTGCGGCGCCGTTTTTCCTTCTTTCCATTCTCGAACCCCAGACCAATTTCAACCCAATTAGAAACCCAATTAGAAGTATTTGCAACTTATTCTTTGACTTTTATAACACATTAAATCTAGTCCTCTTTGTTCTCAGATTTGCCAATTACAACAAAAACCTAACACTATTCAATTAAGAGCCTGCTTGACAATAATTATTGTAAAAAAAGAGTTTTGAATAGTGATTTTTTATGAGAATGTATGGTTAGAAAGTAAGGAAAATTTTTTGGTTATACGTGTAGAATATTTTATTTTGCGAATGTGTAGTTAAAAATGATCCTAGAGTAAACCATAAAATAAATTAATGGGTGTCAAACAAGCATTAAGTCAACTCACTATATCTCTATGTGAATCAGGATAAACCTTAGTCAAGAGTATTCAATCACCAAAAAATTCAATTAATGATCGCAACACCATAAAAGTGTGTCTCTGTATTTTATCCAAATTAACGGATTTTACTACATGGTCTAAAAAATAACTCACATCTTCACTAGTTACCTTTCAAAAATCAATGAAATGGTGATCAAGTAATTCAAATCATGAAGGAAAAAAGTAAAAATAATTCACAAACATCAACTGATAACCAAAATACAATAATTAAAATTAAGGTTCCAAAACTATGTTATATTGGAAATGTTAGTTCCAAGGTAGCTTGTTTTCTTCACTAATCAAAGAAGTGCATCAACAAATGCACTAATTAAAAGTTTTATTAAATGCCTTGATTGTTTAAACACACCATTTTCATCAAAATTCATTGTGAGATTTTTCCTCCCAACTAATCGTTTAGTTACACATCATGAAAGAAGAAAAGTACAAGAAAGAATTGGAGTAAATCATTGGGTTTTAAGGAAGAACGAGAAAAGATGAAGATCTTGCATTAGGAATCCACCTTCTTCTTGTAAAATTCTTGAAATCCTAGCTTCTTGAATGATTTCTATGATTTTTCTTTCCTTTTGGATTGAATGATATTTCAATTGAATCCTCAAGAGCCTATTTTTAGTTTTTGGATGAACAAGATTATGTGAACAACCGTGCCCTAATCATTTTTTAAGAGAAGGTTGAATTGCAAGACTTTATTTTTCCTCTTCAAGATTCATTCAAGTGGTGTCCAATTCAACTTTCGAAATTAGTCCGTGTCAACTTTTGAAAGCTTGCAATTTAATTTCCTAACTTTCCAAAGTTGAATTGAACCTCTAAAACTTGTGATTTTCTTTGAATTACTCTCTTTTTACTTCTAGTAACTTCCATGCTATTCGGTTAGTCTTTAATTGCTCCAAACCAACTATGAATTAGCTCAAAATCACCCCTTTTTAGTGCCATTACATCTCAGTTGGAGTTTTCATACAATTAAAATATTTAACACAAAATTAAGCACACATCCTCTCAATATAACAATAAATAATTAAGAATAGAAGCCCTAAAGAAGAACGTAATATGCACTTATCAATTTGCAAATAAAAGTTTGAAGGCCCAAACCAAGTTACACTACATAACGTGTTGACCTATGGTTGATTTCGGGTTTTGATTATAACAAAAAAATTATTCTTATCTCTAACATTTACATTCAAGTTTTCATTGATACATGTTGCGAACCTGGTGGAAATCGAGCATTCACAATCAAGTTTGGAAATCGAGCACGGAAACAAATCAAGCATTGGCACCAAATTCAAAATCGAGCAACAAAATGTGCACTCACGCCAAATCAATTGAAGACATTAGATTTAGATGATTTGAATTCATATGTAGAGGTAAAACGCTTTAATTCTTAGCAACTAATCACTTCAAGCTCGTAAGTTAAATTTGTATGCACGAAATAAATGTATCTCAAAAGCACTTGCATAAAAATTATTTTCACTTAACTTTTTTTTACCAATGACACTTATTTTGAAAAAGTGAAAATGTCCCTAAAATAATTAAGAAAAGGGTAAAATGGAGATTTTCAGTCTGGGACGTCTGGTAGTCCAATGGTTAAATTTTTAACCGTTCTGATTTCTAACACTCAACAGCTAGCTCAGTCGTCCGGTTGGACAGAAAATTTTACGTTTTTAACTGCTATAAATACCAACTTACTTGCCATTTGTTACAACAACTTTAGAGCATTCAATTGAGATTCTTTTGAGCCTAAATTTGTAATTGATCTCTCATATAATTTATTATCAAATCACCTTGGTGTTGAAAAATCTTTGATCAAATTAACTCTTTAAAATCCTTCACTCGCTAGGGTCCCGTGAATCAAATCCATAAGTCGCCTCATGTTATCCTACCTTCAGAGCTACCTACCCCATTTTCTCTCTTCACTTGAGTGAGTCATGGGGGACCACCCCAGCAGGGGGGACTAAACGCTTTCTTAAGGTTGCTTGCAATACGGGAAGAGTCCCTCTATTTCCCGAAACCTTCCCTCTTTGCTGTACTCGTTCTATAGTTACATACGCTAATTAAGTTGAAGGGACTCAGTCTTTAGGAGCTATTTCCTTTCAGTTTGATTAAAAGTACCTTTACTTTAAGTGGAGTCAATTCCTCGAAAGAAGCGTCTGAAAGCAGGCATGCTTTGGGATACGCCTATGATCCTATTAAGACTTTCTGGGCCAATCGTGACCTTGATTGGTTCGAAAGGTGCGTAGGAAGGTATTTACCGCCTTCCTTTCCACAATTGACTATTCATTTCAGTAGGATTGGAATAGTGGAAG
>OU503054.1:5904143-5917395 GCA_912172775.2 Fraxinus pennsylvanica | reverse complement strand
TCTTGGTCAGGAATATCTGAACCGATTGTTCACAAGTAAAAATGTCATTTAAGCCTACGTTGTTTCAAACAATCAAATGAGAAGAGTCGAAAAATTTCGGTCCATCTGGATATCTGGTTAATCCGCAACGGTCGATATGTCGACTGTTCTGACTTCTGATGAGCAACGGCTAAATCAATCATCCAGAACAGTACCAGACGTCCAGATGATCATCTAGTTAGACAGAGTTTTTGACATTTTTCAACTGCTATAAACACAAACTCACTTGCATTCATTACAACATTCAAGAGCATTCAAGTGAGATATTTTTTAGCAAAATTATATTGATTTCTCATCTCATTTATTATTATCAATCATTTTAACTTTGAAAAACTTTTGATCAAATTAACTTTTGAAAATCATTCTGCACATCAAAGTTTTTCATACCTAACACTTAAACTTCATTCATTGCTATCTATTAAAGTGTTAGCATATTTCTCTCTCGGTACTTAATTGTGATCATATCATTTATTAACAGAGAAGTTTCATTTGTAAACCAAATTTCTTTAAAACTTGTGGGTCATGCTGAGACGTAAAGCTCAACGTCGTATAAAGATCAGTGCTTCTTGTTTGTAAGTCACCGAAAGTATTGTGAAGGTTTGGATTGCACCACAAGTCAATCAACATAGTGAAGTTGGCCTTACTCGTGTCGGAGAGCTTGGTAACGAAGTACGTAGATCATTACTTTGGATCGAACCTGTATAATTATATCATTTGTATCATCTATCTCTCTTTACTTATTGCTTTGATATTCATGCTTATTATTTGAATTAATCTATCTAGTTATTACGTGCTTGATTTTAGATTAATTTTTTGAAAAAATTTTAAAAATCAATCCACCCGTTCTTGGTTAGCTATTCTTGGGCTATCAATTGGTATCAGAGTAAGGTGCTCATTTTTAAATTAAGATTCTATAATCTAGAGTAATGGCTAACCACAACAATCTTCAAAATCTCCAGAGGCATTCCACAAATGGACCTCCCTTCGTTGATGGTACACATTATAATTATTGAAAAGCTAGAATGATGATTTACATTCAATCAATAGATTATAATATTTGGGAAGTCATTGAATATGGTCCTTATGTGCCTACCAAGATTATCAAAATTCATGGAAAACCCGATCAACCTATTCCAATACCTAGAGAGGATAAAGATGATAAAAGAAAATTATCTTTGAATGAAGAGCCAAAAACTTACTTTATTGTGTCTTAGATAGAAATGAGTTTAATCGTATTAGCACATGTGACTCCGCATATGATATATGGCATGCTTTAGAAGTCACCCATGTTGGTACAAGTAAGGTAAAAGAAACCAAGATTAATCTCTTGGTCAAAGAATTTGAAAACTTTTTCATGAAACAAGACGAACTCATTATTTACATGACTGCTCATTTTACCGACATTGTTAATGGCCTCAAAGGCTTTAATAGTAAATTTACTAACAGTGAGCTTGTAAGTAAAATGTTTAGGTCACTTTCGAAAGATTGGAACTCATTGAGGATGTTGATAGAAAACACCAAAGATATCAACACTTATCCTTGGAGGAACTTTATGGAACTTTGATGACATACGAGCTCAACAACGCCGAAACCAAAGAAAGGACTAGGAAGAGAAAGAAAGAATTAAAAGAGCCTCCTAGGCATCAAATTGTTCTCAAATTGGCTATTGAAGAAGGAACTACAAGTGAGCATATGAGTGATGAAGAACTTGATGATCTTGTGCTTCTTGTCAAAAAATGGAAAGGTTTTCGAAATAATTGAAAGTTTCAAAAGAAAGAAGAAAAGAGCGATGAAAGAAGCAAGAAAATTGTTTGCTATGATTGCGACAAACCCTGTCACAAGATAACCGAGTGTCCAAACAAAAAGAAAAATTTTAAGAAAAAGGCATTTCAAGCAATATGGGATGAAAGCGACAATGATGATTGTGATGAAAATGAAAGTCAAGAAGACGTCGCCAACATGTGTTTCATGGCAATCAACGATGAGGTAAATTCTATTGAAAAATTCTCATATAATGATTTATCTTCTTCTTATGATGAAATTTTAGAAGACTTTGAAATACTCACTCTTAGTCATTATATTCTAAAAAAGAAACATAAATTATTAAAAAATGAAAAGGAGAAAACTTTGGAAACTAGAAAGGGAAATATTGATTATGATTCATTATATAAAGAACATTGTTCTTTAAAAGAAAAGGTTGAAGACTTGACAAAAATTGTTTTTAAATTCACTCAAGGGAAGAAGAATTTTGACTTAATATTCGGTAATCAAAAATGAGTTTTTGATCAATGAGGTATTGGATATAAACCATTTTTAAAACAAAAATCTCTCAAAAATCTATTTGTCAAATCTTCAAACACATATCTCTCAAACATTACTTGTAGTTTTTGCAACAAGGATGGACATATTGCCTACAATTGTCTAACCAAAAGAAGTTACACTTTCAAAACAAGTGGACTCAAGGATCCACTAAAACTAACTACTAATGACCTAAACTTGTGTGGGTACCAAAAATCAAAAGTTAAATTGTTATTGTAGGTACCGAAGAAAATGACGAGCAAATGGTTCTTGGATAGAGAATGTTCGAAACACGTGACTAGAGATAGAACTTTACTATCAAATTTCAAAAAGGAGGATGGATGTCATGTCACATTTGGAGACAATGCTAAAGGAAAAATCATCGGAATTGGAAACATTGGTAATCATCTCTCCCCTTCCGTTGAAAATGGACTATTGGTAGATAACCTTAAACCCAATTTACTTAGCATAAGTCAATTATGTGATAAAGGCTACCATATTAAATTCAATTATTCAAAATTTCTTATTATGGATGCTACATCTAAAGAGGTATTGTTTGTAGGAAGCCGAAGCAAAGATATTTATATCATAAATATCGATTTTGAAAATGATGAAAAATGCCTAGTAAGTTTGAAAGATGATACTTGGGTATGGCATAGAAGACTAGGTCACGTTGGCATGGATCTTCTTCCAAAAATCTCAAAAATTGGTTTTGTTAAAGGATTACCAAATTTGAAATTTGAAAAAGATAAAAGTTTGCGATGCATGTCAATTTGGTAAACAATTAAAAAGTTCATTTAATCCAAATTATACTCCTTGACTACAAAACCATTACAACTTATCCACGTAGATCTTTTTGGAACATCTAGAATCGCTAGCTTGGGTGGTAAACATTATGCTTTTGTAATTGTTGACGATTTTTCTAGATTCACTTGGGTCATATTTTTGAGTCTAAAAGATGAAGCTATAAAAGCTTTTAAGCATTTTTGTAAGAAAGTCCAAAACGAAAATACCATTACAACTATTAGAAGTGACCATGGTGGAGAAATCGATAATGTTGCTTTTGATAATTTTCACAACGAAAATGGATATGAACATAACTTCTCAGCTTCTAGAATTCCTCAACAAAATGGTGGAGTAGAAAGGAAGAATCGTACATTATAAGAGATGGCTAGAACCATGCTTAACGAAAATAACTTACCAAAATACTTTTGGGCCGAAGCCGTTAATACCACATGTTACTTTGGAGAAATCGATAATGTTGCTTTTGATAATTTTCACAACGAAAATGGATATGAACATAACTTCTCGACTTCTAGAATTCCTCAACAAAATGGTGTAGTAGAAAGGAAGAATCGTACATTACAAGAGATGACTAGAACCATGCTTAACGAAAATAACTTACCAAAATACTTTTGGGCCGAAGCCGTTAATACCACATGTTACTTTGTAAATAGAGTCTTGATTAGTTGTAAGAAAATCAAAACTCCATACGAGCTTTGGAAAAATAGAATTCCCAATATTAGCTACTTCAAAGTTTTCGGTTGCAAATGTTTTATCTTGAATACAAAAGATAATTTGGGAAAACTCGATTCAAAATTCGATATTTCCATTTTCCTAGGATATTCATCGACTAGCAAAGCTTATAGAGTATTTAACAAAAGAACTCTAGTCGTTGAAGAATCCATGCATGTCACATTTGATGAGACTAACTCACTTGATCGTGAGAAAGGTATTGATGATGATGTAGGTTTGGAAGCTCTATTTGAACAAATGAACATTCAAGATCAAAACAAGTGTCTAATAAAAAACAAACAAAGGAGCCCAATATTCAAGAAAGTGAAGAAAAATCAACCAAGGATCAAAGTAATCCCCCACTACCAAAGGAATGAAAATTTGTTCCATCTCATCCAAATGAATTAATAATAGGCGATCCACCTAAAGTTATCACCACTAGAACCTCTCTTAGAAATCATCTAGTAAGTTGTGCATTCATCTCAAAAATTGAACCCAAATTTTTTTAAAAAGCCGAATTTGATGAATTTTGGATACTAGCAATGCAAGAAGAACTAAATTAATTTAAAAGAAATCATGTTTGAGATTTAGTCGCTAGACCAAATGATCGAACCGTAATTGGTACAAAATGGGGTTTTAGAAATAAAAGGGGTGAAAATGTAATAATTGTACGTAACAAGACTAGATTGGTGGCCCAAGGTTACAATCAAGAAAAAGACATCGATTATGAGGAAACCTTTGCATCGGTTGCTAGATTAGAATCCATTTGCATGCTTCTTGCTTTTACTTGCCATAAAAATTTCACTCTCTATCAAATGGATGATAAAAGTGCCTTTCTAAATGGTTTCATTCAAGAAGAAATTTTTGTTGAACAACCTCCCGGTTTTAAAGATCATAAAAATCCGGACTATGTCTTCAAACTTCGAAAAGCTCTCTGTGGTCTAAAACAAGCTCCTAGAGCTTGGTACGAACGATTGAGCAAGTTTCTAATTTCAAATGATTTTTTAATTGGAAAAGCAGATACCACTCTTTTTGCTAAAACTCATAAGAACGATATGATTATTGTTCAAATCTATGTTGATGATATTATATTTGGTGCCACTAACATTCATNATCAAGGTACGTCCGTTGACATAACAAATATCGAGGTATGATCGGATCCCTTCTTTATTTAATCGCAAGTAGACCCGATATCATGTTTAGTGTGTGTCTATGTTCTAGATTTCAATCGAGTCCTAAAGAATCACATCTCAAGGCCGTAAAATAAATCTTTAGATATCTTATTGGCACTAGAACTTTAGGGCTTTGGTATCCTAAGGGTACTCACATTGATCTACTTATCTATTCGGATGCCGGTTGGGCTGGATGCACAATCGATCACGTCATTTTTTAGGCGTTGCACTTGTATCATGGTTTAGCAAGAAACAAAACTCCTTTGCATTGTCTACAGTTGAAGCCGAATATATCTCGACCGCTAGTTGTTGTGCACAAGTTCTATGGATGAAACAAATTCTTAGTGATTATCACCTATTCCATTATGTGTGATAACACTAGTGCTATAAACTTGTCNCATCATATTTAGTTTGTTTTAATAATAATAATAAAAAGAACAAACGAGCTAATCGGACATCCAGTTAACACGTTCGGTTTGACAGAGATTTTTTACTCTGTCAACCGGACGTTCGGTATTACACGATTTTAAACCCTGGTTTCGCAAACCAGAGCATATTTTCCCCATTTCTTCTCACTTTTCTCTCATTTCTCTCCTAAATACACTCTAAATCACTCAAACGTTCAATCTATTCCTCAATTTCTCATTGAAATCGTTGAATCCACTACTTTTCATCATCAAATCTCAAAATATTTCAACTTTTCATTCACCAAAATCTCCTTTTCTCATAAGATCCGAACCCATCCTTTTTCCATCATATTTCTACAATGTCGGGGTCTAGAAGAATGGGAAAAAGACTTAAGAGCACGGTACGACGATCTCCTCAACCGTTATCCGATGAAGAATTTGATATGGAGCCCATGGTGCCGGTCAACCCGTCTGAAAAATCACCTATTCTAATAGGTAAGAACGTTGATTTTGCCGACTTTACCATTGAAGCACCCGTATTTCATATTGAAGAATATTTTGAAAACATGGGTTGGATGTCGGTTGCTACTCTCGACGAACATGCCTTTCCTCGCCTTATGAAAGAATTTTATCAAAAAATCGTTATTTCACCTCGTTTGGATGAGATTTCATGTTTACTAAAAAATGTTCGTTTCACCGTCAACAAAGCTCACATTCGTTAAATTCTTGAGCTTAAGCCGTGTGATACTCAATTTTTTCTTCATAAAATTCATCCTACCCTCGAATGGTACGACCCTTCTGAGGCAAAGTTTTGAAAATATCACAAAACATTAGTGCAAATCATCTAACACTTCCATGCAAAGTTTTACAAAACATCATTGCCCATGTGATTTTTCCTGGAAAGGGTCATCGAAACGAGGTAAACTTTTTTTATCTTTTCATCCTCGATTTATTTCTTGTTGGGTGAAAACTCGACTTTCCAACTATTGCACTAGGTCTCATGAAACTTGTGCATTCCACGCAACATCTTAAACGTTTGCCTTACGGAATGCTTCTTGCAAATTTTTTTAAACATTTTGACATTCTACTTCATGATGAGACTTTTGTTAAACTTTTCCCTACCGACACCATCAACACTCAAACCCTTAAAAGAATGAAAATAGTAAAAGAACATGGTCAATAGGTGGCACACACAAAAGGGTTCGACCCCACTTTAGGTCCATCGACTCTACCTTTTGAAGGTGATGAGGATGATGATGCTGATGATATACCACAAGTCCCATACCCACCTCACGATGTTCCTACCTCTAGTGGTACTCGCTTTTCGATTAGAGCATTCACATTTACCGAGGATCACTACAACCTCCTCAATGGATGTATTGATTCTCTTACATCTTCAGTGGATGGAATTGGTGGGATAATTCGGGAGTTGCAGGTCCAGCAGGACGCTATTCAGGCTCAGCAAGATGCCATCCAAGCACAGCAAGCGGACGCAGGCTCAGCAAAATGCTTTCTTCTCTCACTTCTATGCACTTTTTCCTCCAACGCCTCCTCCGAAGCAGTAGATTCTTTTTATTTTTGTTGTTGTTGCTAGACTATTCTTATGTTTATATGACTTCTCTAAAATCTTTACTTTATGGCTTATTTTTATTTTTAGAGATATGGCTTATTTTTTCTTTTATGACTTATCTATGGTTATCTTCTTTTATGATTAATGCTGTAGTTATTATCCATGTCTAGCCTTATGCTTTTTGTTTATGCAAAAAGGAGAAATGCAAAGTGAGATGATTGTGAGATGATTATGAATAATTCATTTATGATAATAATATACTTAGAGTATATGAAAAATGGGGAAAGAGAGAAATTCTTACTTACATAGTTATCAATTTGTAAAAGATAGGGATAATACTTGCAATACATGGTAAAGATAGGGAGAATCCAAATTGCATGATAAATAAATTAATCATATTCTGCAAATCATTTTGTTTGTCATAATAAAAAATGGGAAAATTGTTCACCTATGATTGATTTTGGGTATTGATTATAACAAACAAATTATTCTTATCTCTAACATTTATATTCAAGTCTTCATAGATACATGTTGCGAGCTTGGTGGAAATTGAGCTTTCACAATCAAGTTTGGAAATCGAGCACGGAAACAAATCAAGCATTTGCACCAAATTCAAAATCGAGCAACAAAACGTGCACTCACACGAAATCAATCGAAGACATTAGACTTAGATGATTTGATTTCATATGTAAATGTAAAACGCTTTAATTCTTAGCAATTAATCACTTCAAGCTTGTAAGTTAATTTTTTATGCACGAAATAAACGTCTATAAAAAGAGCTTGCATAAAAATTATTTTCGATATGACAAAAATCTGCACTTAACTTTTTTTTACCAATGACACTTATTTTGAAAAAGTGAGAAATGTCCCTAAAGGAGCTACACTTGCAAAAATAATTAAGAAAATGGTAAAATGGAGATTTGTAGTCTGGCGGACGTCCGATAGTCCAACGGTCAAATTTTTAACCGTTCTAATTTTTGACACTCAACGGCTAGTCTAGTCGTCCGGTATAGTGGCGAACGTCCAGTAGGGGTCGTTCGGTTGGACAGAAAGTTTTATATTTTTAACTGCTATAAATACCAACTCACTTACCATTTATTACAACAACTTTAGAGCATTCAATTGAGATTCTTTTGAGCCTAAATTTTCAATTGATTCAAATCACTTTGGTGTTGAAAAATCTTTGATCAAATTAACTCTTTAAAATCATTCTATACATCATAATTTTCCATACCTAACACTTGAGCTTCATTCATTGCTATCTATTAAAGTGTTAGCCTACTTCTCTTCTTGTACTCAAATTTGAATATATCATTCATTAAGAAGAGAAGATTTCACTTGTAAATTTATTTGAATTGTGGATCGTGTTGAAGTCCCGTAAAGCTCAACGTTATAAAAGGGTCGGTACTCCTTGTTTGTAAGTCATCAGAAGCTTTGTAAAGGGTTGGATTGCACCATAACTCAATCAAAATAGTGAAACTGGGCTTGCTCGTGCCGGAGAGCTTTGTAACAAAGGACGTAGATCATTGCGTTGGATCGAACCTCCATAATTATATCGTTTGCACTTTCTATACCTCTTTACTTATTGCTTTCATATTCGTGCTTGCTATTTGAATTAATCTATTTAGTCTCTACTTGCTTGAATTTGGATTAATTCTTCGAAAAAAATTTAAAAAACAATTCACCCCCATCTTGGTTAGTTATTCTTGAGCTATCAGAACAGACCATGGGAGAAATTGTTTGTACCATTTACCATAGAGCTACCGTTCGCAACTGCATGGTGATGTCGGACCCACCTTTTATAACTTTATAGGGTCATATAAAGATCAGAATAAATTGCAAGATCAAGAATAAATCTTGTGGTAGATCAGAACATTGAAATTGTCCTACAAAATCAATTGTCAAGTTTTAAAAATTTCCCAAAGTATGAATTGATGCACATGTCTTGCCATTCTTGAGGCCAAAACAAACCCATCTTGTCACTCTATGTTTGTTACATAGGTGGACATTGCAACAAAGATGGCTTTTTCCCCCATGTCAGAGGATAACCCTAGCGATGTCAAAAAGGCTCAACGGCTCGGGCTGAGCCCCATTTTGGGAGGTCGGCTCGAGCCCGAGCTAGCCCGTGGCTCATTACAGGCCCGTGCCACGGGCTGAACCGAGCCTTAAAAAAAATAAATTAAAAAATACACTAAAATTACAGTAATTGCACAAATTTTAAATACATTATAAAAAATTATAGATTTATAACTAATTTTTTTAAAAAAATACGAGCCGGCTTCGCCTGCTAAGGCTCGAGCCGAAAACTTTGGCCGAGCTTCATAACTTTGGCCAAGCTTTTGCTCTGCTCGGGTCCAAAAAATTTGGGACCTGTTTTGCTCGAGCCAAGCCTGAGCTTTGAGTTTCGGCTTGTGGCTCGGCTGGGCTCGTTGACATGGCTAGGATAGCCATTGGGTATTGATGCTACCCAAGATCAAGAACCATAAGGGGTTGATAAAAAACCTCAGTAGGAGACTGGCTCTCATGGTCTGATGAACGCGGACCACACTAGCCAATTGGAATCCACAAAAGACACATGAAGGCTCAAGTATCAAAGTACAATCACCAGTTTGTCTACCTCAAAAGACACATGAAGGCTCAAGTATGTGAGAATCGGATGTATTAGGAAAGATACTGAGTGGGTACTATTATCTTGATTTACAAAGACGTTGAATAGTTAAAAAATATCATGTTTATTGATTGGAAAAGTATTTTTTTTTATAGTATTATACTATTGAAGGTTCAAAACCACGAGTCATCTCTTCTGATGTAATAGCCTTTCGCTTCTTTTTACCGACTGCATGATCAATGGTATTAGTTTCAATTCATGTAAGGGGTTGTTAAGAATTTGTTTTAAATAAGTTGATTGTAACCAACTATGCCCAATTATATAAATGAGATATAGTAGTTGATTACGAGATTTCAAAGGTCCAACACAATCTACTCCACGAGAATATAACAGTAGTATATTTAGTTACTCTGAATGACAAGCTAAAAAATAAATTGAGTTACTTGATTGTTGGGGAAATTCGATTTTGAAATGGTTAAAAATTTAAAACCCTTCAATCCTACATTGGAAAACGATACGACAATTATTTAGTCCAAGTGCAGTAAAACTTCAATAAAATAACAATGTTGTCATTGAGAAAAATAGTTATTTTAGAGGAGTTATTAATTTATCAATAAATGCATAATTTATTAATTTATAAAATTTAAGTCATGTTTGTCTACCTTTCTTCAAAAATTTTTTTTTCTTCTAAAACTCATTTTCAACCACATATTCTTACAATAAGACCATGTTTAATGGGAATTATAAAGAGAAATTGGAGGAAATATTATTTTAAATAGTGATTTTTTGAAGAATGTGTGGTTAAAAAAGTATGTGTAAAATATTTTATTGTGTGAACAAGTGGTTGAGCTAAAATATTTTGCACGTAAATTTAAAATTTTCTTACTACATTCTTCAAAAATCACTATTCCAAAACTCAGTTCCCAAAAAAAAAAAAAAAAAAAATCCCCTTTTACTGGGCATCAAATATGGACTTAATATGTAAGCACGGAAAAAAGGCACAAACATATATACATTAATGTACATGTATTGGCTCAAAATTTAATATATTGGAAGATTAAATGTTCAAGTTATTTCATGTAGACATAGAATATAATTTCTACAGTGAAATTAAAAGTTTGTTAAATTAAAAAATGTGAATTGAAACAAATGTTGTCAAATTAAATGTGTGCTAATTTATATTAGTGTGAACTTTTATGAATTTAAACAGTTATTACTTTATATATTTGTTGGACCTTAAAAGGATTTTAAAAAAATTATTATCTTATACATTTAGCATGGTTATTAATTTAGTACACCAATCCAAGCTAGGATCGGTTTTTGTTTTTACTTAAACAAGATTATGAATTTATTAAACATTCATTTATCGAAGTTTTACTGTATGGAACTTGGGCCTTAGAGCCAAAGAGTGTTGTTAGACTTTGCAAGAGGATGACCTACATTCAAATGGGTTCAAGGTCGTAGTCCCCACATGCACACTGCTTTCAATCTGGTTTTGTATCATCGCTCATGGGTCGTAGGCTGTGTACTTGTCCCAACTGGGAGTTAATTGTCCCAATAATCATTGAATTTATGTATGTGTTTGCGATTGCTCATTGAAGTTTAAAATAAAGATTTGGTCATTGAATTTATCCAAATGATGGACATTACTCATTGGCTTAACTTACCATTTATAACCTCTAACGTAAGTGGGACGTGGTTGACGAAATGTTCAGGTGGCGTAATATCGCTGTTATCACAAAAAAGCTTATTTTATTGCCCACTATACTTTGGAAAACGTTTTTGATTACTCACTATATTTTGAAAAAGTCTTCCATTGCTCACTCAACATCCGACTTCATTTTTATAAGTTTATTGACCAAAATTTGACCATTTCAAAATCCAACGAACAATCGAAGACGTTTTTCAAAATATAGTGAGCAATAGAAGACGATTTTCAAATTATAGCGAGAAACTTTTTTACATGGTCATTTAAATATCTCAATAAATGCTTCAATTGGGTCAATTAAAGGGTCAAGCCGTGATATTTACGGGAAGAAAAGTTCATATGACTTGGAAGTACTTTTGAATTTGAATTGATTGGTGAACAGGTTGTGCATGACTTGACTCTCCAATGCTTTCTAACAACGCTCTCTTTTTTTTCATTTGGTGGAATGATATCTAACTGCACTCAAGAAAGCTGAGGCACACAAAATTTCCATTCGGTACACAACCGCAGGAGCTCAATATAAAAAAAAAATGAAATCAATTATGCTGATCGACCAAATTTTGCAAGTGTACGGTATCATAGGCACGTAATACAGTTGTGAATAAGATATTGAACCCACGAGGACAATGTACTTACTCTAGTTAAAATCAATATTAACTCTATTCAAATAGCCAATTTGTGAATTGTGATTTTGTACCAAATTATCTAACAAAATTAACGAGCAACTATCAAATGTTTGTAAAATCGATTAATACACACTATGATTTTGAAACCAACTTTATTAGTCCATTTTAACACAACTCAAGACCAAGTAGGGGTGGTGATTAAGTCGAGCAACTCATCGACACAATATTATGTTGCCACTTATATTTATATTTATCTATTTGAAAGTTTAAAACTCGCGGGGAACATAAAATAAGTTTCAACCTTTCAAAATTAAAACCTACTAATTTTCAGGTTTAATTACAAAATTTAAACTCATAATTTTGGATTAGTTGTGGGTGTCGGAATTTGTCTCTATAAAAGGGAGTGATTTTTATGATGTAAAACAAAACTTGGAAGATTATTTTCTATACATTTCATATTATATTTACAGTATTTGCAACTCGATAAATGCTCGTTACTTATCCCCTTTAAAAAATATATTCGATTGTTCACTATACTTTGGAAAACATTTTTGATTAACTACTATATTTTGAAAAAGTCTTCCATTGCGCGCTCAACATCTGACTTCATTTTTATAAGTTTATTGACCAAAATTTGACCATTTTCAAAATCCAACAAATAATCGAAGATTTTTCAAAGTATAGTGAGCAATAGAAGACTATTCAAATTATAGCGAGAAACTTTTTTACATGGTAACGACGATCTGGCAACACCTGGACTTTCCGTCAGCCCGTCATCCCTTTCTTAAGAGGTTATAAACGGAAGTTAAGCCAGTGAATAACGTCCAACGTTTAGATAAATTAAGTGGCCAAATATTGACATATTAAATTTTAGTGAGCAATCGAAGAAATGAACATAAGTTCATTTATTATTAAGACAATGAACTCGCCAAATCGGTATATATATATCCTTTTAGAGAATAAAATAAAATTTTATTTATTTAAATTTTATTGTACTTAGAAGACATATATCGAAAATGAACCAGTATGGTACAATTTCGTCTTAAGGAAAATGAATTAGAGCTTACCTCGACCAAAGTTCATTTTTTGCATTTTTCTATCATTTGTAAGTTGGTATTTTGTCTCGTCCAATTTTTGCTTGCAAGCTATTGGTACATAATTATTTTATTAGACATAATATTATTTACAAACTAATTTATATTACAGGGATGAACAACAGTTTAAGGAAGGAGAAGTCACGACAACTCTTGAAGCCTGTTTCTATTATTTAGTTTTGAAATCAGCAATATTTTTCAACAATCTGTAATAA
>OU503054.1:5858293-5870991 GCA_912172775.2 Fraxinus pennsylvanica | reverse complement strand
GACAGTGGAACGAGCATTTTCAGCAATGAAACATGTGAAGACGGAAATTCGTAACAGAATAGATGATGATTTTCTTGCTGATTGTTTAACACTAAACATTGAACGAGAATTTCGTATTAATTTAGATCTAGATTCTATTATAGATGAATTTTACGCTTTAAAATATTGTCGGGTACAATTGTAATAGGTAACGTTATCTTACAATTTTTCTAGTTATATATAAATTTTATTCGTACATTACATTTTAAAAATTTTAGCCCCCCGTACGATGAATTCCTGGCTCTGCCCCTAGTCATAACATTGCAGGTCAAGCAAATAAAGAAGTGCATGTAACTAATGTTATATGTTGTAGGTGTCCTTTTTCACATTCTTCAATGATTCCAAAAATAAATAAATAAATAAACAATATTTCCTCCGTTTTGACATATCCATTACATGGTGCAAGACATTCATTATCTTACAACACAAAAAGTACAAGACAAGTGTGCATAGCAGCACTTTTATTTTATCAAAAGATTCGCTAACATTTAAAAAGAAAGAGAAACAGAAAAGTAGGAGCAAAACAAGAAGAAAAAGATTAATCCAACATTTTCTTAAATTATCAATAAAACTAGAAAAAACTGAAGTGCTGCATGTGTTAAAAAAATGGGAAGGAACAGGTTTTTAGATTTGTAAACTAAACAAGCCCCTATTTAACTGACTTTCTTTAAAATAAAACTCTTTATTTTTCATATTCATTTTAAACTAAATGTTCCCATAATAAAATATTTTGCACGCAAACTCAAAACTTTTCTAAAATCATATTCGAAACACCATTTTCCCCGCTTTATAATGGCCATCAAACAAGGGCCAAGTATAACAAGTAGTTGAATATGAAAATCATTAAAAAAAAAGTAGGAAGAGGATTATAAAAAAAAAGAAAACTGCAGCATTTCTATAATGAAAATCAGAAGAGCGATATAAAGTATTTTTTATTTTTTTCACTCAATTATAATGAATTCTTTTTAAAGTAAGAGAAACAACGTTAGTCCCAAATCTGTTAAACCCGAGAAAGAAAGGCCCAGTTCTAAACTCAAAGGTTAAATGTATACAAGCATGTGAAGAAAGCTATACCAAAAATCGTGCCTAGATTCTTCCTAAATCTACAAAATCGATAATATTCAAGGCAAGAAAGAGATATACAGTACTTCTCACTAAGTAGTGATCATTGAGATAGATCTATTTCTCACAAAAATAATAATCATGTCCCGAAGACAATACTTCAGCTGTCAACCAGAAAAGCCTTTACCTTGATTAAGACATTTACAAGCCAACAAGCATTTTTTCAAATTCAGATTTCAGTAACCAACTAGAAAATGACAATTGACTGTTTGAGTCCCTAATTAATCCCTATAATTTTAGATTCACACGTAATCACTCTCCAAACCCTTTAACATTTAAAGGCCACCAACAATCAGAAGAAAATTCCCTAAGTTTAAACTCTATTATTAAATGTTGACATATGCCCAGTATAGAATAATATTCTTCGAGGATTGCACATGCTTGATAGAGAGCATCACAATAGAATGCGAACCAGTTACTGTGCAAAAGTATGACATGAGGAAATGCAAAAATCTGGAAACAATCTAATTGCACCATATCAATCGGCACCACCAAAATATAGAAAACAACTTTCTATTATTGACACTACTTATCAGTGAGAAATCACCGACACAATCTCCCTAAATGGTCAAATAACAAATCCTGACATTAACATCTATTAAAGCCAAAGTCCAAGATATTTATGCTTCTTTTGATCAACCATGTACCAAAGGAAAAACACTTCGCCAGTGGATATTTTAGAAAATAATTCCTATTCTTATGTTATCTTTCATATACAATGTCTTGATATATACACCAAAGCTATGGCTACAAAAAGAAGGTTTTCAACAAGGTAATCTTGCATCTAATTACAATCAGAACTGAATAAGGAAATAACAATCAACTTTATTACATAAGCAACAAATATAGTTGATTAAGCTGCCCTTATTTTTGTCATTTTCCACAAAACATCCTTGCAAACTCTCTAGAACGCAAGAATGCAGAAACCAATGTGAATTAGTCTTGCCATGCTACCAATAAATAATACAAACATCAGTTAACAAAACCTTATGGTCTCATTATTGGTGGTAATAAGCCATTATGAGAATCCGTTTTAAGGACCAATTAACGCTATGATCTTGAGTATCACCTTAGTGGGAGTATGTTTACAAGAAAGGAATCCTAGATTGTAACTAATTAAGTGAACATTTTTGCACTCTTGGGTGATGAAATTCCTCAATCAAATAAAATATCCAACTCAGCCAGTTGACTGCAACATCATGACGAATCCTCTATTGACAACCACATAATATTTTGTCATGACTTTTACTTAATTAACTATTATAGGATAATTGGTAAGTGTAAATTTTAGACTTATTTGAATCTTAAATCTTATGATTTTGTAGGTGATTTAACTCGAATCTATGCTAAGTTTCTCTGGCTTTTCTTTATAGGATGGATCTTGGTCCAGAGCCCTGTTTCCGAGGAGAAATGAAGAGAAAGAAGTCATTTGGCGTGGGACCGGAAGGCGGAAGTGGACGCGGAGAGAAGATGACGAACAAATGATTGGCCGAAGGTGGGTGGCACACACACATCCGCCAGGCCCCTGATATTTACAGATCCATAGCGCACGCATGCGAGCCAACCCCCTGGTGATGGAAGGGCTTCTAGCACACGTACCAGCCTAATGGAATGTGTATGATTATTTTTGTTTCTTCAGTGCGCTTGGTTGTGGAATCGGACCTAAATTCTATTTATGCATGATTTTTAATGGTATTTTGGATAGGATAATGCTACACGTACAGCCACAATTACCGAATTTGTTACATAATCACTTCCAGTTTGCGTCTTCTGATTGTACTTCCCCTGGTCATTCTTCAATTCTGTTTGCACATAAAATCGATGGATCCGTTACGATCTAATACAGGTTCAGATTTACAACCATCGATGGGGAAATCGACTATTGGCGAACCCTCAAGCCCCTATTACTTGCATCATTTTGACAGTCCTGGACTTGTTCTCGTGTCTCAGCCGCTCACAATCTTGGAGCCGTGCAATGACCATTGCCCTTTCGATGAAGAACAAGCTCTCCTTTATTGATGGATCCATGAAGAAAACAGAAGATGATGATCCAGATGCAAGCCCTGACTTGATCAGTTCCTGGATCCGCAACAATAATATAGTAATTTAGTGGATACTTAACTCAGTTTCTAAGGAGATTTCAGCAAGTATTATCTATGCATCTACTGCTTTTGAGATCTGGAATAATCTTAGAGAAAGATTTCAACAAAGCAATGGGCCACGAATTTTTCAATTAAGAAAGGATCTGATGAATTTAACACAAGATCAGAATAATGTTAGTGTATATTACACTAAATTGAAGACTATATGGGAGGAGTTATGCAATTTTCGACCTGCCTGCAGCAGTGGGCAATGCACCTGCGATGGTGTTAAGCAATTGAACAAGTATTTTCAGATGGACTATATCACGTCCTTCCTCATGGGGTTAAATGACTCATTTTCCCAAGCCAGAGATTAGATCTTTCTTATGGATCCGATGCCACCTATTAACAAGATTTTTGCTCTAATATCACAGGAGGAAAATCAGAGGAAGCTGAGGACACACTTACATACTAATGATGTTAATAATGCACCTGTATTTGCCTTAAGATCTAATAATTCAAAGCCTGCCTTCAGTCCTCATTTTCGTGGTGATGGTAATAGGTTTGGTAACTATAATGCCTTCAGAAGGAAGGACAAACCTTATTGCAGTCATTGTAAATTTCATGGCCATTCCATAGATAAATGCTATAAAATCCATGGATATCCTCCAGGATCTAAGTCTAAACAGAAGGATAATTTTCAGAATTAAAGTACTGTAATCAATTGACAGCTTCTTCTCATGTTGATCAGCAGCCAAACGTGGAGACTTTTATGCAGAATTTGAATGCCAGTCAATACCAACTGCTAATGCACATGTTGTCTAGTCACCTAACTACAAGTTCAAATGCTGATACTGCTGCTCCAAACAAGCACATCACTTTAGGTACTTCAGGTACATGCCACTCTGTTTCAGTTAATCCTGTTTTTGCTACTAAGGATTTGTGGATAATAGATTCAAGAGCCACAAGACATGTGTGCTCCATTGCTAATGCTTAAAGTTGAGGCCAGTTGATAATGCAAGTATCATATTACCAAACCACACACGAATCTCAGTCAGTTTGTATGGCGATATCAGACCGAGTCCATCTCTATTGTTGCATAATGTGTTATTTGTTCCACAGTTCAAATTCAACCTGTTGTCTGTCAGTGCATTAACTGTTGAATCTCAGCTCACTTTAAGCTTCTTTCATGATCATTTCGTCATTCAGGAGGCAGCCACTAGGTAGATGATTGGCAAGGGTAACAAGGTTCAAGAATTATATGTTCTTATTGTCAGGGAGATTAATTCAGTTTCAGATGTTTTTGTTGGTAGTATTTCTGCTCATGTATGGCATAATAGACTTGGCCATTTGTCCTTTAAAAGATTAAATGTGTTGAAAGATCAAGTAGGTTGTGATATTTCCAAATTGAATAAACATCTCCCTTATTATATTTGTCCTATAACAAAACAGATAAGGTTATCTTTTGAATCAAATAACAAGATGTCCAGCAAACCATTTGACCTTTTGCATTGTGATGTATGGGGGCCGTACCATGTACCTTCTCATTCAGGACATAAGTATTTCTTAACATTGGTGGATGATTGCTCTAGATTTACTTGGATCTACTTGTTGAGACAAAAATCAGATGTTGTGAATGCAGTGCATCGATTTTTTAACATGGTGAATACACAATTTAATACCACAATCAAAACGTTCAGATCAGACAATGCTCAGGAGTTATCCTTCAGGGAATTTTTTTGCTAAAAAGGGAGTAGTCCATCAATTTAGTTGCGTTGAAACTCCTCAACAAAACTCAGTGGTCGAGTGTAAACACCAACATCTTTTAAATGTGGCTCGAGCCCTATATTTTCAGTCCATAACTTTTGTGACCTATTGGACTGAGTGCATGTTAACCGTAGCCTACCTTATCAATAGGACACCATCTACTTTACTTCGACATAAAACTCCTTATGAGATCTTACACGGTTGCAGTGCTGACTATTCTATGATGAGAATTTTTGGCTGTTTGGTTTTTGCATCTACTCTCAGACCACATAGGGACACGTTCCATCCACGTGCAAAGTTATGTGTTTTTATAGGATATCCATCAGGAATCAAAGGGTACAAATTGCTTGACATTGAATCAAGACAGAGTTTTTGTGTCCAGAGATGTTGTGTTTCATGAAGAGGTTTTTCCATTTCATACCATTACTAATTCTGATGAGTTGCTAGACCCCTTTCCTGATCTTGTTTTACCTATACCCTCTAATATTCATGCTGCAGAAGATACTCCTTCACCTTCATCTGTTGTTTCCCACAACATTCCTTCACCACCTGCTATCTTCCCTATACCTGATGATAATCAATTTTTTTTTGGGATACATCCTTCTTCACCCCCAGTAACATCTGATACTCCAGCTCTTCTCCTTCATCCAGGCCTTATACTCAAGACATTCGAAAAACCCGAAGAGCCTCTAGACCACCAAAATACCTTCTTGATTATCATTGCAGCTTACTCACTTAATCTCATAATCCTGCTCCACTCACAGTATCACATCAGCCATTTTATCACATACCAACATCTATCTGCCCCTTACAGGAACCTTATTCTAAACATTTCAACTCACTTTGAACCTCAATTTTTCCATCAGGCTATAAAACTTCCACAATGGCGCGATGCCATGAAACTTGAGTTGGATGCAATAGAACTTAATGGTCTGTGGTGCCTTTACCTCCTGGAAAACACTCAGTTGGATGTCGATGGATATATAAAAGTAAATACAATTTTGATGGATCACTTGAAAGGTATAAGGCTCGCCTTGCTGCACAAGGCTACACATAAAGTGAGGGCTTGGATTATTTTGATACCTTCTTCCCAGTGGCAAAGAATGTGACCATTAAAGTATTGCTTACTCTGGCTGCTCATCAAAATTGGCACCTTTTCAATTAGATGTGAACAACGCGTTCCTGAATGGAAACCTATTTGAAGAGGTCTACATGGACCTCCCTCTTGGCTATGAGACTCTTACATCCTTCGAGAAAGGAGAGAATATGGTTTACAAGTTACATAAGTCCATCTATGGACTCAAACAAGCCTCCCGGTAGTGGAATGAAAAATTCACCACTTCTTTGATTCAATTTGGCTTCACTCAGTCTAAAGCTGACTATTGCCTCTTCACTAAAGGAAATAGTGTCAACTTCCTGGCATTAGTGTATGTAAACGACATTGTAATCACTGGTCCAAGTATGCAGATGATCGCTTCTTTGAAAGCTTTCTTACAGTCACATTTCAAGCTCAAAGATTTGGGACAATTAAAATATTTTTTGGGGATAGAAATTGTACGTTCGGCTTCAGGGATTGTTATATCTCAGAAGCAATACACTTTGCAGTTACTGGAGGATGCCAATTATTTGGATTGTAAATCAGCAACTAGTCCTATGGAAACGAAGTCAGTTCTTAGCATTCATGAAAGTGAATTGTTACCAGATCGTACTATATATCACAGGCTGATTGGAAAGCTTATATATATGACATTGTCACGGCCAGATATTACTTTTGCGGTACATAAATTGAGTCAATTTTCTGCCCAACCTAGATTGCCGCACTTGAAGGCAATTCATCATCTCTTATGATATCTAAAGGGGGAATCCTGGCTAGGGCATTTTCTTCTCATCACAACAGTTGTCTAAAACACCTTTAACTGTCCGTGCTTTCTCTTATGTTGACTGGGGGTCGTGTGTTGATACAAGAAAATCGACTACAAGTTTCTGCATCTTCATTGGAGATTCCATGGTATCTTAGAAGTTGAAAAGGCAGTAAACCATTTCCCGTTCTTCTGCTGAAGCAGAGTACAGAGCTATTACTGCCACTGTTAGTGAGATTCTTTGGATTCATCGGCTGATGAAAGATTTTGGGGTTCCTACCACATCACCCGCTACCATCTATTGCAACAATCAAGTTGCCATTCAGATACCCACCAATCTAGTTTTTCATGAGAGGACAAAACATATTGAAATTGACTGCAATTTCATCCGAGACAATAACTGCTGGCATGGTAAAACTTCTTCCTATTCGTTCTAAGTATCAACTTGCAGATGCTTTCACAAAAGCCATGCCAGCCACTACTTTAAATCCTTTGATGTCCAAGATGTGTGTCAAAAACATTTATGGCACATCTTGAGGGGGTGTATTGGAACCTATTGTGCCATCACGTTATATCAGTGCTCTTTGTATTGTTGTTAATTAGTTTTACTTGTTAGTTTGTTTCACTAGCTAGACTTTGACGGCTAGACAATTAGTTAGTTTTGGCGCCTTTTTCCTTTTCCCTGTGCTGCATATATATGTGGCCTCGTGTCACCTTTTTCACTTGAGTAATGAAGATTTCAGGTTCATAATCTCCTTCCCAGTGAATCTAATAATTTCCTGCCATTTTGGATAAAACCCTACAACCCCGCATTTGCAATCCAACCCAGCAGTCGACAGAAATGAAAGGACCTCAAAACCCATTCGACGACGCTTACAAACACCTGGCGTTGACACAGTGGTGAACCATACGTTCTTACCCCTCAATCGATTGCAACGGACCCTAAACCAGGCCCTTACGACGAAAGAGAAGCAGGCAACTCCAATGATGGCCACTTCGATGCTGTCGAAAGTATGGGTAACGTTTATTCTTCTTCACCTTCATTTGATTTGAGGGTAGTTCTATATTTTAAAAAGTGCCTATGAACAATTCAAAAGAAATTTTGACCAGTGCGGGCGTTTTTTTGAATTGAAGTTTTGGCCTCGTCATCCTATGTAAAACTTACGGTAGTTGATTATGTACATATAGTTTAATCATTTTGGATATTTCTGAGACTAAATTTGGAGGTCAATTCTCAAATCTCTACGTGATAATACAGCATTATACAACATCTGTATATAAGTTCAGATTCCATCCGATTGACTATGCCTCAAATCCACAAAATTAAGGCTACGAACTATCCCTAAAGGACCTAAAAATTTGTAAGAAACTTTTACTTGTATATAGATGCCCAGTGACAGAAAACTCTCCAGCACGAGCCTTTCCTTCCATCTAGACGTGGGTTTTATAAGATTTTTAATGCCAAATTAAAAATTAGCACAAAAATTCAGCTACTAGCATATCACCACTTCAACAATTACAGTAATTTCAAGTACTACAAGCCTTCAAACATATCAATTCATAATCACATCGAAAAAAATTTATTTCCATCACTAATAATCAGGAAGCTTAAAACCAAATATGTGCCAAAATTAGGGCTGGCCAAAATGTCCGAATCGAACCGAATCGGAACCGAACTGAGCTGGTTTTTTTAAATGAAATACCCGAATGGGTATCCGAATCGAGAANTATATATATATTCCCAAGTCAAAGCTTCAGCCACCAATTTGTAGGCTAATTGAATATATATATTCACAAGATAGAGCTGCTGCTTACCACCACAAAGTAGACGCCTTTTTTTCTTTTGTCTCACAAATCACGCACCGGCCACACACAGGCAACCCTAAAATAATGAAATAATCTACTATTTATAGGATCCATAATAACCTAATATTATTTGCAGTAGAAGTCCTCCAACTTTGACTTTTGAGACAATTACCTAACACCATTTCCTGCCATTTTGGATAAAACCCTACAACCCCCTCATTTGCAATCCAACCCAGCAGACGATAGAAATGAAAGGACCTCAAAACCCATTCGACGGCGCTGGCAATACCGATGCGGGCTCTGACACAATGATGAACCCTACGTTCTTACCCCCAATCAGTTGCAATGGACCCTAAACCCAGCCATTTCGACAAAAAGGAAGCAGGCAACTCCAATGCTGGCCACTTTGACGCTGTCGACAGCATGGGTAACGTTTATTCTTCTTCATCTTCATTTGATTTGAGGGTAGTTCTGCATTTTTTATGCATTTTATATTTGGGGCGATTGGGTTCTAATTTTTAACGCGCCTTCAGTGCGTCATTTTCTTGAAAATAGATTTAGAAACAGAGAAAACAAACTGAATAGTTAGCCTAAAATTGTGGAAACTAAATTCTGCGGAAGGAAAAGCACACTAGAACTAAAGTTGTAGAAAATAACAGGCGGAAACTATGATTTTCAGCAAATAACGGGCTGGAGTTCAAGAAAATGGTTTAAATCCTGTTAGCTAAGGAGTTAAATTTCAGCCCAAGACCCAAACAAGAGAATTTTCACAACTCTAATCTGTATTTGTTTTATTCTATTTGGAAGTACTATTTTTTTTTTTTTTTTGAGAAAAGAGAACTTTTCATTGAAAAAATCAAACTAGCAAGTGTTGGATACAAGGAGGAGTTCCCTCCAACACAGTTCTCTCCTTAGAGAGTTTAAGTGCTTCCTTTGCTAATAATTGAGCAACCATATTAACCTTTTTAGGTACATAACTAACAGACCAAGAGTGAAAAAAATCAAGCATGCTCTTCGTATCCTAGATTAGTAGACCGGGGTAGTTCCAAAAATCCAGTTCTCTATTCAGTCCCCTCACAACATTCACCGCATATCCTTCAAGGATAATAGACCTCAGTTCACGATGTCTGCAAAGTGATACAGCTTCCATGGCACCGATGGATTCGGCCAAAAAGGCATCCGGGAGAACATTCCTAGTACACATCAACGATGCTTTAGCGTTACCATTCCAATCACTCACATCAACGCCGATCCCAACCCAACTATTCACTGAGTCTACTGCCGCGTCCCAGTTGATTTTGTACTTATTTGGGAGAGAGGCCTCCCAAAGTTGGGAAGATTAATGGTCTCCTCTGGTTCTGGGCCTGACCAGTAAGGAGTTCACGTTTCTGTAATCCGATGCATTATGTCGAGCCGTGTTTGAGACAGTTGCTGGATTATCAAATTTATTCTCAAACACAAAAGAGTTTCACATCTTCCATATCAGGTAAACTGTAGCTGGATTATCAAATTTATTTGGAAGTACTATTGTTGAATATAATGAGCAACTCTAATATGGGAAGTTCAATCTTATCCATTTACATGTGTAGGAAGTTCAAACGACGAACACATTTTCTTCTTAAGATTTTGGGACACAAGATAGTATGTCCGGTTCTCATCATATGACCAATTGCAGCAGTGATGAAGGTTGATGCAGTTCAGTTTCTGAATGTGGCCAGAAATTTGGAGAAGTAGTTTGTATATCATCGATTCAGTTAATAGGACAAGTAAATTCAGTATGTCTGTCTAATTTGTTTGCTGACTTTATGCATGTTTGGTAAGTAAATTCAGTTTGAATGTTGGGTTCGTCATTTGGTTCAAGTGTATTTGTGAACATAATGTTTGAGAATGTTGGGTATGTCATTTGGTTTAAGTGGATTCATGAGATGAAATGGGTGAAGTGTGGTTTTGTTGCTCTTACTTTTTTCTTCATCATCATATTAAAGGCCGATACAATGAACATTTTGGATAACCTCAATGAAAAAGAATTGCTGATACAAGGGAATATTATATGTGATCTCTTAACATTTTGAAGCATGCACCTTACTCAGTTGGAATTCTACTGAATAAAGGAAGTTACCAAAATCTAGTGAATTGTTACATGAAGCTTTCAGTGCACAATTTTGCTGCTCTTTTCCATGGGGTTTCCAATGTTGTTGTATTTAGAGATAAACGCCGACAAATTCATATCCGATATACCATCGGATTCGGTGATATTCGCTTGGGTTTGCTTCTTTGGTTTGCGAGAGTCGACGGAGCGATGTCCAGCCTTTCCACAGTTGTAGCAATTTCCCTTGAACTTCTTTGCATATTTTTTGGATGGTTCAATGGAATGCTTCCTCTTTCTGTTTTTATTGTTAGATTCCACCACATTTGCGTTTGCTTGTGGTAAATTATTTCCAACACGTTTGTTCGAACTTCTGTTGTCTTCTTCAATTCTCAATCGAACCACAAGTTCTTCAATATTCATCCTTTTGCGCTTATGCTTGAGATAATTTTTGAAGGAAGTTTTTCGATGATTGCAGCAGCTTGAAACGACTCACTTAGAGTCATATTCTCCGTGTGAATATCATGAAGAATAACCTGCAATTCTTGCACTTGACTGATGACGATCTTTGAATCTACCTTTTTGTAGTCCAAGAACTTTCCCATGATAACTTCTTTGTTCAAGCATCTTCAGTCTTATATTTCTTTTCCAAAGACTTCCATAATTCCTTTGCAGACTTCTTGGAATTATACATGTTGTATAACGTGTTGTCCAAACCATTCAGAATGTAATTCTTGCACAAGAAATCTAAATGTTTCCATGTATCTAGAGCAATTAACGATGCTCTATTATTTTTCCCTTCTTGCATGACAGGAGCATCTTCTTTTAAGAATTTTGCCAAGTTGAGGGTTGTGAGATAAATAACATCTTTTGTTGCCACCTCTTAAAACCGACCCCAATAAATTTTTTCGGTTTCTCTCCATGTGGAACGGAGTTAGCGGGGACCGTCACAATAGGAGGAATAACAACTGCAACAGGGGGGATCGCAACGGTAGGAACAAATCCTTCCGAAGTTCACATTTCGAATTTTCATTCAAAATAGCGTCGGTATTGAAACCATGTTCATTTCTGTTTACTCAAAACAAAAGACTAACCAAAACAAAGAAGGGTAGAAGAAGTTAAACCAAGTATATTTAACCGAAGAACAAAGTCATTGCAACAAAGAAATTCGACTTAAGAATGTTGGGAACTGTTGGTGTGGAGTGACAAACAAACACCCGTAAATGTCTTTTCAAATTCTACAGAAATTTCGGCAGAGTAACGACAAGAAATGGACCCAAAATTCTACCAAATAAGTGAGGTAACACCAGCAAGATGACGCCAAGAAATGCCAAATAATGCAGCAACAATACAGTATGGAAAAAAAAGGTCAAGGCAAGTGTTGAAAACTTTGTCCTTGAGTTGAATTTGTCTCGCAACGGTGCCAATGGTTTATGGCAATCGACTCCCAAGATACAACGACTTTCTTTTTGTATGAGTAGCACTACAACACACAAGAAGACGAACCAGAATTGGTTTACGAACTCCTTAATGCAGAAATAAAAAAGAAAATTGATATTTAGGCAAAGTGTATGCAAATTATGGTTGAGAAAGATGATAGAATGAAATGCTTATGATTACATATCATTGGTGTGTAGAAAATGACGTCTCAATGGTCCTACTTATAGAGTATGAAGGGTTGTGGATGAAGTGTTGCGAGCTAGACCACGCAACCTTACAAACAAAAGCAACTCTTGCTGTCGCTAGCCTGTCACTGAAGCCTCACTCGAGCGATAAAAACAGAGACTCCGTCGCTCGAGCGATAAGCGAGCGACAGAGTTAGTCAATTTTCCTGCCCGTTTTCCTCTATTTTCCTTCCTAATTTGGACCACAATTTTCATTCATCTAGAATTGGTTTTGAGATTCCAAATAGGGATAATTGCAGCAACGGTCCCAAAC
>OU503054.1:5775701-5788290 GCA_912172775.2 Fraxinus pennsylvanica | reverse complement strand
CTTTTTACGGCATACGTTTACGGCGTGCAATTGACGCATGCCATAAAAAGCGACTTTTTACGGCGTGCAACAAATGCGTGCCGTAAATGATCAATTGCATAAAGTATTTACGGCGTACATTCTTTGCATGCCGTAAAAAATCGTTTGTTCCTATTATTTACGGCGTGTATTTGTGCATGCCGTAAAAACAGTTTGTTCGTATTATTTACGGTGTGCAACTGCACGCCGTAAAAAAATGAAAAAAACTATTTACGCCGTACAAAACCATTTGTTCCTGTTATTTACGGCGTGCGTTCTTGCACGCCGTAAAAAATTGCAAAAAGTTGAAAATTGGCAAAACCAAATTATGAAAAAAACTATTTACGCCGTACAAAACCATTTGTTCCTGTTATCTAGGAGGCTTATTGCAAGCATCCACCGATATTTTGACAACACTATCAAAGGATGCTCTCATGGATTTTCTGCTTATTACTTGGGGATTTTGGTATCGGCAAAATAAAATGGTCCATGATTAGATTACCATTCCACCACAACAAGTAATTGCAATAGCTTTAGCCAATAAACTTGCAACAGAACCAGCCCTTCTTCGAACGACTGCTCCTGGAGTGCTGCCCCGAAAGTATAGATGGACCGACCACCTAAACCTGCCTTCAAGCTCAATGTTGATAGTGCTATGTTTTTCGATTTTAACAAGGTTGTAATTGGTATTATCTTGCGGGATCATAATGGTGAATTAGTTATGGCTACTAGTGGCCCTGAAAAATGTATCCTAGAACCTGAACACATTGAAGGGGCTACAATTGTGACAGGCCTACAATTATGTCTCAACCTGGGGATTTCGAACTTACTGGTAGAGAGTGACTGTATGTTTCTTGCAAATGAAATTAACAAACCAGATTTAACCTCAGCATCAATCCGTCCTCTTGCAGCTGAAATAAAGGAGTTAATGCTATGATTCCCTCATTGTAGCATCTCTCACTGCAATCGAGTTACTAATCAAGTTGCTCACTACTTTGCACGACATGCATGCTCCCTTCAAGATTTGGTAATTTGGTGGCATAGTGTCCCTTTTTTCATCGAAAATGTAATTTTCATTGATAAACACTATTGTAACATTTCTTAAGGCTAGTTGCCTTCATGAATGAAATACTTTTCCATAAAAAAATCACCCTTTTAAGGTATTTTAGTTTTATAGAGACTGAAATAGACGTTGATGTGAGAAAATATGGTTCAGATCCCTGAGCTCGAGCTAATTGATTTAGGATTTTGGTTAGAATTCTATTTTTCAATTTTCGTGGAAAGGAATCAGGGATTTTGGTTGATGACTTTGCTTTTGATTCCTCATTTGTGAATCTTTCTCTCCCTATGTGATTTTGCCCTAATGAAATGTTAAGTTTTTATTTCAGGCTTGTGAGAACGCTAAAATTCTCAAGTGTGTGAACTATGATTCCATAATTTTCGTCAAAATTTTACTTCTCAAGTAAGCGATGGCTTACCCTAACTCGTTATTGAATATATTAGAAATGTTTGAAGCATTGTCGGTTTATATAATTGTAGTTTGTTCGGCTTCTATGATTGGTTATTGTATAGAATCAATTGCACAGGTGCACATAGTAACAGTATTTAACTGATTGTTTGAATTCTTGTCAATTTTGTTACTTTATAATGTAAATCTTTTTTTTCTTTATATTTGTTTTGTTGTTTTAATGTTAAGTTTCAAGTTAATAATAGATTGCATAATACACTGTAGGATTTTACATTTATGTTGATTTTGGGGGCCTAATTTATGGAGTTCGCATTGGGCCATGAAAATCACAGGACCGGCCCTGCTCCCTACTATAGGATTTTCTCGTGTGTTGAATATCCCTCATATTAATGAAAACTTGATTCGGGGCTCCAAAATCTACAATCCTAAAAGAAGTAGAACTAAGGGTGTATTTGAACTACATTATTTTGGAATAATGTATTTTAGAATAATAGATTGATAGAGAATGTGTGGTTGAAAAAGAAGGTAAAATTATTGATGTGATGGAAAATATTTTTTATTGAAGAATATATGGTTGAAAATGAGTAGAAGAATGAGAATAAAAATTTTAATGTGGCTCAAATAGGGGCTAAATAAGACGTAACAATATAAGACTCACCATTAACGGTCATTGACTGACGCCAGCCCATTTTTCTAATATCCCTTCTTACCACGGTTGTTTCATCTTCCACATTCCGCTTAGTGTAGCATTACATTTTTCTATTTACTTTTGTGATAAGCACTCGATACATGCTGAGACGGAATTATAGTGGGTCAGAGTAGGGCACGTGACCCACCAATTTTCTAAAAATTGGTTTTTCTCAATAATAAAAGCCCCAAATCTAATTATTTAAAAAAACAATTGCCCAAATAAAAAATCCAAGAGTTAATTAAATCATCAATCACCCACATTTGGTTTCGGTTACTACTTGCTCACCCAAAAATAAATGGTTACCAAATGCTCACCCACTTTTTAAAAAATTACCCATCCATCACCCGTTTCACTTTCATCCATCCAACTCTCTACGTGGCAGATGGAAATATTACGTGGCAACTAACGCCGTTAAAAATTGACTACGTGGCTATTAATTTAAATTGTATTTCTTTTCCAAAACGATTTCTTCTCCCCCAAACTCTCTCCCCATGCCTCTGTACGTTTTCTCTCCATCCCCAAATCATCCCCAACCCTAGATTCATAAAAAAAATGGAGAACAATCTCTGAGTTGTCAAAGCGCTGATCAATTGGATACGCTTGCTGGATTTCGATTTCATCCAACGGACGAAGAATTACTGTAACGCCCCAAATTCTATTAACTCAAGGCACTACTAAAGTCGAAATATCCTGTACATAAGTATTCTCAATAAACGCCAAAATGCTTAAATATTTTTTTTAAAACTATAGCAAATTAGAACTAAATACGGAAACGTCATTTGAATAATTTGCTCACATTCAAGTGTCAATATAAAATATAATAAGCAAAGTGTCAAAAATCGCAAAAATACTAAAACTTTAGATTTANTAAACCCCACCTCAAAGTCTTGAAAATTTTCTTGAAATTGAACGAATGTGAAGTTACAGTGCTTTAAACTTTTCCCGCGACCTCGTCTAGCAATAACAAAATTAATATAATTTAGGATACAAAGTCCTAATTAATACTTTAAAACTTTTAGGGACTTGATTGAACTTTTGAAAGTAAAGAAATGAGTAATTTGATAATTCTTTAAATCTTTACGGTCTAATTATCAAAATTAGAATGTTTAGGGCCAATATGATAAAATTAGAAAGTATTTTATATTTAATTTGAAGAATACTTAAACATTAGGGATGGTGAAGGAGTTAAAATTAAATAGGGGACTAACTTAAATTTTTTGGCCAAACTTTAGGATTTAAAAAGTGAATTTTTATCATTTAATACCAACCCCCCATTCCCAAACCCATTTCACGCAGAGAGTTGCTAGATTTTAAAATCAAACTTGGGCATAAGGATTTCCAAATTGGGTTTTTTACATTTTGATGATTTCCAACCAAAATTGAGGCCGGAGAAAGAAGTCCAATGGCAATGGTGGTTCGTGCGATAGTGTTCCAAGCGAGAAAGGGAGAATAGAAGTTGGGTTCCATCCTCCAGTGTGCGTGCATGCGTGCGTGCGTGTGTGTGTGTGTGTGTGTGTGTGTGTGTGGGGTTTTTGAGTGAGATTACTATGTGAAAGAAGAATGTATGAATATTGATTGTGTTATTGGATTGAACCGAGATGGAGTACGATATTAAACTCAGAGATTTCATTTTCTTTCTTTTCGTTTTTTTTTCTTTTTTTCATCTACTAATATATTGAGAAGAACAGAGATTATAGAATTCCAACGAAAACCGAAAAATTATTTTTGAAGGAGTTACATGTACAGATTTTACCGAGAATGATTTACTGGTTCGAGAGTGCAGCTTGAAATTGGAAGAACTGATGTTGTGTGTCAATGTGGGTTAGAAGATGATAATGATGATGATGAAATCAAAGAAAAGCAATTGTTCAAACGTTAAGAGATTTACCAGTCGAAATGCCCAGATTTCTTGTGAAGTTTTGTTCAGCCGTGAGAGTGAATTTTGGAGGTGGAAATGACTAGTTTTTGGTTTTTGACACTGTTGAACCCTACAACCCTATGCTCCGGAATTTGGACAACTGATTTGGGCTGATCATGGACTTAAACTTGGACCAAAGAGGAATATTGGACCAAGAGTAATTTAAAATAGATGTTGGGTGTAAAATTCGACCCGATAAGGAGATATTGAATTTTTAAGATTAAAAATCGTTTTGAATTTTAAATGTTTTGCCAGAAGACTCGATAGACGTAAAATAATTTCTAAAATTTGACGAAGATGTTGTAGAGACATAACTTAAATTATAAAATTTTCATTTTAAAATTCGGGTCGCTACAACCTTCCCTACTTAAATAAATTTCATCCTCGAAATTAAACTTACTTGATTTGAAAATGTCTGGGTATTGGCTAAATCTCATCTTGTCTTTCTCAAGTTGTGTCTTCTCTACATGTCTGCTCCATTGGATTTTAACTAAAGGAATTTCTTTGTTCCTTAAGGTATGAACTTTCCTCTCAAGTATAACGGTTGGAGTTTCCTCATATGTCATATCCTGTTATAAAATTTGCATTTCAAAATTTGGGTCGCTACAATTAATTACTCGCTATTTATTGAACAAAGTTTGATCACAGATTTTCTTATTCCATCACAAATTTTTCAAGAAATTTCTGGATCGGATTGAGTTTTTTGCAACTCTACAACAATGGCGATTGTTCTTGAAACCTGGAATGATGCGAGACAGCCAGCTCGGAGAAGCTTTGTACATGAATTGTAAGCTGTGGTTTCATTATTGTGTGTTTCTTGATTTTTTTTGTTGAATAAAGGGAAAGCGAAAATCGGAGAAAAGGAATTTGTAGCTGTTGGTGTTGTGGAGTGAAGTTGTAGTCAGTCATTTGGTTGTGCAGTCATGTGTATCCTGTTGGAGTCATTTAGTTGTGCAGGTTGTAGTTGTTAGCGTTGTGTATGCTGTTGGAGTCATGGAGTGATGCTGCTGGTGTTGTGTATGATGTTGATGGTTGTGGAATATTGAAGGTGCAAGATATAAACCAGCTGGAGCACAAGTGAATAGGAAGAAGGCCAAGATGGATTCATAACAAGGCAGTAACAAACATGATGATCTAGAAATGAATTAGTTAGATAGTTTTGTATAGTTTGTATTGATTTCATTTCCTAAAAATGGAATTAGTTAGATAGTTTTGTATAGTTTGTACCGATTCCATGTAAATTAATTAGAAATTTTGTTAGGAAATGATTCCATTTTTCTGTATATATGGTGGAAGAAGTTCAGTGTACAATACTTTTTGGATGAATATATGTTAAATTCTTCAATATCTTCAAGAACACCAGAACTTAAGGGTATCCATGAACACCAGAACTACAAACTCCATGAAGGCAAAAAGCACTTGAAAGTGCAGCAAAAAAGACTACTTCAAAAAAAAAAAAAAAGACTGGTTGCTAATTGACAGCCATGTGTCCAACAAAAAAGACTGCTTCGAAACAAAAAAAAAAGACTACTTCAAACACTACTGAGTTGCTAATTTTTTTCCATTCTCGGCTGTGCATATGGAACCGATCCTTGAACAACCCTTTTGTTTTTTGTCATGGCTGCCATTTTCTTTACTTTTTCTTGATTCTCTATTTCTTGTAAGTCTTCCACTAATGTTTGAAGGGGAGCTTTCTCTTCCTGAAATATCTAGCTCACTTTGTGGAGGACTATAGTTGGTAAATTGTGCAGCACCAGTTAAACCAATTCTAGGTGTTCGCATGAATTGAAAATTAGATTGTGGTTATACTGGTTGCACTTCAGAGACAAGCACCCTAGATGGCCTCCTAGGCACTAGTTTGGCCTCTATAAAGGGTCAAACGAAGTCAATTACTTGCTGATCCAAATTTAGTAATTGTCCCATATTGTGGTAGATTTGATTCCCTTTGTAGTTTGACTCCCAAAGTGAGTTGAACTTTCCTGATTTTTTGGATCTATATCCCCATAAGACCATTCCTGTAACGAACGTATAAATTTAATACATTACATTATATATTTTATTAGAAATCAAAAAACACAATACAAACTCCATATGTAAACAAACCTCATGTGGTTTAGACTTCCAATGCTGTAACGTCATGTGGTTTAGACTTCCATATGTAAACAAACCTCATGTGGTTTAGAATTCCAATGCTATAACCTTATTACATTACTCTCGCGTATCTTCTACTTCTCCATGCTGTAACCTTATTAATTGTCAATTTCAGATCATCCTTTACGGCCTTTATAATAAGCTTAGACTTCCAATCATGGTCAACTTTGAAGGTATCTAAATACCTCTCCGCTATGTATTTGGCAGTGCAATGTCTATTTGTTTTGTCCCTAGCATAGGTATGCTCGGAATTTTTAGATTTTATTTGCACGCATCATTTCTTCTTATTCCACGAAGCCCAAATCCTCCATGTACAACCAAATTTGCATATGGCTTGGGCTCTAAACTCATCATTAGGCCTGAATTTAAAATTGCATCTGGTAGCTACGCCATGATTCCTTACAGCTTACTTAAACTCCTCAATATTTTTGAACTCTTTTCCTACCTCTAAATGCGGATTGAACTTCTCCTTCTTAGCATCATAGACGGATAAATGAAATATATTTTCTTCACTAGAAGAATAGTCGGTGTGCAACTCCTCCTCACTTGGACAATAAGCGTCTTCCGATTCTGAACCTTTGTCACCAGCATTCAAATGATCGATGGTATGGTCTGCATTTAATCCCACCGAAATCCGTTCATTTTCATTCTTATCGTAATGAAAATCATCATCATTAACATCGTCTTCTGAGTCAGTGAATTTGTATTCCTCAGGTAGCACTTCATCTTCTTCAACTATATTATCTACAGGTAAACAAGTAAATGAAGTGGTCAGACTTAACTAAAGATGACCTAACTAAAATAATGGAGGACAAACTTAGATTTTAAACCTCTAATAAATGGGAAACAAATCAATCAAGAAACAAAGTAGCGTTCCTTTCACATGGATGTCTCAATCCAAAAACAATTGGCAAGAAAAGCATGCAGCATGCTAACATAATTTTTAATCTGTTAGCATATTAAAAAATGTAAAGAAATCTGTTAGCATATTAAAAATGCAAAGAAGACCTGAGATTGACTTCTCAGAGCAAAAATAGGAGCAGTCTCTACATGCAATACATACGCCCACTGATTATTAGAAAACAATATTGTACAACACTTCATCAGAAAAGATTTAAAAAAACCTGCTTGTGGTCCATCTTCTACTACCACTAATGATGTTTCTTCATCAACATTATAGTTGCCTACCATTTCAGGACATTGTGGGTCACTCATGTTTCTCATTATCAAGACACGAGTATGGAAGAAATCAATTTGATTTTTATTTTATTTTTTATGAATCTAGGGTTGTGGATGATTTGGGGATGGAGAGAAAACGTACATAGGCATGAGGAGAGAGTTTGGGGAGAATAAATAGTTTTGGAAAAGAAATACGATTTAAATTAATAGCCACGTAGTCAATTTTTAATGGTATTAGTTGCCACGTAATATTTCTGACTGCCACGTAGAGAGTTGGATGGATAAAAGTGAAACGGGAGATGGATTGGTAATTTTTTTCAAAAGTGGGTGAGCATTCGGTAACCATTTATTTCTGGGTGAGCAAGTAGTAACCGAAACCAAATGTGGATGATTGATGATTTAATTAACTCGTCCAAGAGCCCAATTCTGACCTTCACTCTTTACAGATTCACTTCAAATTTAATTCCCATCAACGACTTCAACTTGCAACTCACAACCCTACACTTCAGAGTCTATTGGTCACTCAGTTCGTCGGCCCCTGCAGCTTGCTCACCCACAGCACCACTTGCATGCTGTAGCGATCGACTCCCCGATGCCTCTGAGTCCTTATTCATGCGGCGGTCTATTGTTCCAATTTTCAAACTTCCAAAGATAAAACTCTAATCTTCTAATTCTTCAAATCTTCCATCAAATTATGTATAGTTACTGTTATAAAATTGTGATTGTTTGATTGTTATATGGAAAAAACCCACTTGAAATTGAGGGCTTTCGAATTTCCGCTTCTGACTGAGTGATTGTTTGATCTCATATTTGTTTGTTGAAACTTGAAATTGAGGGCCTCTGAAATTGAGAAAATCTGTTTGAAATTGAGTTGCTTGGGATTATGTTTATTTGATTTGTTTCATAATTACGTGATTGAGTTGCTAGGATTACAAATTTATGAGAACGAATATTGCTGGGGATTGAGTTGTTAGGGAAAGTTATCGGGATAAGTGGAGTGGGGATTATGTTGCCCTGTCATTTGTATAATTGAGTCACTTTATGCTCCAACATTCCCTTCAGTTACTACTTCGCTAATTGCTTTTATTCTATTTATATTGAGTTTGTTTTAATTCATTGTTTGTATCAAATATGGAAAAATATATTAAACATAAATCTGCATTGTCTTGTGATGAGTAAAATATTAATGAAAGGAATGTTCGAGATAAAATAGATGAAACTGATATTGGAGATAAAATAAGATGACAAGGATGTTAGGAATGAAAGAGATGAACTTGATATGTGAGATGTTGATGTTGGAGATGTTTTGATTGAAACGAATGTTGAGGATGTTAGGGATGAAATACTTGATGTTGCACAACTTCTTTCGGATCCTGGATTGAGAGTTCCGATACAAAATTATAATGCTATGTTTGAGATATGATTTGAAGAACATGTGTAAAAGGGTTCCTGTCAACTTCGCAATCACAAATTTTCACTCACAAGAATAGGTAACAAAGATAGACGATTCTGTGTTTTGTGATATATTGAGTATCCTAGTTGGTTGGAATACATTATAACAAAAGATGTTGTATTTTGTTTTTACTCCTATCTTTTCTGTTCAAACGATGGTTTATTTGTTGATGGCGAGTTCTCAAATTTGAAAAAGAAGGAAATTATTAGAAAATATGTTGGGGATCACGTAGTGCATACAATTAGGCTCGGGTCAAGAATGAATCATTCAAGAATCAAGAAAGCATTCAGTCATATCTCTTTAAGAAATCACATCAAGCTCAAGTAGATTATCAAATTCGTTTGAATGCATAAATTGATTGTGTTTGATTTCTTCTACGACAAGGGATGGCCTTTCGTGCACACGATGAATTTGAAGATTTAAACAATCAAGAAAACGTTCTTAAATTATATCATTGGTTGTGTGATTGTAATGTTGAGATTAAGGCTGTTGCATTGATAAATGCACCTGAAAATCTCATATTAACATCACCGTGAGTTCAAAAAGATATTGTAAGTGCTATTGCTTCTGAAACTCTAAATGTAATTATCAAAGATATTGATGATATCTTGTTTTTTATTCTAGTTGGTGAATCTCGGGTCATTTTAGTGAAGGGGCAAATATCAGTTGTCGTTCGTTATGTGAATAATGGGTGTGTTTAAAACAATTTCTTGGTGTTACACATGTTTTGAGTACCACAACTATATATGTTAAGGCTGTAATTGATCAATTATTTTCTACGTATAGCTTAAGTATATCTAATTTGAGAGGTCAATGATATGATGGAGCTAGTAATATGCGAGGTGAGTATAATGGACTAAAAGCACTTATTTTGAAGGAAAACCCAAGTGCATACTATATTCAATGCATTGCTCTGATCACTTATTCTCTAGATTTAACTTTAGTATATCTAGTTTAAGAGGGCAAGGATATGATGGGGCAAGCAATATGCGAGGTGATTACAATGGTCTCAAAGCACTTATTTTGAAAGAAAACCTAAATGCTTACTACATCCATTACTTTGCTCATCAACTTCACCTAGCTCTTGTAATTGTGGAACATATATATTTACAAATTAAAACATTATTCACTTTAGCACACTTAGTGATGAATGTTGTTGGAGGATCAACTAAACAGGGCAATCTTCTTCGAGAGAAACAAAGACTGAAAATCCTTGAATCACTCAGTACTAGTGAAATATAGCAGACATGCTCTTAATCAAGAAACTACTCTTAAGCGTTCTGGCGTTGGGGCTCTCACTACATTTGTTTAATTAACTTGATTGTCATGTTTTCAACCACAGTTGATGTTCTTGAGATGATTGCTATAGACACTACAAGTTCCACAACAAGAGATGATGCACGTATTTCATTGGAATCGATGTTAAAATTTGAGTTTGCATTTAATCTACACTCATGAAAAAGATATTGAGAATTTCAAATAAATAGTCGAAAGCATTACAAAAAATGATCACTTATTCTCTAGATTTAACTTTAGTATATCTAGTTTAAGAGGGCAAGGATATGATGGGGCAAGCAATATGCGAGGTGATTACAATGGTCTCAAAGCACTTATTTTGAAAGAAAACCTAAATGCTTACTACATCCATTACTTTGCTCATCAACTTCACCTAGCTCTTGTAATTGTGGAACATATATATTTACAAATCAAAACATTATTCACTTTAGCACACTTAGTGATGAATGTTGTTGGAGGATCAACTAAACAGGGCAATCTTCTTCGAGAGAAACAAAGACTGAAAATCCTTGAATCACTCAGTACTAGTGAAATATAGCAGACAGGCTCTTAATCAAGAAACTACTCTTAAGCGTTCTGGCGTTGGGGCTCTCACTACATTTGTTTAATTAACTTGATTGTCATGTTTTCAACCACAGTTGATATTGTTGAGATGATTGCTATTGACACTACAAGTTCCACAACAAGAGATGATGCACGTATTTCATTGGAATCGATGTTAAAATTTGAGTTTGCATTTAATCTACACTCATGAAAAAGATATTGAGAATTTCAAATAAATAGTCGAAAGCATTACAAAAAAGGGATCAAGATATTGTCAATTCTATGTGATTGGTACAATAATGTAAAGCACAGTTTCAAACCATAAGGGATGATATATGTGGTTCTTTTTTGGAATGGTTTGTTTGTTTTGTAAAGTTCACAAGGTTAATGTTCCAAATATGGATGATATGTTCATAATTTTAGGTTGTTTACGATGTGACATGGTGGCAAATTTGTCTTATTTTCATGTGGAAATATTTTATGCCATCATTGATATGCAACTTCAAATGCTGAATAATCGTGATACGCTTCTTCAAATGGAACTTCAAATTTCATTTTCAAACCCTAATCATTTTTCCTCATTTTTTTCTCCCTCAACCCTCTTCCCTCTCTCTCTCGTCTCATTCTTTATCTATTTTCTCCCTCCTTTAACAATCCCACATGTAAACGAAGACGTGCCACCGGAAGACGTCACTGAGCGGCACAACAATGCCGCTGTGCATGATGCTAATAAGCCGCTGCACGATGATGAGATGTAGCAGCGGTTCTGTGTGCTCCGTCATTCGCAAAGACGTCGAACGTTGCTCGACGGTGCACCTGCTACCGCAGAAAAAAATTTTGGGAGGGGTTTAGGGTATTTTGGTATTCAGAAAAGAGAAAATTTGATCAGGGAGTTTGGGGTTTTTTGGGTGATTTCATTCTCCTTCGATTTGATCTGCTTAGCTAGAGCTGCTGTGTAGAGGCATCTTCTCCGCTGGGGTGGAGAAATCTGGTGGTGGTTTTTGTGTTGATGGTGGTGCTGGTGCTTGTGTTGTGTTGGGTTGTTGGTATTTTGGAGTATTTTTTTTGTTGTTTTTTTATTTTTATTTCAGACTGGTGGTGCTGTTTATTGTTGATACAGGCGGTGGTGGTAGTGCGCAATGGCAGATTTGGAGATTTTTTTGGTAGGGGTTGTGATTGTGGAGTGGTAGTCTGGTAGTGTTTCAAGACAGCGATTTAAATGAATTTACAAATGAAGATTTAATGGCTTTATCTCGTCAGACCGAAATGAGCGGACCTTCATCTAATTCTTCACGTGTGGTTCCGGATGATGAAGATATGTATGTTGAGCAACTGTTTGAAACGAAAAAAATTGCAGGAAGCTGTGCACCTACTGGCATTAAAATACAACTTTGAGTTCAAGGTAAAGAAATCAAACAAATCCATGTTGACACTTGTTTGCGCCGGCGATAGTTGCCATTGGCGGTTGCTTGCGACTAAGATGGATACGAATGAGAATTTTGTAATTCGTAAGTATACACGGGAATATACTTGCGAGTTGGGGATTCGATCATGGTTTATTGGTCGACAAATAATGGTTTATTGGTCGACAAATAATGCATAAGTATTAGGACCCACAGACGATCTACAGACTTTCAGACATCATTAACGACGTCTGACGATAGTACGAAGTGGTCATGAGCTACCGAAAGCCTGGAGGGCCAAAGAATGCGTGTTGGAGGATTTAATGGGCTAGGCCGAGGAGAGTTATGCTAAATTGGCCAGATACTGCCATAATTTGGGGACAACTAATCACGATTCCACTTATTCAATTGAGATGGAGGGCGAGAATTGCTTTAAGTATTTATTTATGGCTCTTGGATAATGCATTAG
>OU503054.1:5741061-5751843 GCA_912172775.2 Fraxinus pennsylvanica | reverse complement strand
GGAAAAATCCACGTTCTTGATGTGAATCTTGAATCCGGATGAAGAAATTTCAATATCCTATGCAATTCGCCTTAATTCCACGTTGTTAGCCACGTTCTTCGCCTCCAAAATATGTATAATATGGAGATTTTTAGGTCTAGTGAGGTTTTGCATATGTATTCTGCTGTTCTCTATTTGTAGGAGTCGAAAATTGGTTGAAAATCACGTTCAAATTGGTTTCCAAAAGAGTTCTAATCGAATAAGGAAAGTTGCCTTTGCGCGCGAATTTTTTTCTCGGCACAGCCGTCCGTATTTTAGTCATAACTTTCTCTCATGATATCCGATTGAGACGATTCAAAGTGCGTTGGAAAGATAACTCTAAGGGCTACAACTTTTCTAGAAATAGAGATTTTCCAATTCGGACGTTTACTATGCCAAAAAGGGGTATCAATCTTCGGCTAAAAATCTGGAATATATCTTGTGCGATTGGAAATTGATTTTGATAATATTTTAATCATATTCCATTCCCTTTTGAATTCTAATTCCATCCAATTGTCTTCTAACAATTTTCAAAGTATCTTCTTGAGGTCCGACTCAACCATTGAGTATTTGCAATTTAAGCCTCAAACTTTGGATCTCACTATTTTTCACTACATTTTGATTTTTTCCTCCAATTATTCATCAAACATCGAGTTTTACCTACAAGATGCAATGTGACACAATTTAGGTCATATTTTGCTAAAAGAACAATAAAATTCTATAGTTTCAAGCCCCGAATAAGTGTAGAAAATACACTTATCTGGGTGCTTTGGACATTTGACATTATTTGTTTATTGTATTTTATAATTAAAGGCCATTTGACCAACAAATATTGGAAGAATGTTATTTAACCAAATAATTGATTGACTAGGTTATTTAACAAACTCTCCAAATGAAAATTGGTTGCTAAATTTTGACCCCACCAGATTGGATTGGGCTCCGCCCCCTGATAGTGACCATCAATATATCATAATTAACAAATCAGGCTTGTTTATGGAATAACTAGAATCATTCAATTGATGCGTAGGAGCACTGCTGAATATGAACAAATTTCACAAACTGATATCCTATAGGTACATCCTTTACTTGAATCACTAGACTCTGGCTTATATTTGCAAGTTACTGTACATATAGAATGTGAATTTAAGGTTGTGTACTGTATTGTGACCAGTACTATTTGTTAGTGACCTTTATATTGTAGAATATTATTTAGTAGATATTTGGAATTTCAGTTTCAAACACTGAACAATATTCCCCAGAGAAGATAATTCACTATTTTCCTCCATTTGCATTTAGGGAAAGATGCAATCTTCTAGTTTTTCAAATTGTTAATTAATCTTTATTACTTTCAACCGCAATAACTTTGACGTTGTGAATTGCTGTACAATTGAATTTTCATACCACCTGTTCGACAATATGCCTCAGAGAGAGATACTCAGTATACTTTTCCATTCCTTTCTATATAAATGAAACTGCGAGAAACTCTATTACGAAAACTAATAAATTAAGAAGTTGCTAAGATTGACATACTGGTGGATATTGAAATATTAGATATTTGAAAATTTTCGTCGGGCCATGGGGCGTCGTGTAAAGGACTATGAAAAATAGTAAACTATATAATGGATAAGTTGTTTTAGTTTTAGAGATAGAATAATCTAGTCTGCATTTGGTTAATGTTATCATTTCTTTTTTCTGAATTAAGATAGAATCCATGATGTTGATTTTTTGAAACCATCATCAAATTTGGTTCCAAAGGTTGCAACATCGATGCAGAATATTTTCAGGTTACACTAAGTTAGTGAAAATGTAGTTAAACTCATGATATTGACTTGAAACTACGTCATAGAGTTGGATTTATTAGATATATGACCCTTATGAGGGACATTACTCATTATCTACCTGCTAGGAAAGCTATTTCATCACATGTAATGCAATGTGGTGCTTGTGGAAGCAGCAGATCAATTGCTATTGGGATTGTCTTATTTCCTGTCAAGCAAATATCATTAGCAAGCATGATTTTTTTTCCTTGTTTTCCTCTTATTTTCCTTGCTTATTGTTTTTATATAAAAAATGCATTAATTATTGTCATATCTAAGTTTTGTAGCAAATGGAACTGGCAAGACGCAATTGTTGTAGATTTGTGAGCTCTAACATCCAATTTAGTCGCTTCTTCTCTTGTGGTCCATTTGACCCCCCTCCCCTCATACCTCCTCGTAGGGTGGTTGTCACAGGTAACCTTTCTATTCTCCATCACATGTTATCTTATGAGCGATATTGCATCGAAGTTCCATTGGAGAGCAAAATGGAAGATATGACATGCTTGCCCCTACTGGGATATCAAAGCTCATTCATTTTATTTCTGTTTTTAATATTGTTTTGAAAATGTTTATCTTAACAAAAACTCTTGCATAAGCTTCTTACCCATTTGATATGATGGTGAGGTTGACTCATTCTCTCTTAAACTTGGTGCACAAAGTTTTAAAATAATGAATCAGGATGCAGCCACATGTTATTAAGAAGTTGACTTTTCTTGCATAGCTATTATTACATAAGCAAATGCACATTATATCTTCTTTTAAATTTGATAACAATGTTGCCTTTATATTTGTTTGATGGAACTGACAAACCTATTTGTAACGCCTAAAATTTCATAGACTTAAATTTTGCGGTGTTACCGATATCATTTCATAATGCGGAAATATTTAATTGAAAATTTAAACATTTAATTTATTTGAATCTTAGTACACCGAATTAAATAAACATAGTCACGAAATTTAGGACATTTGACAGAAATAAATAAAAACACAAAAACATCTAACGGAGTTTATTGGTGAATATTTTCCCAAATAATTTTATTTGGCAACCTGCGCACCGCTCAGCCACCATCTACGTTGACCTGAAATTTTAAAATTTGAAGGAATAAGTAATTTAAACTCAGTAGGATACGTGCGTCCAAAACAATATAATAACTCTTGAAATATAAATTTATAACATTCCATATCACCATTTCATCAAGAGCAGTTGGTGATCAATCGAATACTCTGACACATTTCTATGATGGCAATCGTGAAGTATGATATTCTCCTGTTAGATCGTAGCACAAGATTTTCATTATGACATGTAAAGATGCGAGTAGTGCTTGCTCAGATGGATTTGGATGATGCTTTATTGGGATTTTACAAGATTCCCTCAAAATGGACGTTCAAGGAGAAACAATGTAAGAATCAAAAGGCCTTGTCACATATTCATCTTTCGAACGTTTTAAAGAAGAAAACCGTTGCTGCATTATGGTTGAAGTTAGAGTAATTGTGCACAACGAAAAGTTTAACCAGCAAATTGCATTGGAAGCAGCGATTATATTCTCATAGTATGACGAAGGTACATCACTTGAGAAATCTTATTTCTTGAGTACTCTTGATTTAAAAGAGTACAAGTACATTGGTAAATGTGGAGTCCTAAAAGTTAGCAAAGGTGCCCGTGTTGTGATAAAATGGTAGAGAAGATCCCAATTATATGTCTTGTAGGGTTCTACAAAATCTTTGGATATCAATCAGTAGAAGTTAGACACTCGGGTGGAGTTTGAGTTTGGTGCAGTACCATTGGAGTTTAGTTTATGGTCTACATTAAAGAATACATCTCAGTCGAGTTCAGAAGTCATAGGTAATGTCGCTGGCCACCATCATCAGTGGTGCTACAGTATTGAATTGCTAGAAACAGACCCAAGAGAGATAGTAGGCCTCCGCAAAGGTACGAGAAAGTAGATTGTTACTTATACTTTAAATGTGGTGAAGGTATTGAGTATAAGGAAGAGTTTTCTACTGAAGCAGTTAGTTGTGTCGATTCTGTTACAGGGTATGTTTCTGCCCTATTTGGTAATTATTGTTGAGTTATTTGTAATTTTGTTGCTCGTGGTGATAGTTCGAGCAATTTTAGCACCCAAGGTAATCTTAATGTGAAGTGCTTGGATTCAGTTATTAAATTTATCCTAGTTGGGTTTTTTGGAAGAGGTGGAGATTTTGTTGTTGGAAAATTTTGTTGAAGAGTTAAGTTATATTCCTTCCAGTGAAATTTGTCTCTTGGTGGAGAATTTTTGAAGCTTTGTTCATTGTAGTGGAATTTGTGTCAAAGTGGAGATTTGTTGAATTGTGACTCACATTCCGTCGAGAATTGATGTTTTAGCTAGAAAGGCCTTGAAGAAGTCTAAAGATGGACCAAGAAGAAGTTGGTGCATTTTGGTTCCTTGAGCGCTTATTTCCCGCTCGAGCGCTCAGAATAGGGAGCCTGCTGCTTGCCTATCGCTAGCTTAGGTGGTCGAGCATCAGTGTTATCCGGCCTATGGCCTGTTTCGCAATTTGATAAATTTTATGATATTCTTTCCATCTAAAACACTATTTTTAGGGTTTGACATGTACTCTATATATTTTAGGCTCTTCGTGGTGTTTTTCACGTAAATCTTGATATTCTTGATTGTTATTTTCATCTTGCAATATTACTCTCGTTTATTGAATCCAAACGAGGTATCAAAGCAAATTGGTATCGCCTTGTTTTATAACAGAAATACATTTGTAAAGTCATACTTCATGCAAATACAAATGTACTTATATGTGTGCATATATAGTTGCATTATCAATCAACAATTCACAATCTTCTTGTCGTAATTACTTTTGCTTTATAACACGATCAAGTAATGTTTTGTGTTGGTTGTGATGTTACCTCAGGTTTAGGGATGGTTACACCATTGGGTTCTGGTGTAGAAACTACGTGGAAGCGTCTATTAGAAGGGGAATGTGGAATAAGGTCAATAACTGTTGAGGATCTCAAGATGAATGCGTTTGATATGGAGACGCAATTGCGTACGTTTGATCAATTAACATCCAAAGTCGCCGCAGTTGTTCCCTACGGAACCAACTCACATGAATTTAACGAGGAGTTGTGGCTTAACTCTAAGGTAATAATAGTAATTAATTATTGCTCTCAGTTTAAAATGGGCCACTTGGTTAATGCTATTCTGAGTCAAGCTTCATTTGTAGTTAATAAAAATAAAAATTGATGTTTATAAGATGATGAAGACCTAAAAAATATAAATTTGATTTTGAGCAGAATGTTCATGGTCTAAGAAGGTCGATTATAAAATTTCTTCCCATAGGAGCATAAAATATTGATATCATTTCTGGACAATCTTAATGACATTGAATTTTAGATTTCACAAAAGGAAACTGTGGGATGGCTAGAATAGGAGAAGAAAACCTTCAAACTCATTCAAGTACATAGGGAAAAATATGATACCAGATCATCATATCTTGCAACTAAGATTATAGTTGAAAGAGAAATAAAACTTAACAAAATCAACCACTTTTGTATTAATTTAAGGTAAATCCACTTCTAATAATACAAATAAACTCGTGACCACTTGAATAAGTTTTAGCTCGTTCCATCAAAATTAAATTATTATTTAAATACATATGCTCTTAAATGAGGTCGGTTTACTTTGTTGTAGCATGCCAAGTGCAGCCATATGGTTTATGACATAGTCAAATCTTTTGATGACCAAAACAAGAATAAGAATAAAAATAAGGATGATATATTGTGATTTGTTTGATCATACATAGTAGTAGGTGGACCACTTCTTGGTGGAAGTTGGAAGGCTCCGGGTGGATTTATTTGTTTCTTTAGTGCTTACCACCTTTTCCAGCAACACTCCTTATGATCATGTAAAGATTTTGAGACTTCTGAATTTTGTGCAGGATCATAGATCTATTGCCAGGTTTATAGGCTATGCATTATGTGCTGCTGACGAGGCTCTTAGAGATGCAAATTGGATGCCCACCAATCAGAATGAGAAGGAACAAACGGTATTGTTCATTTTATACTGATAACAAAGGGGTGATTTCATTTTGGGTGTAAGTGATTTTTTCATTTCTAACTTCAAGATCACCAGGGAGTTTCCATAGGTGCAGGGACGGGTAGCATCAGTGATGTATTGGATGCTTCGAGAATGATCTGTGAGAAGGTTTTTGCGTCTTTTTTTTTTACTAATTAATATTTTCCATTAATTCTCCTATTTCTTGGCAATATCTGGTATTAGTCTCCACCAGAGATTTTTAAAGGGTTTGCGAAGCTTTAGAAGAAACATATATCCTCAGTTAGGGCTGGGCAAAAAAATCGAAAAATCGACCAAACCGACTTGGGTCGGTTTGACATAGTTAATTGGTTTGGTTTGGTTTTATTTTAAACAAAACCACGGTGATTTGGTTCAGTTCGGTTATGGTTTAAAGTCTCAAACCACTGGTTAACCGACCTAGTCCACTTACACATGTTTCCATTTTTTTGAAAAAAGAAAAGTCAAAATCAAAAGTTTAATGATGTTCTCCAGAATGTAGAGGTGTTAAACTGCCTCTTTGAGTAGTCTCGTTGTATACTATATAATTTTTTTTTATGAGGACACTTTCAAGAAAATATTGATATTATTTTATGTTCTTTATAAACATTGTCTTCTGTTTCGGCTGGTAGCTTTGTTTTTTAGTTAGTTTTTGTATATGGCAAGTTTTACTTGTACTAAGTTCGCCTTCTGAAAATGCATGTTGAGATAATGATTATGGATTTATGGTTATGTATTAGTTACAATACTGAATCATTTTAATTACATGTTATGTTCTAATTCGTTAATTACAGTTTAGATGATGTGAAAATGCAGGTTGAGATAATTATTTTCATTCTTTGAAAACTGAAATTTCAAAGATATTTTTAGTTGCTATAGGTTTTAACTCAAATAAAAAAGTTGTATAAATAAAAGTTGCAGAGTTTTTTTAATAAAAAAATTCAATATGGACAAAAACTCAAACCGACTAACCGTACTGTACCGAGCCAAATCAAACCGAATCGATTTGGTTTAATTTAAGAGCTAGATTAGGTTGGTTTTGGTTGAAATTTACCCAAACCGACTAATTCGGTTTTGGTTTTGGGTTGGGATTGAAACCGACCCAAACCAAATCGTGCCCAGGCCTATCCTCAGTGAATTAAGATGGCATTTTGCCTATGTTTTGTACTATTTACTTTCTATATCTTCATGATACCCTTTTAAAAAAAAAAAAAAAAATATTGGTGAAAACATTTCTTTTTTCTTTTCTGATTGCAGCACGTACGTCGGCTCAGTCCATTTTTTGTTCCTAGGATACTGATTAACATGGCTTCTGGCCATGTTAGCATGAAGTACGGATTCCAGGTTTGCATTTTAATGTCTTTAAGTCATTTGAAAAGACATGAAAGCTTAAAAAGATGCATAATTAGGTAGATCTCTCATGTGACCCTAAAGATCTTAGCATGTTATTGGTAATTTTTATTTTCTTCTGCTTCTTATCTGTAAAATCAAGGTAGCCTGAATTTATTTAAGAATAATTTGAAATAATGCATAATGGGATGTCCATGTATATGCCATGCCACAATATTTCTCATCAGTATATAAATAAATAGATTAGAAAGAATACATGAGAGAAAACATGGCGACTTGCCTCACATATATTTAATCATTTTCTATTATATATAAGATATAGTTGCATATTCTAGTCTTGATTTTGAATCTAGGGACCAAACCATGCTGCAGTGACTGCTTGTGCTACTGGGGCACATTCCATTGGTGATGCTGCTAGGATGATTCAATTTGGAGATGTGGATGTCATGGTTGCCGGGGGAACAGAGGCAAGCATTGATGCTTTGTCTATAGCAGGATTCTGTAGGTAATGTTTTTAAAATTTTGGCATGACTGTTCGTCCTTGTGAATCTCATAATGACCAAGTAATCCACCCCTCCACCAGAAAGGAGACATGAAAGATGCAGTCTTATTCTATGAAGCAGTTGCTACGACATATTCAGCTGAGTCAAAGTGTGCTCTTTGCCAATGCTTACAAAGTAGTTGGTTGATAGGTCAATTTCTTATAATATTTTAAAAAGGAATTTTCGAAGAATTCAAAATGGTCTAGACGTTTTTACTTTTTTCACATCATGGAAGTTTGAAAGACTGTATGCTAATGGACTTTAAGTTTGACATATAATCACGGAGTGAATTGCCTATTTAGTCACTGAACTTTCACCCATGCTTCTAAGGGTTCACTGAACTTTCAAAATCACCTAAGTCATCACTAAACTTTGCAAAATGTTTCCAAGAGGTCACTGAACTTTGCAAAAGGTTTCCACGAAGTCACTGAACTTTAAAAATCACCCAATTCGTCACTGAACTTTGCAAAATGTTTCCCAGGAATCACTAATTCATTGGTCTCCTAGGAAACATTTTGCAAAGTTTAGTGACCTCGTGGAAACATTTTGCAAAGTTTAGTGACCTCATGGAAACATTTTGCAAAGTTTAGTGATGAATGAGGTGATTTTTAAAGTTCAGTGACCTCTTGGAAACATTTTGCAAAGTTCAGTGATGACTTAGGTGATTTTGAAAGTTCAGTGACCCCTTAGAAGCATGGCTGAAAGTTTAGTGACTAAATAGGCAATTCACTCTATAATCACGTCCCATATACTATATGTGTTGAACCTTTGAAATTTGGATTTATGCATCATTTGAACTCATAGCCAACTCCGGATTGGAAATAAAATAAGTCAAACTTTTCAGAATGCACCTTATCTTTGGAAAAATGGAAAAGACCATAGTGGAATGAGGGAAAACTAACTTGATTCTTCTACAGTTGAGGCAGGGAAGAGAAATCTTAGAATTTGGGAAACCAGTTGTGAATATTCTCGCAAAACACTAAAAGAAATGAAATATAAAAGATAAAAAGATAATGTAGTTTTATAGAATTTTGATCACGTTCCTATATGTCCACATCCTACTACTTATTTGGAAAATCAAGTATTGGAGTATCTGTTGTGTATGTTGCTTATCTGTGTCCATTCTTTGCATGCTTCACCTGATCTTCTACTTAAAAACATATCCAAGAAAAACAAAGCCAACTTTGCCAATTGGAGAAAGTAATACTTATCAGTAGTGGGAGTATGTTGAGGATGTCACCTTTTTTGCAAAAAAATAAAGTGCAGGATATTGATATTGAAATTATTGAGGTATAACTTAGTTGTATATAATTATGAACACAGAAGTATTTTATGGAATGAAAAGTCTTTTAACAAGTGTGTTAATGCTGCCTAATTTATACAGGTCAAGGGCATTGACGACCAAGCATAATGCTGCTCCTCGAGAAGCCTCGAGACCTTTTGATTGTGGCCGTGATGGATTTGTGTAAGTAACATTTGTGGCATTGAGAAGTTTTCTCTCGTGTCCCAAATAGCTCTTGAATCTCAATTCCTTTCAACTCATAAATCAGACATATTGTTGAAATACAGGATGGGTGAAGGTTCTGGTATCGTGGTTTTGGAGGTGAGTGCTATTATAAGCACATTAAAATACATGTCTATTTTACCATTAAAACATAATGAAGTTGGTTTTCCATAATTAAAAGGGTTGCGAAGTGCTAACCAGTTTGGCTCAAGAGTAAACTTGATGTACCAACTCTGGTTGCTTTAATTGGTGTATCGACGACATTATGAGAAATCTATGATTAGTAATTAAATGGTGCAATGAACTATAAAGAATTATTGGATTATTACAAGCCTTGATAATGTGCTATGCTTTGTTAAGTTGTATGTTCTTCTATTTGAGTAACCTTTTATTGCATGCATTATTATTTTAATCTTTTAAGGAACTGGAGCATGCAAAGAAGCGAGGAGCTAAACTCTATGCAGAGGTCCGCGGTTATGGGATGTCAGGTTACTTCTACCGTTGGTCTTTTTTCATCTTTGATATATTTTCTGATTTTATTTAACACTAGATAGTATTATTTTAAGCAGGTGATGCATATCACATAACTCAACCCCATAGTGATGGCAGAGGTGCTATTTTGGCAATGACTCGTGCTTTGAAACAGGTGAGGAATTAACATTTATTTTCTAAGCTGTCATATATCCATATGGTGGCTAGCGTGTTACAAGATTTTTTATGCATGTAAAGACATGTAGTCTACTATCTTGTAGTGTAAAGGAGGTTGAAATCCTTCATTGATGATATATTTGTTTGATTAAATAATTCCAATTTTCTGGTGAAGATGTCGCCCATTGTTCAAATAACAAGTTCCCCCTTTATAACAGTAAGGAAAGATCACTTTCGTTGGTCAATGATACGTTCTTTTATTAACTTATAGAAGTATTCGCCAACCTTCCATGTTATATAAAATAAGATCTAGTGCAGATATAGTCCTATTTATCTAACGAAGAAAAGATCTGATGCAGATATAGTCCTAATTATCTAAACAAGGAAAGAACATTTAGGTGGTTGAGGGTTAGGCATTGAACCATACTGATACATAAGTACTTCATAGAAGAAGTATGAGCTGGAGGATGACATAAAGAAAGATACCTTACCTCTTAAGACAACTTTTGATTTTGGGGAAATATTTCTTATATAGATAGATATAAAATCAGGAAACTCAAAATGGCTCCAACTAAAATTTTCCCCTTAGCATTGTTAAGTAGATTGAATAAGATTCCGAAGATCGTCGAAGATTACGATTATATTATTATAATTGTATTAGATATGGATAGATTATTTTTACCATTAATTAATGTTGTAATTGATTACTTCTATATTTAGTTGTTATTTTAATCCTATTTAATGAGAACCTTTCACAAAGAGGGGTATCGAGTCTTTTATTGAGTATATTTGACATGGTATCAGAGCCGTTCTGATCCTAAACAAATTAACCATTGAATTTC